>JAGXJF010005528.1:0-541457 GCA_019208055.1 Stipa capillata | reverse complement strand
CAGACCGGTGAACAGATCATGCGAGAGGGTGGATCTGTACTTCCTCCCCCCTCATGCAGGGCACGCCTATACGACCCTTCTTTACCCAAGGGTTCAGGTCCACTCGGAGGCTAGGTGTAAAACCCTACGTCCTGCTCTGCGTGCTGTGCTATGCTTCATATGAAGATTATTAGAGATTCACAAATGCCTTGTCTTCTCCACACGGGAATTATCTTCTCCGGGAGAAGATCTAACCCTAAGGTTCTTCATAACCTCTTAGCAGTATCAACGAAAGAGAGTCTAACACTTAGAAAAGAGTCCAACATGAAGCAAGAGACAACCAAGAATTCTCCAACCCTTGCATGGCCTGGCTCTCCCTCTAGATACCCGCGTTACCACAGCAGCACCGAGGGTAGTGCTGGCGACGTGGGCGCTACAGGGCAGCCCACGCCTTACATTTAATGCGCGGCGCCGATTTCGTGCCGGACGTCTCCTCGCCGCGCCTCTGGACAGGGACTCTGACACCTTTATACCCGGCGGGTCCCGCGAACGGAGACTTACCGGGCTTCTTTTGACAGGGTCGGTGAGACACCCGCTCCTGGGCCCCGAGTGTCAGCGACCGAACCCGCGCACCGGAGCGCGCGGTGACGCGACCCTAAGGGCAAAAGGTTGACAGCGACAGGGGCGTGCGGTGCGGCGCGTCCGATCGGTCAACAAAGCTGTCAGTCGGACCCATCATTTGGCAGGGATGATAGCCAACGGAACCTATCGCCTGAGCGGGTGGGGCCCGGCCTGACCGTCATCATGCCCTCATAGGGCTTAGGATTCCTTGTCGAAATGACGGGCATTAAATGCCTCTGCCAAGGCTGAGGCTTATTGGAGAAGCTAGCCGCTCGATGGCGTGCCCAGAGGAGGGCCCCACAGGGGGGACCTGACGACCCCCGAGCACTCCGCCCCCGAGCAGCTCCTTCAACTGGGAGGGGCGCCAGCTGTCCCAGGCTGCCCCCGAGTGACCTCGAGCGCTCGGGGAGCACTCGTTGGAGGGTCGCTCGGGGCCCCTCACGGGGGAGCTCTAGGAGGAGTGCTCGGGGGGATAACCCGAGCGCTCCCCTGGGCCCCACGCATCCGGGGACGCCGGGCGCTCGGGGAAGGACCCCGAGCGCCCCCTCGATTCCTGAGCCTTAGACTCTCGAGAGCCCAAGGCCCTTTCAAGTTATCTGCGCGGGTGCGATGCCCGGGGAAGGCCCCCGTGCACTTAGGCTTGACCGATGGATCCACTTGACTGCCGGGGCGGGGTCTACACCGACCCGGCCGCCACGTGTCTCGCTCTGCGGCATCTGGTTGGCCTCCGCCGGCGGTTGGGGGGACCCTGGGCCCCATTCCGCCGACAGTGAACATCACCAGAACTTAATGAAACTATTATGAAAAATCTCCGAGAAAGCATGAAACAATTATGAGACATTATAGGAGTGTCATGTTAACAAGTTTGTCATGAGCTTTTGAAATCAATTGAACATAAGAAAACAATCTTGATATCAGATAAAAACCTAGCTGAAAACTTCATTAAACAAATGTGAGACATCACCAAAACTTGATGAAAACTATTATGAAAAATCTCCAAGAAAGAATGAAGCAATTATGAAACATTATAGAGGTGTCATGTTAAACAATTTTTGTCATAAGCTTCAAAACTGTGTCAAAATCAATGCAACATAAGAAAAAAAATCTTGATATTAGATTAAACAACTTTGAAGCATCACTAAACCATCATGGAAAATATTTTATATCATAATTTTATTACTTTTTACTAATGTATTCATATAAAAAGTGACTGTCAATGAGAAATGAGAAGTGACGGTGAGTTCTCGTGCATTAAGAAATTATTGACCAAATAATTCACCAATGATTTTGCGTATTAGATGATGTAGATGGTGTTTTTGTAAACGTATAAGGACATGTCAAATTAATCCCCATTAAAGTTAGAGCACCAAGTGATATCCACTGATTTTGTTAATAGTGCTGTGTGAACCTTCAAGTGCAATATATGCAACAAATGATATTCATAGTCCCGAATAAGGTTAAAGTTCAGTCATAGTTAATGCTTGACATAATAGCGCGTAAACATGTGCTTTAATGATGGGACATAAAAAAGGGATGGCTGAAAGAGAGATAAAAAGAGAGGAGAAAGATGATTGGACATAATAGCTGACACTTGTGAGAAATTTCTGGAGAAAAGGGTACACTTGTGAGAAATTTCTAGAGAAAAGGGTATACACACAAATACGAAATAGTGTGATGACATACTCGAGTGTGCTAGAAGCACATGATTGGTCCATGGGACTGCAACATGTTGCATGCATGTTAGAAAGAGTTTCGTAACATACGTAGGGAGAGGGTTGCTCAATTTGCACATTAAGATTTGTGAAAATAATAATTTATGATCGTTCTTGGTGGTGAACAATTCTGACAGCACACATGTGGAATGGACCCCACACTATCTCACGCAGTCGGACCTTTTCTTGTGAGAACCGCAATGTAGCGACCCTGCACACCACTGCACGGTGTAGTGTGCCAGTCTTTGATATAATATAACAAAATCCATCTCATTATATTACATCGATCAGAGTGTACAACAGAAGCATTGATGGTCCAACAACTATATATATTACAGACTCCAAAATATACATAAGTTATTACAGAAATACAGCAAGTTAAGTTCAACTAGAAATAGCAACAGAAATATAGAACTGAAGATTAAATTGCAGGAAAGTAAAGCTGATATTTTATACTTATACTAGACTAGACTACTCTTGCTCTGGCTCTGCCCCGTCTTGCTCTCCATAGTCGATATAGTAATCGACTCTTTCGATCCCTCCGGTCAGGTCCGGCTCCTCCTTCCCCTCTTGGACTTCAACTTCCTCATACTCAACCTCTAACGACTCAGAGTCTAACAAAGGAAAGATTTACGTAGGGGATGAATATAGAAGGTACTCAACAAGTTCATAATAGCAACAGGTGTTTGAATGACTATTTCTACTAGGACAAAGTCCTCAAAGGATATGCATGAATCCAATATCGTTCCTGGAGAGTAAATTTTAATTTAGCTATGTTCAGAAGGCTTCACGGGTCGTTAGAACCTCCGATGGTTCCTTTCCCGCCACGATCGCAGTTCATACCCAGAACAGGGAGTGACAATGCCACACTTCAATACACTCTGCAGAGGTGCGCTACTTTACCCACAAGTGGTACTTAGCCTTTAGCCGGGTACGAGACCCATCACACTCCCATCAGTGCGTGGCCAGGTCTAAGGTTCCGAGTCATTTTCACCCTTCCCTTTGGCAATATCTCCCCTTATGTAGTCGATCCAGCACCGACTACCCACCTCGTCATTATAGCGTACTTTTCTGCACATTTCAGGGACATAACGCCTCCCAAAGCGGAAATTCAGGGTTTATCGCTCCCCTGGGCGAGGGACTTAACGCTTCCCCAGGCGTTATTTTACATACGTTCCTGGGAGATATGCACTGAGAAGGTATTACTTGACTCTCCTGTCCCATAACAGGTCTTGCGGTTAACGCTATCTTTACGGCGTAAGAATGCCAACTGACATTTGTTATTAACCTTATGATGATACCATATGCAATGGAACCCTGACCACCCCACAAGTTTCAAACCGGGGTTCCACTGCCCACCAATATATGATTCAACGAATCATAATGCAGTCCATTTATTAATTATCATAGGTGATAAGAAGAAGGAATTTGCATAATAGCTGGTAGAAATAATCATCAACATGAACAAGAAATGAACTTGCCTTGATATGGATAAGAAGTGAAGTGAGATGTCCCTTCGGACAAAATCGGCAGAACTTCGGGATCTGAAGTGGAATAATCGTCCGATAAGGACTATTTCCGAAGATAGTAATTATGGATGTATGCATGCTTACGATGATGAGGTTGATTTACGAAAATTTTATTGATGTGGACTACCTTGTCGAAGACAATGCAATAGATGATATAAATTTTTGATGTGGACTACCTTGTCGAAGACAATGCAATAGATGATATTTTTATTAACTTTCTTGATTTTTTATCTGCTCTATCTTTGAACTGATAAGATTTATTATCAAAATTTTCGCGGTGTGGTGGAGTTATTAAACCGTCGGACTTCATGAAATTTAAAATAGCTAAGCAAAAATTCTTAAGTTTTGAATTTTGTAGCAATTTAAAAATGTTTTAGATTTTCTTTAAAAGAATAGGAGTATATATATATATATGCTTATTCTTGGATAATAATTCCCTATGATTTATTGAAGTAGATTTTTAATTTGAGGTGGAGTACATATATATATGTTGTAAAGAAATTTAAATCCTGGAAGATTTTTAATAAAGAGAGAAACCTAGTTTATTAGGGTTTTTGGCTGCCTGAACTTCAATTCGGGCCTGAGGGTCGTTTGGCCCAAACCCGGCCCTAATTTGGCCTGCTGGCCCGCTCGTTACCCGGTTAGGAAGACCCTAACCCGGTCCCGACTCCACCCCTCCCCCTTCCTCTCACACGCCGCCGCCTCCTCGCAACTCCCTCTCTCTCTCCTGGAGCTTCCAATCTTCCCCAATCGCCGCCCTAGGCTGCGCCGTCGGTCTCCCTTACTTGCCGGCTTCCCCTCTACTCTGTTTGCCAGCCTCTCCTCCGTCGCTGGACCTTCCCCCACTAAGTCGCCGGCCTCTCACCCCGGCCGCCTCCCCTTGCGCGCCTCGGTTGCTCCGGACCACGCCGCCACCGGCTGCCTCGGCCGCTACGTTCCGCCTCCTCACCGGCCCCGTGCGTACCCCGTCGCCTCCGCTTGGTCGCCTCGGCCGCCTCCTCCTTGGTCGCTTGGGCCGCCTCCTCCTCGGTCGTCTCAGCCGCCGCCTTCTCGGTCGCCTCCTCACCGGCCGCCACTGCTGGACGGCGGTGAGTTGGCCGCACCGCAACCGCAGTGGCGCGCCACACCTCCGGTAAGCCCCCTCTATCACCTTCTATTTCTTCTAGTATCCCAATCTCTTCTTGAACAAAAATCCCCAATGCTAGGGTTCTTAGGATTCCGAATTGATTAGCTGATTTTGGGGGTCTTGTATATGAGTATCTTGGTTACTAATTGCTTAAACTCAATTTATATTGGATCCTTAGCTAGCTTCACTAACATACTGCTCTTAACAATTTGATTACTTGAGATATTAACACTACTGTTAGTTAGGGTTCAAGATTCTTGATTTTTACTAGTGTAAAAATACCTAGGCTATTGTACTTCATTTTTGATTTGTTCCTATATTCCAGATCAATTGTTACATTACATCTAGGCCAATCTATTTCCTTATTGTTCTTATTAGAAGTAGATGCTTTTTGTTGGTCCCATCTGTTCGCATATGTATATTGATTATGGATGCTTCCTTGACCCAGGTTGATTCTCTTATATTTTTAGCTAGGCTGATAAAGATGAGAATCATTTGCTATCTATTTTTTCCCTAGCTCATGTCTCATGTTTTATTTCATAGCGTGCTTATGAACATCTGCTATACATATCCTTAGCTTAATCTTCTAATTCTTTCGTATGTGTTACTAAACTGAGAAGAACAGACTACTATTTGATCTGGCTTATCATTTTTAGGGCTCTTATTTCCCTTTCTTTCTTTATTGTCCAGAACATGTACCATCCTTGATTTCCCTTTTTATACCTGTTTAGGCTATTAATAACAGATGCTAAGTGATCTTAGTTATTTTTGGTCTTCCTATATGGGTTTCTGTGTGATAAAAATATAAGAATAGATGTTACCTCTTGACCTTAGCTTACCCTCTCCTTTTCTATCCTAAGAACAGATCCTACTCTTGATCTATCTTTTTCTTTAAACTGACAAGAACAGGTGCTATGCTTTTCTTTTTATCTCCCTTTCCAATTTGATAAGAACAGATCACTTCTATTTGATTTAAAGAATGGTTTATTTCCTCCTAACGCAGATTATTTCTGCAGAACTTAGGAAATTCTTTCCTTTTACTGAATTCTGCTACCTATATCTCCTCTAGTATACCTGAAGCAAGCTGTAGCTTGTTCTTGTGGTATTCTGAGACCTGCTTCTTCAGGCTACGCCTCCTCCTCCTCGCTACCTTGATTTATTTTTCAACTAGCTACTATGTAGGTGGTGTTGCTTTGGTTGGTTCTGAGATGAAAATGAGGCTCCTTTGGTCCTATTTATAGGTGTTTGGGGCTGTTGAGCTGGGATTTCGAAATTGGCTATGTTTGACACCTTATGGGTGACTCCTCTCTTGTGTTGGTGAGTAAGGTGCTTGCATGGCAGCCCCATGTTGATCTTATCCTCCTATTAAGCTTGAGGTGGCAAGGCAATGCCACCAGCAGCTTATTGCAGGTTCATCCCCTTTGGACAGATTGTTGGAAGGTGAGTTATTTTTCCTTATTGTGGAGGCTGCCGGCTGATGCTAAGATCAGGCTATCTAGCATTTGTAATTACTTAGGGCTGCTGGATTTAACTTGAAAGCAGACCCTAATCCTTGCTTAATTCATAATTGGTTGCCTAATTCACGGAGATTAATCTAAACACAGATTGATTTATGGAACTTAATGCTTTGATGCCTCGATTGGTTGCCTACTGTTGCCTTCATTAGTTGCCTATATGCATTCAGCTGCCTATAGATCAATTCAGATGTTGCCTTAAGTACTGATGCCTTAAAATGGATTGTTCCATAGATCAATGCTGATTTTTATTGGAACTAGAACTAGTTCTCTAGTTCCATAAGATTAATCTCCAAAACAAACATTGCATCTCCCCAGGAGATGCAAACATTTTTATCCTAACCAAAATGCCCTCTTGTAGCTCTTTTGCTTTGTGCAGGTTGGAAAGAATTGGAGAGGGAAAAGAGTTGAAGAAGGAATGATTTGAAGAAGGAATGAAGACAATGGATGAAATTTTTTGTAATCATCATGACTTGTAATATTTAGATCTTTTGTAGATATGATTTTGGATGTTTGTAATGTATTCGAATTATTTGAATATATATAGTTATACTTTGTTGATTTGACTTGATATACTGTGTGTGTTGAGATTGCATTATCTTTGCACATATATGTATACATGTGATTTGTTTATTCAAGTAAAAGAAAATTTTCAAATTTCTCTCAAGATCTTGTCATGTATGAATGAAATGAACTCAATTCCTAATCCTATTGTTTAAACTTTTAGAAAATACGGGTTCTCACACGCAAGCAGACTGCCTTCTCTCTCATTCTCTTTTCACTTCTCACTTTCCCTCTTCTCCCACTTTGTTCTCCACCCACGTGCGTGATCGCTCACTAGTGTCCAACCACTGTGGCTCCCCTGTCGGTGTTTCGGGCCATCTTGAGGGCCACGCTCCATCATCAGAATGTTCTACGGTGACACCATCAACATCGTCTGCCACATCCTCACGCTGTTGTAGGATCCATCTTCGCTGACCCCTCAACACCGTCGGATCCCCTACTGCCATGCCCAGTGCCACCGTGCCAACCTCAGCCAGTATCAATGCAACTTTAATTGCAGATCTTGGGAAGGCAGAGGTGGATATTACTCTTTTTTTGGTTATTTTTATGTTGAAACCTTTGAATTTCTAAGTGGAAAGTCAATTTTATTTGAGTTGGAATCGAATCTTGTAAGTATCGGTGAGTTGAATGCTAGGGTTCTTCAATTTGGAAGTTGGGGAGAGTCAGAAGCTTTCTTCAAGTAGAAAGTTGGAGGAGTTGAAAGCTAGGGTTCTTCAATTTGGAAATTAGGGAAGTTCAAAGCTAAGGTTCTTCAATTTGGAAATTGGGGAAGTTGAAAACTAGGGTTCTTTGAGTTGAAAGTTGGAGGAGTTGAAAGCTTAGATTATTTGAGTTGTAAGTTGGGGCCTTTGTGGTTGGAAACTAGGAGTTCTTTTAGTTCAAAGTCGCTGGAGGTGGAAAGAGAGGAAGGGGGATGGGGATGGGACTAGGAGTGGGGCGCATGAAGGAAGATGATGCATGGGAGAGAGGACCGCTCTTGTTGGAATCGACCATGTCCCTCCCCCCACGTGATCAGCCGCAAACTAGAGCCCTTATCATGCATAATTCTTGTGGACAATGTTTTTACTAGTTTAGACCATTATAATCTGATCACACCAAAATAAGTGGTATATACTTTTTTTCCTTTTGATTGAACTAGTCAACATTATTGAAGTCCCACAATAAATATTGTCTAAGTCTTGCATTAGAATGTGAAAAGTGAAAATGACTCGTACCTGATATCCTATTTTAGCAAACTTTGGATCTAATCATACTTTTTGTTGCACTCTTACTCAAAGTTCTCTGCACCTAAGCCGATAAATGAAATTTCACATCAAAAGTTAGACAAAATGGCAAAGATAATGAAAAGAAACATAGCTCCCCTCAAAGACAAGTGTATAACCAAAGTGGGGATGAGAACACATGTCGAAAGCTACCACAACACGTGTTAAAAATATGCCTAGAGGTAATCATAGAGATGATCATATTTTTTATACTCATAATTTATTGAATAATATCCTTGAATATTATCTTTAATATTGATTAGCACATACTTGCTTGCTTGTGAAACTTTATATTATATGTATGATGATTATTCTAAAGTGATCTCTGGTCGATAAAATACATGGGACACATATGTGTAGACTAGCATATGTATTACTAGATGACCATGTTTTACATGTCATAGATATGGAGATATCAAACCAATAATATAGACACATGTTAGAGAACATGGGGTTGGATCGACCCCACCATGAGATAAGCCGAGAATGTTGTATTCTTACAAGTTATCTGTTGGTCTCGTATACAATGTGTATGATATATCCTTAAACTTGAGGTTGTCGTATGCACCGGAGATGTGGAGCGACTTACTTACGGATTACCAAATGCTACACTGTAACTGGGTAGTTATAAATTTTCAGGTTTGTCGTAAAGCATGCTACATGCATTATCAATCCAAATAGGATTTTCCTCTCCATACAATGCGAGAGATATCTCTAGGCCTCTCGAGCGATGGTATCCAGAAATGCATGGCCATGCTACTCGTTATTAAAGAGTTAACCACAAATAGGGATCCCGAGCCACATGATCGTGAAAGAGTAGTCAAACTATCCAGACAAGGATGACATATACTCGTCTTAGGTTTAATCGATATCGTGAGACATAGGGAATACATATGATTGAACATTGTAGAGACTCGTCCAATTTGATCTTTCTGTACATGTAAGAGTTGACATATCCTGTTAGAGGCCACTACCAATTAGTGACTGAATAGGAGTACTTGTGTCATGTCTAAGTACACATGAACCTATAAGGCTGCACACTTAAAGTGTTAAATCCAACTCGTATTAGGACCCGGATTTTATTGGGTCTCGAGTCTTAATATGCCTCTAATGTAGAAACTTATTATAGCGATGCCTATATAAAAAGAGGGAGCATTGGCATTAGGGTTATTCCAGTCTGGAGTTCCCAAAATCCCAACCGCCATACCTCCCACGCCCAAACCGCGCTGCTCTGAGCTTGCACTTCGAAGTGCGGTGTTCCTTCTCCGTATGTGTGGATATCTTGGAAGTGTTGCTGCTGTAATGTTGAGACAATCCCAACTTCGTGGGGAACTTGCAAGAAGGTAGTACGACTACATCTATACTGACGCTCTATATCGATTCTACTTCTGCTACAGGTCTGTACATCTAGTGATAATCTCGTAATCTGTTACTCATAGTGATCCTATTTAACATGGTAAATCTTTTTAGTTCATGTTAGTGTAACCTATGCATTTCCCAATAGGCGGTCTACACACGTCCTAAGAACCTCGCATGTAGTGACTAGCTTCGACCGTTGAGTGACCACCACCGGCCACAACACTAACAAGGAGGAGACGCTTCCTCTGTAATCACACTCCTGACGGCGACCATAGATCAACGCCAAGACCAAAGGCCTCTCTCTGATCCCTAATGGCATTCCGAGGTTGTACTCAAAGATGACGGTGCCGAAGATGATGATGACGCATATGCATTAACTGGAATGAAGATGAGCGCTTGACAACCTGATCGGCAAGACATCGAACAACCAGGGCTTGTTGGTGCCCATGATTTGAAGGGCACTAGTGCCCGATAGAGAGGCTCTACCATGGCCATGTCACTAGGTCTGCTTGCCAACAAGCTGCATTTTGTGGGTCAATCATTAGCGACCAAAAAGGGGTAAAAGAACAGGGGATTATATCTGTACCAAAAATGAGCGACTGATCAAGACTGTACGTGCTTCCAAGTTCCCAGCCTTGTTCCCACATTCTAATTGCTTTGTATCCACCGAGATCCAATGCTGGAGCGGGAATAACACGAAGAAACATGAGATCCAGATCATAAGGGGGCACTATTAGTTGAGCATAACTTAGCCAGAGGATGCTCACCAATGACGACGCTGACAACAAGAACAAGAACGCTGTGATGATGGTTGCCAAGTTGACCTACCGGAGGTAGCCCAGATCCAGTGGCAAACTCAAGCTCCGCCATGGCGGTAACGCCTCTCCTGTGGCCGATGAGGCTGGCTAAGGAGAAGAGGGGAGGGGATGGCGGGGGTAGCGGAGAGCACTAGAGACGATAGGAACAAAAGGAAGTGACAGAAAGGGGACCAAGCTAGCGTACCCCATACCCAAAGTCAGAAATCTCAAATGAGGCTTCTAAAAATTCTGAGTAAACTGATGGTGTTATATGATACTTTTTCTTATTGCCATTTATCACTCGCCATCAAGTTATGTAGGACTGATACTCTACAATAACTTATGTGCCCCTGAGCCATAATATCTTAAAAGAAAAATTCGTGGCATCATGTGATGTATACTAATTTCTTCGTTTGGATATATAAGACGTACTTTAGTTATCCTAATTCAAGTGTTAAAGTACTCTCTCCATCTAGATATATAAAACATATTTTAATTGGCTTAGATAAAACTTTCACTAACCTCCATTAACATATAACTTATGTGATACAAAATCACAATCATAAGTAAGTATTTTTAAATATAAATCTAAAGAATTAATTTTATATTATGTAAATTATATTAATAAAATAATTATTGGTTAAAATTTACAATAATTGTTTAAAATACGTGTCGTATACGTAGACGGAGCGAGCATTTTGTGAATACTTACGGAACCCGTGCACCTTAAACCGAGCCACCGTTCAGGAATCGACGCGTGGCTAGACCCGCCGCGCCTCCGTGCATAGGGGCTCTTCTTTCGCTTCCCCCTCTTTTTTCTCTCTCTCTCTACGTTCATTCCCCACTTCGATTTCAATTTCAAATCTCTCTCTCTCTCTCACGCGCAACGTTAGTGCCGCCTCCCTCCCTGCGAAACCTAACCCTAGCCCACCACCACCTCCCTCCCCATGTCCGACTCCGAAGCGTCCCCGCCGGCGCCGGTCTCCCCGTCTCCGGCGGTGGGAGAGAACTCTTCGTCTCCGGCGGTGGGAGAGAACACTCGGTCTCCGGCGGTGGGAGAGAACTCTCCGTCTCCGGCGGTGAGCACCGCCCATCCCGTCCTGCGATCTCAGTAGCCGCGGTCTGGTTTTCTGACCGTTGTTCCGTTTAGCAGAGGAAGGAGGAGCTGCTGCCGGTGGGGGAGAAGATCTCGGTGAGGATCCCCTCCCCTAGGGGCTCTTTTTTCTCGAAGTTTTCTTATTTTAGCAGCTTCCTTCTAGCCTGCGATGAAGGGTAGATTTGCTCAAACGCAGCCTTTTTTCGGTTTATTTGTGAGGTAGTCTTATTGAGAAAAAAAAATCCGTTCCTATGTTTGTGTGACACTTGCGATCATTACAATGGAAAAAGAACTAGATGCAACTGGAATGCGTGGTAATTAGGCGTTACTGTTTGGGTTACCAGCTATGGACAGATCAGTATCATGGTCGTAGCTATGATTGCTGTAAATGCTTGCGCACAGGGATGCATTGACGACTTGCCGTCATGTTCGAAAAGTGATTAACTGCCTTAACTTATTACATTCCTACATACTATTTTCCTGAACCCCACAAAGCCCAGCATTTTGAGAATTGCCTCCAAACTATCCCCCTCATTATTGCACAACCCAAGCTATGGTTGCTGGGACAAACTCAACAATGGCTGCTTTGTCAAAATTATGGATCACGCTTCTAGAATAGAGAAGATTTAGAGTTCAACGATCAAAATCAGAAGATAATGTGTTCACCGATAAAATTTAATAAAAGCGCAGTTCAAGGGTTAGTTTCAACAGAATTATTGTGTGGGGATAACCTTCTTCTGTCTATGAGCAATATTACTGAACTGAACTGTTACTCCTGGACCTTCCTCTTTTAGGATTCATGGATGAGAGACACTATTTCTGATATAGAGCTATGAAGAACTTTATCAACTACTTACTGAATACCGATCACATAATGGTCCGCGAATAAGTGGTTACCAGGCTATGTTATTTTATCCATATAATGTCCTATGTCCCCTGACTCTGATTTGTTTGCTGATTATATTTATATCTAACATTGCTCTTTGATTTGACTTTGTCATTTTGTGCTGATTTGTTTATAAATAATGTTTGGATTCTAAGACAAAGAAAGAAGTTAACTTTTATGCTTTTGAGTAACAGGAATTAAATGAATCACAATCGGAGCTTTTGGGGAGACTTCGGGGACTGAAGGAGGTATACTGAAATATTGTAATAGTAGTTATCTTTATTCTTCTTTTATGCATCTTCATTATTATTTTTCATGAATGTTGTGCTTTGGTAAATAAGTTCTTAATCAATCCACATTAGTGTAATAACATGTTATTTCTATGTGCAAGTTTTCGCTTTCCATTGAATGACAAGCCTCAATGAGAATGGACTTATCAGAAATAGAAAATAAATTACATCTTTGTGGTTTTTATTTGTAATACCTAAATCATTATTTCATTGTCTCATGTGGAACTGTTAAATATTGGAACTGCACTGTTCATATAAATATCTTGTTGTTTTACAGGATTTGCAGAATTGGAGAAACAATTAGACACCCAAGTGAAGAAATACAAAACTGTGAGTTTCTGCGCACTTCACTTGATGCTATATGTTTATTTGCATTGTGAAAAAATAATCTGAATCTTTTATATATATATATTCTTTCTTGTATCCCCAGGACTATTCTATTGACACTTTATTTTCAGAATAACTGTCATGTTTTAACGATTAGATAACAGTTAACTTTCTTTTTGGGTTTGGGTTTTGTATGTGATTCTTCTAATCTTGAAACTCCACTAAAGATCTATTAGTACAATACAGTATGCCAGGGGATAATGAAGGATGATAATTCCGTTTGTCAGAAAGTTGCTAGTACTAAGTACATTTGTTCCGAATAAGTAATAACATGACCTACTTTGAGCAAAGCCAAACTAATTGTAAGTTAGCATTCGTGCTGCAGCGCACTTCTTGCTTTCGTATACGAGCTTATCTACCAATTTGTCTGTCCTGCAGGAAATCTCCGATATAAAAACTGCACTCAATAGTGAAATAGATCAGCTGAGATCTGTAAGGACATGTCCCCATATTCTGTAAATGGTTTCAAATATATTTCCAGAATTTTGTTCTTTTTACAAAATGTTTTGCCTCCTTTTCCCCGTCTAGGATTTTCAAGAACTGAGGACCACCCTTAAGAAGCAACAGGAAGATGTGTCAATTAGCTTGAAGACTTTGGGGGTAATTTCCCTTCTACATTCATGATGGTGCAATTTTTATGTTGAATCACTGCTGTGTACCTTTTATGTTTGAATGGATCTTATCCTTTTTCTTTCAGCTAGAAGATGCTACGGAAAATGATGGGAACAAAGGAAGCGGGGAGGAGAATACAAGTGAGGATACCTTAGCTAACTTAGGGAACCTGAAAGTAAGTACCTTTCTGGCTTAATTTACCTGCTCAAAGATTGACTGGCTTGTGATAGAAATTTTTGGATATGTAGCTTATTGCATTTGTAACCATATGATGGTCAAATTACTTGTGTTCTAATAATGGTTATAATCTGCACAATTTATGGATATATAGGTAGTTGCAACCATAGGATAGTCAAATTACTTGTGTTTTAATAATGGTTACAATCTGCACTAGTTAAATGCCAATTTTGTGACAAGGTTCCTTAACCTGTGCCTTCCCCTCCCTTTTTAGTTGGATGACAATCTGGAGAATCATGACGAAAGCAGTGGTGTCAAGGAGGAAAAGAATGTGAGTATTTATGTATTACAGAGCTAGTGGCTACGAAGCAGATTGGCAATGTTTGCTTTTGTATCTCTTTTGGATTTCCAGAACTCCCAAACACTGTACCTATTCCAAAACAATCGAGAATGTTGAAATTCAAATTCTGAAATTAAGTGTGGCATCTGCTATTTTTCCTCCAAATGTAGCATGATCCTATCTTAAAGATTTAAACATGCTTATGACTTAAGAGAAAATTGATTGTGTTTCTTTTCTCAATTTAGGCTAAAGGGTAGGATATGAAATTTTTTGAATGGTCAAATATGTTCTGCACTTCGGCTATTTAGAGCAGCTTCAATACAAAGACCTCCATCCAATCATCCTTGTACATGTACTAGCACATAAAAGAAAATAAGTATTGTTTATGAGATGCAGAAACCACATTTGTAGTTCATTTGGATCGTGCTAACACTAGTACGAGGAAAACAAGTAGGTGAATAGCTGTGTAATTTATGCTTCGTTCGTGGTGAACCGTGGCTTGGGTAGGGGACTATTCTTTTCTGGACGAACTGGCCTACCGAGGACTCCCCACCTAGTTCTTTTCTGAGATAATTGAGCATTCGCTAAGTATTACTATGACGGAATTTTAGATGCTCTGATGGTCTTATTTTCCACAGTGAACCACATCCTTACTAGATAATTTCGTAATTATTTCATGTGACCTTTTCCCTTCCTGATGGCCGCAGGAGACCGCTGAAGATGGCACGGTGGGCAAAGATACCAAGACGGAGAGTGCAAGGGATGAATAAATTAGCCCATGAACGTAATATAAAAATGGTGCCACTTCTTTGGTGGCCCTGCTATAGAAATTTCAAGAACAGCAATAGATCGGTTCCTTTACAAGGAACGAGCTCAAGCTCTCTGTGATGGCCTGGTCGTTAGTGTAGTCTTTCGAACGCTGTTGCGACTAGTGAGCTCCAGGACTCTGAAATTATCGCAACCTGTTTAACTATCTAATTTATCAAGGAGTGTCCCCTTGAAAAGTTTCACCATTTTCACATGAGATGGTCTGTCAAATCTAGTCGTTCCAGTAGAAAAGAAATCGCGTGCGAACCCTGACTACTGGGCATGGAAAAAACTACACAACTGGGGATACATGGTGCGAGTTGTGGAAACTGGTAGATGGAGAAATGGTAATGAGCTGTGGGAAACGAAGGCATGCAAGAACAAGATGACGATTTTAGCGGTGCTGCCACCATAAGGAAACAAAGAAGACGATTTTAGCGGTGCTGCCACCGTGTATAAGTTTAGATTAAAGTAAGAGCAATCTTAGTGCTCCACCTTAGCTGTCTTTTAATTCATGTCACCTAAGCAAAAAATTTATATGGTGTGGTAATTATGAAAAAAGAGAGAGGGAAGCTACCTTTTAATCTAGAGATGGTTCTTAGTGGTGTAATCGATGTAAATTAATTTTTAAATGGTCTTATGTGGCTTACACTCATACTACTATGTATTAGGGTTATGCACAAACATGCTACAAGGTTAAAATGGTAATATTGATCATAAAATATAATAAATAAAAGCTTTGTAGAGATAACACTAAGATATAAGCCATTGAGAATGTTATATCTAAGCAGTTATTTAATGCAATAAGAAATAACTTAAGATACAATGTATTGGGAGTGCCCTAAGACCATTATATTTAAAATATAATATCTCAAAAGTCAAAAACTCAACCTTTTGCATATCTATCACTCTAAGGATAATAAATATATAGAAATATTAATTTATTCACATCTTATATGATGCATTTACTCATTGAGAGAACAATAGTCCCTTAACGTGTTCACACATCTTAAGATATAAAAATCAAAAAAATTAGCAAACAAATGTATAAAACTTCAAGCAACGTTTTGAGAATCCAAAATGTTTAACTCATTCCTCAAATCAAGAAGCCTATGCTCATCTGGGAGCTTGTTAAAGAAATCTGCTAATGTTTTTCTATCCTTACATGGCTCAAAACTATATCTCCCTTTATGACAAGACCCCTAAGGAAATGGTTTGGATGTCTACATGTTTGGTTTTTGAGTGTTGGATGGGGTTGTTTGCTATTTTGACTGCGATTTCATTATCACATAAACGAGGTATTTTTTTCAAATCGAGTTCATAATATTTTAAATTTGCCTCATCCAAAGCAATTGAGCATAACAACTACTCGTCATGATGTACTCCGCTTTGGCGATGGATAGAGCTATAGATTTTTGTAACATCCTCGATTTTGAGGGCTTGAATTTTTTTTAAAAAAGAAAGAGGATGTGCAACTGTATAATAAGCCTATATGTATTTTTGTGGATTTTATTTCAAATTAATCCAAGCTCTGGAATTAATTTGAGAGCTTTAAAGTGTTGTTTCAAATTTTAATCCCAATCCTTTTAGAATCTCTCTCTAAAATTTTTTTATTTGGATTCCCCATGTCCAAATTGATTTACTGGAATTTTCTCATAATTTTTGGAACCCATTTAAATTAGTTTTGAATTATCTTGTTTTTCTCTATTAATTTAATCCGAAAATAAATAAAAAGGTGTGGGGCCCAGGTGCATGCATGCATGCACCAGGCAGCCGTGACGCGTACTGGATTAGGCGCCGGTGCTTATTTGTTTTTTTTCTTTTAACCTTAGTGATTATCTTTTAATCTTTATACTTATCTCCTTTTTCTTAAATTGTAAATTCCTGCATTATCTCTTCTCCCTTCTCCCCTATATAAACCCCACTCCCCCTAGGGTTTTCCCTTTGCTTTTTCCTCTCCAAAATCTTTTCTCTTCCACTTCATCTTCTCCAACTCCGGCGGAACTCCGGCGAGCAATTCCGGCCACACCGTCGCACCCCTACACCGGGGATTCGTGTTGGAGCTTCCCCACACCGTCGCGCATCTACTACCCAAGAATTCGGGAGCTTCTTCCACTACACCGACCGTACCGCGAGCTTCTTCCTCAACTCCGGCGATCTCCTTCCCTCCTCCGTTTCTTCACCCTCGGTAATCCCCTCTCAAATTCCTCTCCGGGGTAGACTCCCCACAACCCGAGCAACACTTCCCCTCAACCAATTTTACCCATCCCCATTGATCTAACCCTAGATTGTGTTGTTCTTCCCAAACCCTACATCTTGCTCTCTGTACTGTAGCGTGAACAGTGCATGAGTGAACAGTACCCACTATAGTAAATCCTAATCCCCTTCTCTGTCCAACTATTTTTACCCACATCCAATCTTACTCCGATCTTAGATCTCAGTAGTAAAATGAAATCCTTAGAACCCCACGAATCCAATGGTGCAACCGATTTTAATCCGACCGCCGGATTTTGAATAATATTTAAATTTAGATGAAATTTGATCTATTTTCATGATATCTTTATACTGGATGCTTAGTTCGAAGTAAATCTTTTTCTGTAGAATACTAGTATGCTAGGGAGCATCTCTGTAAATTTTCATAATTTTTGGACATGCGTAGAATTTTCTAGAATTAAAATAAGATCTGTTTTAATTATTAAAAATAGAAATACCCTCTGTTATTTTTATTAAATTTTTGCCTAAGATCTGAGAATGCTAGAACTAATTTACCATGTAAACCAAAATATTTTTCCTGCACTGGTATGAGCTATAAAAATCAGGATGTGTTCTGGATCCATTTAAAATTGTTATTTAAATGCTGTTTCTAGTAATAAGTCATTTATAAATCTGTTTAGCTATTAAAAATTCATGACCAGTACCTAATAAATCATCTGATGTTATAGGAATGTCTTCAAGACCTGAAAAACCCATGTAGCTTAAATAAATAATGTTTTACTATATTATTAGTGTAGTTTTTATGCTTAGAATAATAGTTTTAATTGTTTAAAATATGTTTCCAGAACACTTTCGAACATGAAATGTCTCTGGAATTGGTATTATGTCATGTTAGTTCAATGGTATGATTTATTGATGTTAATTGTGATTTTCTACTTATTTGTTACACTAGAAATGCTAGAAAATGCTTAAATTAATTAATGTTCAGATTAAAAATTAAAATTAAATCATTTTTGGTACTGTTACAGTACTGTTGACATGTTCCAAGATGTCTCATGTTTAATTAACTTATGTTAATGATGGAGAATAGCTTTTAACTCAATTTCTAGTCTTTAAATATTGGAAAAGCATGTATAAATCTAAGTGGGTGTTGTTAATCTATTGTCTTACTGTTAGTAATCAATATAAATGATAGATTTCACCTAAATATATAATCATGATTAATTATGAATTGTTTTATCGTTTTTAACATGTTACTAGCATGTTGGGGTGAATGTTATGTGTGTTGTATATGTACATGAATACTAATACCCGGTAGGGACTATATATTATTTCTATATATGTTGTGCATATGGTTATGGCCAACCCTAGAGGACCATTCCTTCTTTGCGATGACGCTATCGCGCCGTCGTTCCATTCCACCTCGTCTCACCTTCGTCGTGCTTTTCTCTCTCGTGTTGCTTTCTGAAGTGTTGTTATTGAGGGTTGGTTATTTATTTGTTTTGCTCGTTGCGTTACGCCATTAGGGAGTGAAGAGACCGACCCGGCGACCGAAGCAGCTGAAGAAGGAGAGTACTACCACGAAGGCATGCCCCTTTTCTTGATCATATTTGATCCTATATTTTCAAAGTCATTATATTTTCTTGTTTATAAACATGCATGCTGTTTTAATCCAGTAGCTAGCGTGTCGATTGACACAACTTTATCCCTATCCGTTGTCGCCTGTTTATTTGATACCCTGAGTAGTATATTAGGTTTTATTCTGAATAGAGTAGAGATATGCTTAGCCGTGCTTAAATACATCCTTAGGTTGTTTTGATTTGCCTCTACGGAGGAATGAATATCGGATCATTGTGATCTTCGTTGAAACTTGTTGAGCTCGCTGAGCTAGGGCCAGATGCCCGATGATTTCTTCCTCTCTCTATTCTTCCTATTCTACTCTGGGTGAAACTTACCATCTAATATGGTGCGGGCGGCAGCTGGATCATTGTGATGAAGGAGCAGATGGTTGCCTACCCGCAGAAGGCCGGTTTAAAGGAACCATACGTCGTCCGTACCGCCGAAGGCCGAAGTCTTGAAGTTGGAGAATTGTGACAACAGTACAACCACATGCTATATGGGCACTGGCTTGGTCAAGTAGGTTAGTTAGCCTTTGGTGCCGATGTTGCCGTACCGCAGAAGGGGTGGACGTAGCTACGAGGACCCTCGGCACAGATGGGGGGACAGAGGGTGGGGACGTACTCTCAACTCCGAGCCAGACCCGGTGGGCATGTCACACCTTAGGGGGATCTAGCTAAAAGACCTCGTCACGATCTCCCTGCCGGTACACCGATGGGTGTGTACTATGCTGGCGACGGCCAGTGGCAACAAGACGAGATTGTGTCGTGTGGGTAAAGTGTACACACTCTGCAGAGTTAAAACTGGTCGATTAGCCGTGTCCACGGTCATGGACAGATCAAGACTCATTCATGATGAAAAGGACCTGTCCCTCTCCCCCTTGTTACTTCCCTCTACCCCTTTGCTGATGAATCCTATGGTCGAGTTAAGGCGGGAGCCCTTACTCGAGTGTGTTGGTCGTGGACCACACCTGTTAAAAACACCCCTGATAATAAAATTGTTTTACATCAAAAGATGCCTTCAAATCTACCTTAATATTTCAACTAAAACCGCATTTACGCAAATAAACCCTACAGTCTTCCTTTGAAGCCTTGCATATAGAAGGATAGGACCATCTGCTGCCAGGTGGCTTGCTGAGTACGCGAAGTACTCATCATGCATGTGTTTATGGTGGTGTGCAGAGGATTATGCTGAGGAAGGAGCTGATGAAGACTTCTTCTACGATGAGCCCGAAGAGTAGGTCGCGTGGCTGCCGTCAATTGCCTATGGCGTGGATGGAGTCGATTCGCTTTTGTTTTCCGCTGCTTGACTCTGGTGTAATAAAGTGTCGTTGAGACATGAAACCTTGTAAGCCGTGTGGCGTATTACTCTCAAACTATGGTTTTAATTTGAATGCATGTGATGTTATTCATTTCGCCTGTGTATCGTCAGCGGGATCCTGGACTGGCGAGGATATACACAGGGGGGGTCTAGTAGTTGAAACTAGACTCTCACAATTTTGTTTGTTGGATGACCATGACATTAAGAATTACCAAGGAATTGACATATAGTATGAGGTACTATTTCTATCTATCTTACACCTTGCATAATCTAAATCAGAATATCCAACAAGATCAAAGCTAACACCCTTACCACAAAGATATGTTAGGTGTATTACTAGATATCTCAAGATTCTCTTGATGGCCACAAGGTAGCACTTCTTAGGAGCGGCTTGAAATCTTGCACATGTGCACATACTTAGCATACTATTGCGCCTAAATGCACATAAGTAAAGAAAAAACTAATCATGATTCGATATACCTTTTTGATCCATGAACTTACTTTCCTCGTTGAGGTCGAGGTGACTATTTGTTTGTGTAGGGGTTCGGATAGGCTTGGCATTCTCCATGTCAAACTTCTTGAGCATGCCCTTAATGTACTTGCTTCGGCTAATGAAGGTTCCTTCTTGTAGTTACATGACTTGGAGTCCAGGAAAAACTTGTCCAGGAAAAACTTCAATCGCCCATCATAAACATTCGAACTTGTCTATCATCATCTTTCCGAGTTCTTTGCTAAATGCATTGTTAGTCGACCTAAATATAATATCATCCACATATGCGGCAAACAAAAAGCTCGCAATCAATGAACTTAGTGAACAATATGGAATTAATAATTTTGAAGGCCTTCTTGACTATAAACTCCCCAAGACACTCATACCATGCTCCAGGTCATATAGTGCCTTATGGAGTTTATAGACATGGTTAAGAACTTAGGATCTACAAAACTGTGAGGTTGCTCTACATAGGCTAGTTGAGAAAAATTTCCATTTAGAAATACACTCTTGACATCCATTTGATAAAGCATGATATTATGATGATTAGCAAATGCAAGAAAGTTCTAATGGCTTCTAGTCTAGCAACCAGAGTATAAGTTTTCAAAAAATCCAAACATTTGATTTGTGCATACCCTTATGCCACAAGTCTAGTCTTGTTTGTCACAACTTGTCCATCTTTACCTTGTTGCAAAATACCTACTTGGTGCTGATGACGTTTTGGCTTAGTCTTTGCACAAGCATCGAAACCTTGTTGTGGGTGAAGTTGATCAATTCTTCGTGCATTGCGTTCAAACAATCTAGATCCTCCAAAGCTTCTTCTACATTAGTATGCTCCAAAGAGGATATAAATGAGTAATGTTCACAAAAGTTAGCAACGTGATAACGAGTTTGAGTGTAGCAATGTGAGAACGAGTTTGAGTGCCGTTACACATGTCGCCAAGAATTTGGTTAACAGGATGGTCATACTGCAAACTCCTATGGATTCTTGGATGGTCTGGTTGGTCTTGAAGTGGGACTTGATGTTAGACATGAGGTTGAACACAGTCATTTTGGACTTGGGTCGACTTCTCACTTTGGATCTCGTCATGTATCGATGTAGGAGACTTCACTTGAATCAATGACATGCTCTCCTTGACCTCTATTGGCGTCATTTCTCGTAGTGAAATGTTGTTGATTGCATTGACCAACTCATCATCACCTACATCAGTGAGAAAGCTTTCTACTTGGGAGCCGTTAGTTTCATCAAATTGTACGTCACATGACTCTTCAATTATTCGTGATGCATTTATTCAAGACTCCATAAACATATAAATTTTTAGCATATCCAAGAAAGAACCCTTTATAGCATTTAGGAGAAAATTTAAAGAGGCATTGCTTCTTGTTAAGGATATAACACTTGCTCTAGAAGACATGGAAGTAGGATATGTTGGGCTTCTTCCTGCTAATGAGCTCTTATGGTGTCTTCTTCAAGATTCGATGAAGGTATAAGCTGCTGAAGTCGTGGCATGTGGTGTTGACGGCCTAGCATGCGGTGTTGATGGCCACCACACAAAAATTCTCGGGAGTCTTGTATTTGTCGAGCATTGTCCTCGTCATCTTGATGAGTATACGGTTCTTCATCTCCACCATTCCATTTTGTTGTGGTGTGTAGACGGAGGAGAACTCATTCTTGACTCCTTCATTAAGATATTTTTCAATTTGGTGTTCTTGAACTCGGTCCCATTGCCACGTCTCACGTTCTTGATATCCATTTTGAATTATTTGTGCTCTTCTTGCAAATTTCTTGAAGATCTTGTGTGTCTCTCCTTTGTCATGTAGCAAAAAACTATACTGAGAAAAGTCATGAAAGATAACAAAACAATAGGAGTTACCTCCTATGCTCATAGGTGAGGGGACTGAACAAGTCCATGTGAAGAAGCTTGAGTGGCTAGGTTGTCACCATGACGTTCTTGACGGGATGTGGTCCTCCCACTTGTTTCCCACCTTAGCAAACGCTACAATGACGATATTTGTCGAATGTCATGTTCTTGACACCAAATATGTGATCACCCTTGAGAAACTTGTTGAGGTTCCTCATTTCCACATGAACCAACCTCCTATGCCAAATTAGACTTTGCTACCAAGTATGTCTATATGCAACAATTGTTAGAGAAAAAAATCAACCAAGTATAGATTACTTTCCTAAAGCCTATTAGTCGTCACTCTTAGTCACAGACACTATGTTTGGTGAAATTGCACTCAAGATCAAGGTTATGAAGTTGTGAGATGGATAACAAGTTATAGTCCAAAAATTTCACAAGAAAAATATTGGAAATGGATAGGTCATTTGATGTGACAATTTTACCTAACCCCATTACCTTTCTTTTGCATTATCTCCAAAAGTGATGTTTTTATGTGGTGATCCTTTACTATCAAATGATGTGAACATGTATTTTCCTCCGATCATGTGTTTAGTGGATCCACTATCAAACACCCAACTCTTTTCGCCGGAGGTGTAGTCTACAAAACAAATCAAGCTTGTTTAGGTATCATACCTTCTTGGGTCTTTAAGAGTTAGTGATGAGAGACTTTGGTACCCACATAGCTCTCTTTCTAACATAATCACCAACCTTAGCATCAACAAACTTGGTTTGGACCTTACCATCCTTGCCCTTTCTAAGCACATAGGATGCATTAGAATGACCAACAAGGTTTGGATGAACTTTTTAGTCGAATGACCCCTCAAAGATGGGAGCCTGCACATGCTTCCCTTTAGCTTGCACAAACTTGATCTTGGGGTATTGCCGAGGTGTTCATGCCTTGCCATTATTATTTAACCTTAAGGTAAAGCCCAGATTCTCTTGGTTGAACTTCTCAACTTAGATAGCTCAAAATCTCCATAAGGGTCTTACTACCCTTGAAGCATTTGAGTAACCCTTGTTGAAATTGGACCTTCAACCTAGCATTATCGCTCACAAGTGTTGCCTTACATGGTATGGAGTTAGAGGTACTAACAACAGTAACATGAGTGATAGTAGAAGAATCCATAGACAATGAAGCACATTTAGGATATGGTATCTCTACACTCTCTTGGGATGAAGTGGATTGCTTGTCAAGGAGAGAGATGTGCTTGCCCTTGAGTATATCATGAGATTTCTTAAGAGTCTCATGATCTTATTTCTTTTTAAAACTCAAGACTAAGATTTTCATGAGTACTCCTAAGTTTCTCATGAGATACTTTGAGTCTACGAAGTGAAACTTTAAGCTCTTTGTTATTAAGAGTCGAGTCCTTGTTCTTCTCTTTCTTCCATACAAGCAACGTCTCTTGCTTCTGAAATCATCAAGATTCTCATCAAACAAATCATCATCACTATCATCATATGTTGGGAACTTAGTGATTTGTGATACCTTTGATCCCTTTTCCATAAGACAATGAGATGTCTCCACATCACTGAATGATCGAAAAAGAACTTGGCGGGTCTTGCCATGGTGATGCCAGCGACTCCATCATCTTCATGGGAGTCAAAGTTGGAGCTTGAGTGTGGCATACCCGGTTTTAAGGCCGGATAAACCCCTGTGTTTTCTGTACTGGTCCCATGATCAGTAGCCAGTATACACAAGAAGCTTGATAACATTGTCATACAATACCGAGTCCATTACACAAATATGCCATTATGATCTTTATTGAACAACATAGCCAATTGGCTGAATAAAAGTCTACAGCGGAAGGTAGAAATACGTAGATAAGCCCATCAATATGCCTACCCGACAGGCAACTGACTGGGGTAATGCCCTAGCCCTCGAAGTCACTGTCATCATCGTCGGAGTGGTACTCCTCTTTGCCTGGCCACATCAACAAGCTAAGTGAGTACATTGAATGTACTCGCAAGCAAGTCCCATAGGAGAGTAATACAGCTATATTTCATGCAGGGTTTAATTCAAAGGAGGCTGTTCTATTCTAGGTCACATATTGTGCGGAAAAGTAAGTTTTTAATTAAATATAAGGATAGTAGATTCTAAGGCAGTTTTGAAATTGAAAGTAATCCCAATGATCGTATCATCGCATGAGGTAGTTTCCACTACCTCCTTTTCTTGTCTTAGCCCGTTAGCTCTGCCTATCACCATCTAAAGTTCGCGGTACCTGTCTGTACTACCCCTTGCAGTATGACTAGGCCCTTCTTCTGTAATTCCTTGCTACCCGCCTTGTAGCGTAAATTGCACTCTGTGGACACGTCATGCCCACGTCCTTAGTTCTTTTCCCAGGTTTGTGCAAACAAAACTCAGTCTAACCAATGTGTGGCCTTGCCAGTTCATGTCCATGACCGAGGACGCGGCTATTCGAATAGATTTTAACACTCTGTAGAGGTTGTACGGCTTTACCCACAAGATGTAAGTCCCCCTTGTTGCCGAGCGCTATGAATACACTTCACGAGGTGTATCGGCAGGGTTATTACAGCGAGACCTTTCGCCCCTTTCGTACCAGAGCTGGACCCACTAGATAAGATCTACCCAATCTCCGCTTGTGCTCGGTGACTCCCGACCCACAACCCGAAGTGGACTTATCTTTGTGTCGAACAACTCCCTACGTAGTCACGCGGAGCTCCTCTAGGGATGCCAATCTACCTAGCACACTCTTCCTACTGCCCCACAGGTCCAGGCTCTAATACTTGATGGGTTAATAAGCCAAGTCCTTCCCACAAAGGCCATGTGGACGTACGGGGTGAACCTGGTTTAGCGGCACTTAGGCTCGGTCCTTGATTGATTCGAACATGACTCCATATTCAATCCCGACAACCATACCACCACATGCTACATCAACATCCCCAAACTGCCCCTTAAAATTCTTACCGAATCAAAATCATCTCCCTTTTAATTTTGGATTTTTGGTAAACATATTTTTCAACATCCGCCCTGGGCGACTCACGTCACCTCAAGGGTTTTGTTTTCACGAACCAAAAGTAATTCCCAACCTCTTAAAAAAATTGGGGTTTTATTCTAGAGCAGGACTAAGCTTAGCTTACAGCCTATATGTCTAGTACCTCACCGGAACTACAATGTCCAGTGTCTAATACTAGGGCTACAAAAGTATTTCAGGTTGGATACTTGGCAATGCATCTATAGGTCATAACTACTCTTTGTTAACATAATATTGTTACAAACATAGCATGCAGGTTCGTAAGCAAAATACTTAAGTTTATCACATATATGTTTCAACATGGTCAAGGTGAGAAATGCTTGCCTGACAGTTCCTGGTTCTGTTCCTGACACGGGGGTGATTCCGGATTCTCCTGGCGCACGTACCTCACTCCGTCAACTACACGTCGAGAGAGAGTCGAATAAACAACCAAGCTAGAGAAACCCAAATAAGATTTAAACGATATGACATGGTAAGAGAAGAGGATGCAGATACCATGAGGTACTAGGTGTTATGGAAAAGATTGCATGTGTATATATAACCTAATAAGGTAAATATTTTAAAGCTCATCATGATTTTTGTTAGCTTTACCTAAAGGAATCAGAGTTTTAAAGTGTCACTAGGCCCATCATGTTAGATTTTTTTGTGTGAACATTTTTAGGAAAAAGAATTGATTTGTCCGGGGCTAATCTTGAGCAAGATGTATCAACATAGCATACATATTTGAAATATCTTTCAAAATTGAAATTCCAAACCTTTCAAAAATTATTAAAGTTACGTTAATGGATAGTTCTGAAATTTATGAGATTATCAGAGAAAGAATTAATTCGATCAGAGTTACAACGGAGAAGACATAGACTTTTGAGGTTTCTGCCAGGAGAGGAAACTAGCTGAGAGGGAAAAAATTGCAGCTCGAGTAGGGGTGAAGGAGAGGATAAGGAATAGGAGGGAGCTCGGGGCGACTTGCTTCAACTTGGAGCTTGGGGGAAGAAAGCAGGTAGAGCTTAGCCTTGGGAAAACATGTACAGAGGGGAGTTAATTTTATGGGGAAGAAAGAGAGTCTAGTAGATGGAGTAGATAGAGAAGATGAGCTCGGGCTGGTTGGGAATTGAGAGGGAGAGAAGTTGCTTGGCTTAAATAGAGGAGAGGGAGGCAGGGAAGTTAATTATCTTGCACGCGTTGTGAAGTTGCAGCAAGTTGGACACTGCTCACTATTGAAGGGAAACAAGGAAGGCTGGCACCGCTCACTATTGGAGGTGAGGTTGCAGCAAAATTGGGCACTGTATATGGTACTGTAGATGGGTATTATTCGTGAGGAGTACTGTATATGGTACTGTAGATGGGTATTGTTCGTGGGTACTGTATATGGTACTATAGATGGGTACTGTTCGTGAGGGGTACTGTAGATGGTACTGTTTCATGGGTACTGTTCATGTCACCGTTCACCACAAATCCCTCCAATCTTAGCCGTTGGATTCATGGGATCAATGGCTCAGATGCTTGCCAAGTTTAGTTCAAACTTGGTACACTATATAGTTATAGACTTGTATTTTTGGGTATCTGAGCTTCTGGCATATATGGGAGGCTGCACAATTTTTCTAGGAATTTTTTTTGTTTGGAATTTTTGAAAAGAGAAAAAAGATTTTCCTAGCTTGGTTTTGAGATATATGGGATAAAATATACCCTCCATGATTGTTGGTGATTTTTCTGAAGCCTCAAATTTAGGGTTTTGCTAATTTTTCAAAAACAGATCAAGACGGTATTTGAATTATTTTAATAGTTTTGATTGAAGGTCCTCATATTTTTGCATATTTGGTCTAGTATAGTTACAATTAATCTTGGGAAATTTGTTGGGATTTTTATGAATATTATTTCATGTGGGGCGCCATGCATGATTTAGATTTGGTCAGCTTAATGCAATGCCATGCTTTGCAGGGTTTGAAAAACCAGAGTGTGACATTGGGTCGTTAAAATCCTAGTCTTGACCAATGTGAGCTTGAGCCTTATAGTGGTTACTCTTGACGAACTTGCCCTTTCCATGATGCTCCTCCTTGTATCCCTTCTCCTTCTCGTCGTTCTTGACCTTCTTGTTAGGATAATTGGCGATGAAGTGTCCAGTCTTGCCGCACTCGCAGCATGTCCTCTTGATGAGTTACTTATTTGTGTCGTAGAGTACTTGTGGCTTCTTCCTCTGTCGAAGAACTTGTTGGCATCACCCTTCTTGAACGTCTTGGAGAATCTTCTCACAAATAGAGCAATGTCCTCTTCATCAAGTTCTTCCTCTTCGTCGTTGCTTGAGTCATCCTTGATGACATACTTGACTTTCAAGGTGATGTTCTTCTTGAGGCTTGTCTTAGATTAGTATCTCATGAGCAATGATTCTTCCAAGCACCTCGTTGAAAGTCAACTTCTTGAAGTCGTCCCTCTCACAGATGAGCATCATAAAGTACTTGTACTTGGTGAGATTATTAAGGGACTAATATGTGCATCAAGTATGCTCAGGTGTTTTAGTCCCAAAAGTGATGATATAACAATCATTGTTGACCCTAAAAAATTCTAAAGAAGGATAGCTTGAAGAAACGAAGACTAAGGACTATTTTCTAGCTCTTTTAGTGGTTCGAGGAATCACATTGAGTTTAGGAAAAGCTGAATTATTAAGAGGGGGCTAATATTTGGAAGCTAACAAAGTGCCTTGCTAATGCTCAGTTAAGAATCAAAATTTCTATCCAAAGAGGCTTTTGAAAACCATAAACTCACACTTTTAGCAAAAGTCGGAACCTCTGGGATCGATGTCAAAATATCCGGGTTCCGTTTATGTCTGGAGAATCTGAGAGCTCGAAGTCTTCGAGTTGCCCGTCTGTCAGATTTTCAAGATCTTGGAACATTCGGGATTTTCCCGGAACCTTCGAGTTATGGTTTTGGAAATGCCTAAGTCCTTTGAGTTTGAAAGTTGGAAACTCCCAGAAGTTTTCGTAGTGTCTGAAGCCCTTCTTGACTTATCCTTTGAAATATCAAAATGTCTGAGTCAGTATGTCGGAAGTTCTGAATTCGCGTACTGTCCACTCTGTTGAGTACTTTCCTCAACGGAGACATAGAGTCTTGGCAAGGGCTTGAACTTCGACAACAAATATTATGTCTCGCGTGTGATTGTCCCTTTACATTCCTCCATACTTGTTTCCTTACGTATTTTGTTCACTAGCATGTTAGGGTTTACTTAGAGTTATAGAACTATATGTGTAGGATTTACTTTTGGTATTAATTTTTGATAATCTCCTATTTCCACTTCTAGTTGATAGTCTAGATCCTTTCAATGACGTTGAGCTTGGACTCATTGACAGAAGAAGTTCCCCCGGATCTCCATAAACTATTGCATATGGTCTAGGCGTCCTCAAGCGTGTTCACTCGGTTAAATTTATTTGGGCTCAATGCGTTGAAGATGTCATTCATCGCTTGGGCATTAAGGTGGATGTTCTAATGATCACCATCAGTGAGCTCGCCTTTGTTGAGTATACGTAACCATCAACAACAATGCACCATATCAACTATCATAGTTTGAACCATCAAAGTATGGACTTCTAACCACATGCAAACCCTCGCTAGAAGACATCTTCGCTAACTAGGTGGTTAAACCTCAAAAGATAAGAGCATGAGGCTGCAAGTACGAAAAGAGATGCAAACACGAGAGACATTAGGATTTTTTTAAAATTTGGATCTTCAGTGAGATCCTACATCTATATTGAGGAAACTTGATCCAATGATCAAAGCTAGCACCGAATCGTGCTTTTTCCTCTAGAGGTTTGCCAATGCGAAGCCTCTCTCTCACTTGGTATCCCCTTCACCTTGCAGTAGGCGAGCTCCGGACCTTCATAAACTCTTGAGGCACTTCACAAACTCCTTGAAGGCTCTCATCTGACTCCTAGCTGTCTAGGAGATGTCAATATGTAGGAGTAATAGGTCGCAATCGCTTTGCCTTGGAGATGGATTCATGCTTAGTGCTAAACTATGGCTCAGTCTCTCTCTCAAAGATTTTCTCATAAGAATGGAAACTTGGACTTGAGAAAATGTAAGATGGCACCAGAAGAGCAAAGAAATGAAATAGCCAAGAGTTGGCATGCAAAGAGGCTTATGATTTATATATCCTATCCCTAAAAAACTAGCAGTTAGTGCAAAAGCGGAAGAACTCAACTTCCGAGATGGAACCAAAGGTTTCAAAATTTCAAAACAATGGCTACTATGATTATCCAGAACAGGATCTTGGAACTTTGAAAATGAACTCGGAAGTTCCAAATTTTAGAGCATAGTGAACATAAGAGAAAGTCAGAGGTTCTGACTTGGAACTCGGACCCTCCAGGATTTTGAAGGCTCTCAGATAGGTGTCAATAGAACCGATTCCCAAAGGTTTTGACTTTGCACTCGAAGCTTCATAGATTTCAAAGGATTTCAACAGAGAATACACAAAATGCATCGTCAGAGGTTCTGACATTCTGACATATTCAAAGATTTTAAGGGTATGTCCAGAACAAATTCTCGGAGGCTCCAAAAAATTCCTGGCAGCTTTGACTTTCAAGGCAGAAGGATTATGAATTTTCAAGAATGGAACTCGGAGGTTCTGGGAAATTTTGGATTTTCTGATATCTAGAAAAATAGGCAGAAGGGCACCTTGGAGGTGCCGAGTTCGCTGACTCTTCACATAGAGGTGAAACTCGGATATTCCAACCCCAAAGTCGGATGTTCTGACATTTCTAGAAAAAGAGTGTACGAAGAGTTTTTCAAAGACCACTTTGGATTTGGAAAATTGACTCCTAGCTGAACATTAGCTAGGTGCTCTTACCAGCTTCTAATTTCAACCTCCCTTAATAATACGACTTTCTCTAAACTCAATGTGATTCCTCGAATCACTAAAAGAGCCAGTCCTTAATCTTCATTTCTTCGAGCCGTCTTTCCTTATAACTTTTTTAGGGGTCGTCAACGCTAGTTTTATCATAGCTTTTGGGACTAAACACCTGATCATATTTGATGCACATACTAGTCCATAAATCATCTTGTCATTAATTATCAAAACCAATTTAAGGGGCCAATATACACTTTCAATCGTCATCACTAGTTATGCCCTCAACCAGGTGACACCGACATTGTCGCAGAAATCTACCAACACGCAGAAACAACAGAACAGCCACACTAAGCCCACACCAAGCAAAACCGCCGCAACCGGTCTAACACCCTCCCACCCTACCTCATGTCATCGTCACAGCTAGTCACACTTGTAACATGGCGGCTCCAACTTCACGACCACACGCCATGCCTATGCAAGCCCGCCGAGAACAGTTGACGCGTGCCACCCTCCAGTGAGGCAAGTTGAGTGTCATCATTGCTACTTGACCCTTAGGAGCTCCGCCTTCACCATAACATGCCTCACCATCTCATATAACACATCACCTGTCATGCCAAAGCTCGAGACACAAGCCTGTGCCTTGCTGTCTCCACTCTGCCTCTCCGTACCAAGGCCCTCTCGCATCTCCATGCTGCCTCCGTTTCACACCACCACACCATGTTCCCAGGAGGCAATACCCCGAGCCCGAGATCTCCTGCCGGTCATACGCAACCGTCGCCTTGGAGCAGATCCACTGCTAGCATCAAAGGCAGTGACCATGCAGTGTCGTAAATGATGTCGCACCAGCCATACACAAGCAAGGCTGCCTGCGTCGAGGCCATGCAGTTCTGGAGGCGGCGCGCCGGGTGCTCCAGATCTGGGGTAGGCGTGCACGCATCGGCTGCGACCCCGCCACCCACTCGCCGCACAAACTTGCACCGTGCCGCCATCGTCACACTAGGCTTCTGCTCGCAGCGAGCCCCAAGGAAGCCACGCCACACCCATCTGCCAGCATCCAGGCCCGCATCGCCGGTGGCCTAGCCACATCTAGCTGCCCTCATCGATCGCAACTCCGCCCCGCCATGCATTAGCAAAACACCGATGGCACTGCCAACAGGTGTCCCTTGCCCTACGGCCATGGTTGGCCACCACAAACTTGGCCCTAGGCCATCACCTCGCATCCCCACATAGTCGAGCGCGTAGAGAAACCCCCCGCCCCCTTTGTGGCCGAGGCTCGCCGCCACCACAGATAGTGTCGATGGCAACGGCAGAGAAAAGAGATGGAGGAAGAGGAGCCAGTGCCACTAAGGTTGGGCGGCCCGGATCGCCCAAAGAAGTAACACGGGAGCCTGGTTTGACTGGGTTCCATCTTTGTTCGACACCAGAGCTTGCAATAGACCTGATTACAGCATTCTGCAACAGCACTCGCGCAACCTATTGTGATTCTATTTCAGAAATTTTTATCATGTTTGCAAGTCGGATTGCACGGAGATTACGTGCAACCCAGCCAACAAAACTGGAGTAACCGACGCTGCAACACAAGCACAGCCTCTCCCGGCCATAAACTCCCATCCACACTGCTATCGCCTCTGCTCTTTCTCTGTTTCCAGATAAGGCTATATATCCCCAACCCCCAAGCTCCGCCTGCCCCCTCCTCGGCCTCCTCTCCTCACCACGGCTGCTGCGGGAGCTCGCCGGCGCCGACGAGGTAAACGCCGTGGTCGCTGTCGCAAAAATCTGTGCCCCTGTGCTGTAGCTCCTCTCAGTGATACTAATGTGGTGAACGTCGTAAACGAGGGAAGCCTGAGCCATCATCTGTGCCTCTCCTCTCTCTCAGCTTCTACTAATGCGTGGAACGTGTTTGTGGATATGCCTGTGCCGGTGGCCGTGATGTCTCTTGGGGCATGGCACGGTGCTCCTTGCTTCGGAGCGAGTTGGGTTAGTTTCGATGGCGCGATTGTGCTTAAGTTGTGTTCTTGGGTGGGGGGACGATGATGATGGCGCGTTTCGCTTGCTCCGGCAGTTCACTGGCAGCTCGTTGAATCACCGCCGTAATGGCTTCTTCCTCCTCCTCTTAGCTTTCGTCGCCGCTGAGGCTTCCGCCTTCCTAATTGCTGCTGCTACTGCTCCTCTTCACCAACGGCGACCCCCCTCTTCATGCACTGCTCTGGCTTCTCCCTCCTCTACTGTTGTGTCTGGTCTTCTCCCTTTCTTCTGCTTCTCCGGCGACCACGGCCTCTGCTGACCCCTGCCTCTGCTTCTTCTCCATTCGGTTCATCTTCCCCTCCGCTTCTTTTGCCATGTTTTTACTGTTAATTGTTGAATTCTCAGTTAATTATTGCTTTGTGTTGGGCAGTGGGAGTTGTACTGAGATTGTGAACTGGTATATCTGACAGTGATGTTAATTCTGCAGAAATTGTTTAGAAGTAGCTGTGCACCCTTCTCAAATCACCTAATACATAATCTATTATTGCTATTTTTCTGAATAAGTTTCTGCCCTTGTACAGGGTTTTTGAAGAATTAAAGATTCTGATATAGTTGCTGCACCCTAAACTGAGAATGACGCCAGTGGTTCATTGCTCTGTTGGCAGTATCAGCCTGTTTCACATAGGCAGTTTCAGGCCCAGCCGAGAAATCCAAATAAGAAGGTTCCGTGGTTCCGAGAGGTATTCAAGAGTGACATCACCATCACATCATAGGCTGCTGCAGCCACAGACAGCATTCCACTTGATCAGCATTTACAAAAGAAGAAGCTGGTCCTCTGCCAACAGGCTAAGGACCTTGTCAGCAGCAGCTGTTGGGACTGATGTCACCGTCGAGGATTCAAATCCATCTCCCTCAGGAGAAACTTCGAATGAAAGCTCTGAGGCTGCATCTGGCACTCCTGAAGCTACTGAGCAGGCTGAGGCTGGCACGAGCCCAGCTTCTTCCGCTCCCAAGTTAGGACGCAATGTACGGAAGAGCGAGATGCCGGCATTGAAGGATGATGATCTAGTTCCTGGTGCATCTTTTACTGGGAAAGTTAGGTCTATCAAGCCATTTGGAGTCTTTGTTGACATTGGAGCATTCACTGAAGGCCTTGTGCATATCTCCCGAGTAAGTGATGGTTTTGTCGAAGATATATCTTCCCTCTTCACTGTTGGGCAAGAGGTGTCAGTGAGATTAGTGGAAGCAAACAAAGAAACAAGGCGCATCTCATGACAATGCGGACAGGTGGAGATTATGTCAAGGAAGCACCTAAGGCTGCAAGCGGTGGGAGGAATCCACCTGCAGCTCCGGCCAGAAGCTCGCCAAGGCAAACAAAGGAATCCAAGAAAATAGATGAGGCAAAGTATGCACGAGGACAATATCTGACTGGCACTATCAAAAATACGACACGAACGGGGTCATTTGTGACGCTGCTTGATGGAGACGAAGGATTCCTCCCAAGGGAAGAGGAAGCAGCGGCATTGTTCACCCTTATTGGTCATTCTGCATTGGAAGTTGGTCAAGAGGTAAGGGTGAAAGTTTTGAACGTAGCACGAGGCCAGGTCACTTTGACAATGAAGGGGGGAGAAGATGATGAAGATGAGTTGGCATCATTAAACACGGACCTGAAGCGGGGATGGTCCAGAGGGACCAACGCGTTCGAGTTAGCTTTCCGTAGGAGCAAGGAAATCTCTGCATTCTTGGATCAGAGGGAAAAGATTACAGTTCCGGATGTACCAGTAGCAGCTGGAGTAGCAGTGGATACTGGATTTGATGCTGGAGTTGGAAGTGATCAAAGCCTGGAGGAGACTGAAGCAAGCAAGGCTGAATCTGTTGATACTGAGAGTTCAGTTGCAACTTCTGAGGATAATAGCACAGTTGACGACAAGCTCATTGAGCCTTCTTCTGCAGTTTCTGCTACTGAAGCTGAAAGCAAAGAGGATAGCTCTTCGACAGAAGCTGTCACCAGTGCCATTGAGGAAATCGCTCCTGTAGATGAGGAAATGGTGTTGAACTGTCTTCTAATGGGGCCGCAGACAACAATAGCCCGTCTTCAGTTCCAGAAGCTGAGGATAAGCCTGATGAGCCAGTAGAAGAGGTTCCTGTAACTGCAATAAATGAGTCCGTGGATAAAGAAGCTGCTGTGGTAACTGAGGAAGTAGCAGCCTCTAGTGAGAAAACTACAGAGGTTTCTGCTGCTGGAGCCGAACAAGCAAGCACGACCACAGGTCAGCAGTAATTTTGTCGACCAGATCTTATCTGCAAAAGGCTCTGACATGTAGTAATTTGATCAGCCACATCCTATCTGCAAAAGGCTCTTCAAGCAACTCTGCCTAACTAGGAAGAGTGTGTTAGGATAGATTACATGTAAACTGTTCGAGCAACTTCTTTTGCTAGTTCTTTTTACAGCTTTTCTTGTGTTATTGTTCCATACTTTTGGTAAAATGTCCCAAGAATCAATGCACTTAAGTTTTGTCGTTGCTATCTCAGAGCGTTAAAAATTGGTTGGTATCTTTGGCTCCAGAGGGTGATGTACAATCCAGATATCACCTCAACCGCCACTGTACCCTTTTGGACTATTGAGGATAAGGCTCAACATGATACTTGGGTTGACTTCAGTTTTGGGACATCGCATTAGGAGGCTTGCTTGTTCTGCCGTACTTGTATAGTTTGGTCTGATTTCGTCTTGTATAAAGTGGAAACTACATATTTTCCTCCAAATTTGTCAACAGTCATAAAGGTTTTAAGTTTGTTATCTAGTAATTTCAAGATGACATAAACAAGAGATATCATGGTGACATAGAAACTCATGTGACTGTGGCTAGTTAATGCATTTATAGTGACCATTTACAGTGACTGCGTGATCCAAATTTTGATTTCCAAATATCAATCGTAATTTATTCTAAAATGAGATACCAGAACATGATGCTAAAGCTTTCTCACAGATGCCGTGTAAGTTAACAGGTGCGCTAATTCTTCTAACTAAAATTTTCTCTAATTTACAATGGCATCGTTCTCCTTCTTTTGTGGACATACTCTTTCCCAAATTTTCTGTACCACAGTTTCACTGAATATTGCACTTTATTGATGAGCTGTTGTTAGAGCAGCAGAAGTAAGACTTTGATGGTTCTTTTCTGCATCTGTGCAGCAACTATTTCTCCTGCTCTTGTCAAGCAACTGCGTGATGCAACTGGAGCAGGCATGATGGACTGCAAAAAGGCTCTTGCTGAATCAGGGGGTGACATTGATAAAGCGCAAGAATTCCTCCGGAAGAAAGGGCTGGCGGCTGCTGACAAGAGGTCTGGAAGAGCCACTGCGGAGGGGAGGATTGGTTCTTACATACATGACAGCAGAATCGGTATCCTTATTGAATTGAACTGTGAGACTGACTTTGTATCCCGAGGTGACATCTTCAAAGAGTTGGTCGATGATCTTGCCATGCAAGTCGCTGCTTGCCCTCAAGTAAAGTACATTTCTATTGATGACGTCCCAGAGGAAGTTGTGAAGAAGGAGACGGAGTTGGAAATGCAAAGAGAGGACCTCTTGTCGAAGCCTGAGCAGATCCGGTCTAAGATTGTCGAGGGCCGCGTAAAGAAGAGGCTTGGAGAATTTGCGTTGCTTGAGCAACCATTCATCAAGAATGACAAGGTCACAATCGGTGAATGGGTGAAACAAACTATTGCCACAATTGGAGAGAACATGAAGGTCAAGAGATTTGTTCGGTACAACCTTGGCGAAGGGTTGGAGAAAAAAAGCCAGGATTTTGCTGCTGAAGTTGCAGCCCAGACTGCCGCAAAGCCGCCGCCAGCTGCTCCTCCGAAGCATGACAAGCCTGAGGAATCGACAGAAACCGCAGAGAAGTAAGTTCCCTCAGAGCCTCATCTTGCGTATGTGCTGCTTATGTTTCTGGATTAGAATGTGTTTACTGCTTAGGCTTTTCTAACTTGAAACTGCATTGATCCTTTTATCCCCTTAAAGACAGCATTCAATCTATATTTGACATGCCTATGTTTCCAGGAAACCAGCCGTGGCAATTTCAGCTGCATTGGTAAAGCAACTCCGAGATGAAACTGGAGCTGGTATGATGGATTGCAAGAAAGCACTGGCCGAGACTGATGGTGACCTTCAGAGCGCTCAGGAGTTCCTCAGGAAAAAGGGCCTCTCATCCGCAGACAAGAAGTCGTCTCGCCTAACCGCCGAAGGCCTGATTGGCTCATACATCCACGACAACCGCATTGGATGCATGATTGAGGTCAACTCTGAGACTGACTTTGTGGCTCGCAATGAGAAGTTCAAGGAGCTGGTGAATGACCTCGCAATGCAAGTGGTGGCATGTCCACAGGTCGAATATGTCTCGGTTGAGGACATCCCGGAGAGTGTTGTCACGAAGGAGAAAGAGCTTGAGATGCAGAGGGAGGACCTGCAGTCAAAACCTGAAAACATCAGGGAGAAGATTGTTGAAGGGCGGATATTGAAGAGGCTCGGAGTGATGGCCCTCCTGGAGCAGCCCTTCATCAAGGATGACAGCAAGACGGTTAAGGATCTCGTGAAGGAGACAATCGCTGGCCTGGGGGAGAACATCAAGGTACGGAGGTTTGTCCGGTACACCCTTGGTGAGAACTGATCAAATGAGGAGGTTTGTCCGGTACGCCCTTGGCGAGAACTGATCAAATGAGACGGTGACCTCGGTCACAATCCCTGACATCAGGAGTTTGGGCACATTTTGATTCATGATGGTGCATAGCTGTTGCTCGTTTCTATTCCGTTCCATGTATAATTTTGTATCACAGCTTATTGTTGTTCCTGGTTCCAAAGAACACATTTTTGAGCACTCCTAAATGTAGATGTCAAGAGAGATCAATATATTGTGTATGAAAGCATTACGGCAAATTAAATCTGTATCTGGTCCAATGTCTTTGGCAAATAGTTCTTGCTTTCATCAGCATCAATTTCACATTATTTGTAGGTACCACATGGAGACAGACACACGTTGAAATGTTTTCCCCCTCTTACTAGAAGCAAATGAACACACTTTAATTGAGATTACATGTGAAAATAGTGCAAGGAAATATGTTGTGTGTTCAGTTGCTCAAAACTATGAAAATGGATACTCATGATTGATGTTACAGTGTGATCTACAAAGGCTCAACAATATCCCTAAGAGTTACATGCTACAAACAAGATGTATCACTACATGTTCATGTGAGTTACAGGAACTTCTACATCCAGCGCAATTCAAAGAGTTCGCATGCTCTCCTGTTCGATGTTAAATTCGAATCTATCAATTCAAAACAGCATCACCAGAAGAAGATTGCCCACCAAGCGACACGGAAGCTAGAGATGATGCCCAGGCCCTGGTGTTCATAGCTCCAACCATGAGCCTCCACTTGCTCCACATCTTCCTTACATCCACAGCGTGAGGCACGCATTCGAGCAGCTGGGACAATTTGGCAAGGATTCCAAGGTTGGCGTGCTGGACGTATTGGGTCCATAAGCCTTTGATGCAGGCGAAGAACTTGGGGAAGAAGAACAAGAATATCCTTAGGCAAATGAAGAGAATGCTGAATGCTAGGTAGGGCTCACTCTTCACTGATTCACTAATTGAGCTATTCCAAAGCTTCCCATAGTGTGTGTTTGCAGTTGTGCTCCACTTCCTCGGACCAAGATATGCAACTGGTTCTTGCCCTGCATTAAACGACATCTCCTTAAAACAGATAAAAATATCATCACCTAATTTTATTTTTCCGGGTGCCATTAGAGCTCGAGCTTCTTGTCCAGGCAATTCACTGACATTTTATACTACAACAGTGTCTATCATTATTTGCTCATCACATAAGAATATCACGAGCTTACAACTACAGATCTCGATGCATGATAAACACCAAGAAGCTTACCAGTTACAGCAGTGTAAAAGTTGACCAGCGAGCCAAGATCTTTAGCGCCAAGAGGCCAAAACACATATGATCCATGCGCTATGAGTATAGAAGGAAGGCTACGAACACCATATCTTGATAAAACGCTGCAAATCATGTAATGAAGGAAGTATTAGTGTAGGCTGTTGATCACATCAATGATTAAGAAGGATAACCGGAATATCAGTACACATTTGGGTCTTACGCTGGCATGACATTGGACTGTTCTACAGCCAGGTGCTCAATCTGTGGATACATTGAGCTAAGATCATCGAAGATCGGTCTCATTCTTTGCGAAAAAGGGCACCATGATGCATAGAAGAGCACAGCAGTGTACTCTTCCTTTCCACCCAACTCCCTGACAAGTTCCTCCCCATTAACCTGCAAAAAATGTCAAAGTAAGGTTCATATTAAACACCACACAGTCAAAACAATCAAGCTTCATGAGAAGATGATTTTGGCAGTGTATGTCGCGAATAATCCTGCAACACAGCAGATTGCCTAGCAAGTAGCGACTACACAAAACTGCTATGAGCTATCCATCATATTGGCCTATCATTTCAACCCTCGGTACTTTACAAGCAGGATTAACACTCTCCAATTCTATCAGGCCTACTCCCTTGAAACATTTAAGCCTCTTAGCCCAGACCAGAATACAAAGCGAATCTTAGCACTGTAGAATCTTAAGTTATAATCAAGTTCAATAATAGCAAACAGCACAGCTCTCCCTGTCCCTCACCTAGTCATCCGTCCAGGAATCAGACCTATCTGAATGCAATCATCTCCATGATTCCTTGTGTTTTTTGATTCACAACAAATGAATTTTCAGTTCTTCCTATGAGTATTAATTCACTACTAAATGAACTTTAGAGCCATTCCCACTAGGACTATAAGCACAAATACATAATAAGCTACAGAAAAGTGGACACTAGTCCATTCAAAGAAACAAAAATCACACAAGAAATCAAGCTGAATTGCTCCGAAGCTTGCACGTTGAACCAATCCAAGATGTAAAACAACTCAAAACGACAACTTGTTTTCAAGGGCAAAAGCTGATACCCACCCAATTGAAACTCGATACTCCTGCGTTGACTAACATTAGCACCAATAAGCTCATTAAAAAAAATGGTTTTTCCCCCAAGATAAAAGGGAAATAAAATCGCCTAACCGAATCAAATAGAACGAAAAGAAAAATCCATCAGGAGCAGCACGGTTTAATCAGACGCAAGCAATCAGCTCTGGAATACCAGAAAAAGTGAAAATTTGACCCAGGAATCGCAAGGGAATTCACCCAATTGACTTCAGAAACTTGAGAAGAAAACAATTTTGTTGACATCAAAATTAGCATCAAGATTCAGGAACTATGTGAGAAACCAGAGAGGATTAAATTGTGTGCGCAACTGCAACTCACATCAGAATCGAAATCCGAACATAAATTCACGAGATAGAGACAAGAGAGATCCGCGAAGAACGCATACGGACGAATCTCCCGATTCATTCATATAGTAAATACGCACGCGCACCAAAGAAAAAGGAGAACAATTTGTGTCCAACCAATCGCAAACAGCCCGGAGCTAGGGTTGGAGAAACGCACCTCCTCCGCCGGGTACCCCTCCGTCGAGGAGCGGCAGGTTGGCCGGTGCCCCGGAACGAACGGCGGCGGCCCCTCCACCGGCCTCGGGCACACGCCAGAACCGGCCGCCGCCGTGCGCGGGGCCGAGTAGGCCGGCGACGCCGCGAGGAGCTGGACGAGGACGAGGAGAGGGGCGAGGAGGCGGCCGGCCATGGCGAGAGGGGGGGAGGGGCAGGTGTGAGAGGAGGGCGCGTGAGATTTCTTGGTCTTTTTTGGAGGACAGCTTTGTTAGAAAACAATTAAAATAGTAAAGAACTTGGGGGCTGGATTGGAAAACGTAGTTTTAACTTCAACCGTTTTTCCATTTAAAGGAAAAAAACAACGTTTTTGAGTTTGTTTTTGAATTTATCAACGTTTTTGAGTTTTTTTTGAACTCATCAACGTTTTTGAGTTGGCTAACCCTGTACAATGAACTTCTTATAAAGCTAACTAAAGTTAAAAAACAAACACTTGTTAGCTAACTATCTTAATGAGTTGGGTGATTATATTGAGCCTCGAGAGCAAATACATATAGAGTACAAGACTTGAAGTACAAAACACTTATACAGATATGATCGAATTACAATAAATCCCTTCATATCTCGTGTAGTTCATAATAACTGGATATACTAAACATCTTCCCGTAGTTGGAGTGGGAGCGTTGTGGACACTCAGATTGGAGTGGAAATTGACGAGTTTCTCAAGCCGATGATAGCCCTTTATACCATGTAGAGATAGCCAAGAGCAAGGGTGTCATAGCCAGCAAGTGACCTCTAAGGTAGCGACTAAGACAAATCCAAAGGCTAGAGCTGCCAAGGCCGCTAAGGGCAAAGCCAGGGCTCTGGAGGTTGATCCCAACTCTGATTCAGATAATGATACTTCTCTGCTTCCTCCTGAGAAGATAATGGCTCAAGATCACATGGATAGGTCTGCTGAAGAGAGAAGGAAATTCGGTCGTATTTCCAAGGTGACCACTAATGACCCAACAAAGAAAGCACCAGCACCCAAGAAGGGTGGTGCTAGAAGAGTTCCTACTGCTCCTGCTACCACAGAGGGCACTAAGGATCTTTTATCAAGTCAAAGGCATACATAAGGATGATGATGAAGAAAAACACATCCTCTTTTCTGGATGCTCTTCCAGTAGGACTTCTACTAGACAGTGCTTCTCATGCATGTTTCTCCAGTGGTCAAGTAGGGTTACATAGATACTAATAAGGTAAGTTCCCTAATGTTCACCAGGAGTGCACCACAATCGATGTGGATAGGATAATGGTGCTTTGACAGGATCGGAGCAATGAGCTCATTCTCCAATTCTATGCCACTGTGTTTTTCGATTCAGATGAGGCACATAAAATTACATGGATGACTCATGAGGAGAAGCTGACTGCCACTTTTGTAGAGTTCGATGAGGTTCTAGGGCTTCCTTCGACAAATGATGAGCTCGAGTTTAGTCATGACGAGGTTGCAAGGAACACTTCAGACATTACCTACTTCTGCAAGCCTGGGATCTCTCATGTGAAGCTCGATAGGACCACAGGATTGTACCCAGGGCTCTCGACCTCGGACAAGATCTTGAGAAACAGCCTTGCTCCAAAGGTCGGTGATGCTATAAACATTAGATCATACACCATCGATCTTCTCTACTGCCTCAACAATGGCACCCGCTTCAACATCATGGAGTACTTGTATGCGGCCATTTGCATTGTTTTCCATGGAGCAGAAGAGATCTTCTCCATTTTCTCCTTATACCTAGAGACTCATCAAATACAAGTCAGGCATGAAATTCTTCCTCGAGGTGAAACATAAGGCATACAAGTCAAGGAAAGAAGCGAATGTCATCAAGGCATCGGGACCCAGTATCAAGCATGCCAACTCACCGTTGAGGCCTTCAACTACTTTAGCTACCAATGCCCCCGCTCTTGGTCCAGCTCCAGCTCCAGCTCTATCTTCTTTAGCACCGCTCTCCAATGGTGCCAAACTTGATCTAGCCCTTGCTTCCCTCCTCTGAATTGAGGAAAATCAGTGTCTTTGGATGGTGAAGCAAGTTGAGCTACAGAAGTCACCAGCAAAGCTTGAGCATAATTAGATGTACATGGTGAAGAGCTTGATGACTTTCTTAGAAACAAAAGCCACAGAAGAAGAAAAATATGAGCAAGATAAGACCACTATTTTCACCCTCCTTTGACACTGAGAGTGACTCTGGACCCACTAGTTTACTAGCTAAGGCTTTCATTATGGCGTCTTGCTCACCTGCACGGCAATCTCCTTCTCTAGCTCCCTCATCTGTTGCTCCTAACGCTATAGCATTGACTCCTACCCCGACCATCAACAGAACGACTCCGACGACTGCTGCTTCTGCACCATCTTCTGCGCCGATCGACAACACTCCCAAGGCTTAGCTAGTTGAGTTTTAGTTCCTTTTTCTCTTTTTTTGGTGTCTTGATGCCAAAGGGGGGAGAAGAGAGTTTGGTTGGGTAAAGAGGTTTCTGAGAGTTATAAGACTTGTTCTTATTGTGCTTCATAATATCTCGTAAGCTCTATTCTCTTGTGGTGATGAAGTAGATGCTTGTAGCATATGCACTATGCTACTTTCATGCTCATATATCTTAGTGCATATTTTGTGATGATCATCTCTTGTGCACCGTACTTTTGGCATATGCTTATCTTGAACACTATGCATGCCTACGGATTTCAAGATATAGGGGGAGCTCTTTCACTTTCTCCATGTATGTGCATTTGCATTCAAAAGCAATATCAAATAATACACATCTTTGTGGAGCTCACTCTATTCCTTGGAACCCAAAACAACTTTGTATAATCTTTTCATTGAAGTTTTAATCGTGTTGTCATCAATCACCAAAAATGGGGAGATTAAAAGTGCATCTTCGGCCCCCTAAATGGGTTTTGATAATTAATGACAGAGCAATTAAGGGCTAGTTTGTGCATCAAGATGTTGATGAGGTTTTTAGTTCCCAAGGCAAGTTGGAACAGGCATTGACAACCCCTAAAAAGATTGAAAAAGAGACGTCATGAGATCCAAAAGGTTAATGATCTTTTCTAGTCCTTTTAATGATCCAATTATCACTCTGAGTATATGATAGCCATACTATAAGCTAGTCAACAATATCGATGGAGATAACTTGCTAAGTGCTCAAAAAAATATTCTAAAAGTCTTTGAAAAACTCTCTACACCAAACATCAGTATTCATCCAGAAAGAAAACTAGTGTGCTAAATATTAACCTAGACCCTTTGAGTGAGGTTCGTCCAGAGTTTCCAGAACCTTTCAGAGCGTCTATCCAGTTGAGTTCCTGTTGTTCGGACAGTTCGAGTGAAGACAGAGCTTATGTCCAAGGATTGTTTTTACTTGAACCTTTTGAGTAAAGGTTATCTAGACTTTCTGAAGTCCACAGAGTTGCTTGGTCTAGAATATTTCATGTTGTCAAAAACTTCCAAGTGAGGTTTGCTCGGACACTCTAAGTGATGATAAAGCTTATATACTGAAGCCCTTGCTTCGTCCACACCTTCCGAGGGAAGTTCATCCAGAACCTCAAGCCATGACTTAGCCTCTATCTCAGTGCTTTCCTTCATCTGGACCTTTGTGGTTTGGCATCTATGAGGAAACAAAGTTGGCTTTGTTTTTGCTTGTTCGGAACTTGCAAGTAAGGATCTCCCGGAAGCTCCGAGTCAATTTTTGTTTCAGGACAAAAGGGTTGTTTCAATTTAGAACATCCGAATGTTTTCAGTACAGACCCTCTAGGTCTTAAATTTTCCTGTGGTTTTGAACTTTCTGGCATATCCACATTGCTTCCTCCGTGTAGTGTTTTCCTCCTAAACTAGCTGTTATGTTCGAATTCCAGAGTCTATGAGTGAGATTTCCTGGAACCTCTGGGTGAGGTTTCTTTATGAGTAATGACTAGATTTTTTAGGGTAGCCTATATAAGCCACCATCTCCTTGGGTGGAGACAATCCTTTGCTGGACTCCTTCTCTCCTCTCTCTTGCCTTCTTGTGAGAATCTTGAGGATTTGGATTGAATTTTCATTGAGCACTCAAACAAGGGATCACCTCCAAGCTAATATCAAGTTCCTATTACTCTTGGAGGTTGGTGCCTCCTAGACGGTTAGACAATAGAAGGGAGTCTTCAAGGTTGTGAAGAAGCTGAGAAGTTTGTGAATGTTGGAGTTTGCCTAGTACAAGATGAAGAGCTTCCACGAGAGAAGGGAAGCTTTGCATCAGTAGGCTTCTTGAGGAAAGAGCATGATTCATTACCAATTTTGATTGTTGGATCAAGCTGAGACGTAGAGTCTCGCCAAAGGCTCGAACTTCGACAATAAATCTCATGTCTCCCGTGTGGTTGTTTCCTTGTACTTCTCTATACTTTTTTTTACTTGTTTTGATCACTAGCATGCTATTTTTTGCTTAGTGTTATAGAGATACTTGTGCATGATTAAATTTTAGAATTAGTTTTTGTTAATCTCCTATTCACCCCTCCTCTAGTCGATAGCCTAGATCCTTTCAACGACGGGAGGTGGGGTTAGCGCATTTGCAGATCATGATGGAGAGGAACCTGAAAGTGCATCCACTCCCATGGAGCTTGGAAGGATGGCTATCTTGCCCCAGAGTTTGGTTTTGATGGTTATTGGCAATCCTCACCTGTGTCTAATGTTTTGCAATGAGTGTGAACAGGGATTAGATGGACAGGTGAAAGCTGAAGTGAGACAACTGTTGATGATGAGCCCTAAAAAGAGCAAGGAACTAGGAAGGTCAGAAGGACCAGCTGAGCTAGGTTCCTGAGGCACAGTTGCGAGGAAGCCGAGGCTGTGCTCGAGGGCAAGCGAGGTGATGGTTGCTTGATGGAGTTCAAGGGCCGTGAATGCAAGCTTGATAAGTCCTGGAGGAGCTAGGAAGCTGGTGGATCAGGACCAAGGGTTCGCTGTGCGTCTACAAGGGCAGTCGTCTTCGGTGAAGAAGCTTGGAACCAGTGCCAAGGGTCTGAGCGAGCTGGACAGGGACTGTGGCGAGGCCATTGCTCTCTGATCAGTTTTAGGCTTGTAGTGAGCCGGCCAGAGTTGTGCTCAGGTGCTGCCTGAGGCAACCGAGTCCACCTGAGTTTGGCATCTGAGACTCAGGTGGGTAGCTCAGCCGCGGCTAGTAGGTTACCAGAGGTGCATGTTAGCTGAGTCTCAGATAGGTTAGGTCTGGTGGCTCTTTGTCTGACGTGGCATGAGGGTAACGGCTAGCTGCCAGGGACCCTATAAATAGGGAACCTGGGGAGGTTTTCAATCTCGAACCTTTACCCAACCTTTGCCTCTAACCCGAAAGCAACCTGTTGAGAAAGAAAGAGCTCTAGGTCTCCAAGTGAGTGTTGCCTGCGTGCATCCATCGTGAGAGTGAGTTACTTAGTCCTTCAGGTGTAGCATTCGAGGTACTGGTTCCTCCAAGAGTGGGAGTGCTCTTGGAGTTGGTGAGCAAGCCAAGTCTTGTGTGGCTGCCACCAAGAGTCTGTGAGGGCGATTCGGGTCTGCCTGTCTTGCAGCAGCAAGATAAAAGGATTCCACACAAGAAAGGTACTCGAGGAAAGAGCACGTTTTGGTGCCGGCTGTGAGAACAGCTTCCTCAACGGAGACGTACTGCTTCGCAAGAAGTAGGAACTTCGGTAAAACAAATCATTGTGTGTTTTACTTTCTGTCTTGTGATCTGCTCTTACTTATTCTGATATCTATGCATGCTTAGATCACTAGGGCACCTTTATTTGTTGCACACTAACTGAGTTTCCTCACCTGAGACTCAGTTAGCTCCTGCTAAAGCTAGTACCTTTCGTGTTCACGTCATCTGATGCACTCACCTGACTCTCACACCTGAGACTCAGTTAGCTCTGAATATAACTTGCTCTACATCAGCTGAGTTTGCTATCTGAGTGTCTGGTGTTTATCTGATATATCTTGCTGAGTCTCAGTTACCTGCATCAGTTGCATATATTTTCTCTAGGATTGACCTATCTCCAGAAGAGAAACCCATTAGGCATTTTAATTTCTAGAGCCGACCTATTCACCCCCCCTCTAGTCGACTCCTGAGATCCCTTTCAGAACCGGAACGCCATGGAGGACTCCATCACCCTGCTATCAAAACCCGACAAGGTACATATCCGCGCGACCTGACGAGAACCCCATGGTGGATGCACCAAGTCCTGTGCAAAGAGCGTTCTTCCTTTCATCCCCGACGCAAAGAAGCTTGGAGAAGCTCAAGCCGCACTGCTTGATTTGGTCCTCAGGGAAAGACCATCCTGATCTGAGCTCATGCTGTAGAAGGAGGCAGATATGATGACGAGAACCATGGAGGTGGATATGAGATAGATGGAGAGAAAGAGGATTTTTTTCTAGATGCATGAGTCTAGACAATTGGGGCAAAATGGTAATGGGAGAGGTGAGGTGAGGAGAGAGAGGAGAGTTTTTTATTTTACTTTTCACACTAATGGGTCCCATCTTGCATGGGTTTGGTTTGCTTACACTAGACTGAATGCCAATTTAGCATTGATGTCAAATGTTGATGTTGTGGCAAATTTGGCACCGCCTATGCTATGAATGCCCTAAAAGAGATGAGAGAAAAAGCGTATGTGCATGCGTGAGCTAGGCCCAAGCGTGAGGTGCATGTGACATGTACGTACTGTTGTAGTTGTGTGTATTAGTGTTTGTACTCATTAAAAAAAATAATGACTAAAATAAATCTTCCTATTATGATAGTGATTAAACGGTAAATTAAAATTAAAATAAATCTTAGCTTGAAAAAACTTGGAAACTTATGAAATATTTTAAGATGTATTATTCTATGTATATAAATTCCAAATAAGGTGTGATATAGTTCATGCATTGTACCCAACCAAGTTGTGTTGTGTGTGTACAGGTGTGTTAGTGTGCTAGGATGTTTTTCTTTTTATTTTATTTTATCTTTTATTACAAATTAATTAATAAATGTGTTAAAATTTATCTTAATTATTTTTGTGAATATTTCTGTCGACAATTTGTAAATCGCCGATGTTACGGTATTCGTGGAACTGTGATATTTAGGGGGTAGGGACCTCTAGGGCACAAGGCCAAGAGATCTGATGGCAAGGAAACACCCTTTTTATACAGGTTCAGGCCTTCCTTAGGATAACAACCCTACGTCCTGTTCGTATATATTGATCAAAGAGTGTCTTTACAAGGGATGTGTATGTTAGTGGCTATCCTAGACCTAATCGGAGGCAATGTCGACTAGTTCCGCTGGGCTCAACTCCTTCGAGGCGACGGGTCTTCTCGTGGGAATCGCTGGGGCTTCTGGATGGCTTCTGGCTTTCTAGGGCTTGTAGAACCTAAAAGACTCCGTCCTCCCCTATGGGATTGCTGATCCTTTTATAGGGGGCTCCCCGAGTCGTACCGGACATGGACTTATGCCCGAGTAGAACTCTGGCTTCCTTAAACGTCAGGATTTGTCTTCCTAGTTTAAGGGGTGTCCTTCCTCCTTTCGGAGGGTTACCTTATCTCCTGGGATCCTTTCCAGACACGTATTGTACTCCGATAATCTAGGAAATCGTATATGGATACCTCTTCATATACGGGATACTATACTATACATCGTCAAGTCCCCCATCAGTACGTGAAGTGAGGTCATGACTGTTCTGTAGGAAATTTGCCCTTCTCGGGAAACAACTCTGAGTAGGCGAAATCGAGTACTTTATTGACAACGTCCCCGAGTAGGGACTATCTCTATTGGGTAGTCGTGATATCCTGGTCGGAGTAAACCTCAGAATAATCCAAGGCATTTTCTGGGCTAGCTCGCCCCAGAATCATTTTTTGATTTAATCTGATCCGCTGATCACGGACACGTGTTCGCCTGGTAGATTTCTGGGAAACCGAACCGTCGTGGCGGAATTTTCGCGTGGTGATGAAGAAGCTTTCCTTTTTCTGCGCTATTGTTCGGCTGACGTTAGCCTAGACATCACGTGCTCGTCGGGGTCATGGGTTTGTCAGACCCTCGTTTCCTGCGCACACAATCTGGCATGCGAGAACAGCAACCGTCCGCATTTAATGCGATGGAACAGATCGTGCCGTTAACCGTGCTCCGGTCAGCAAAAATTGAATCTTTTAAGAGACTGAGAATTGGGGTTTTGCCCGCATTGCTCTCTGTCTCCCATCATTCTCATCTTCTTCCTTGCGCCCTGCTCTCATATCCCCGCCTCGCCGTCGTCGATCCTTATCAACGATAATGGGCAAGAAGAGCGCAGCAAAAAAGTCCCCCGAGACCCAGAGGTCAACGGAGGATCCTTCGGGAGGACCGGTATCCGTCATCCCCGAGTTCAAGCCCTCGGTGATGGATTCCGCTGCCCTCAAAAAACTTGTGGCGGAGGAGGTCATCCTCCCGGGGGTACTCGTACCTCACCGGGGGGCCTTGAAGGAGACTGTCCCGAGTCCGGACACGACTTGGACCGTCATCTTTGCTGACTTCTTTAGGTGTGGATTCCAATTCCCACCTTCTCATTTCTTCCTCCTGGTGTTCCAGTTCTACGGGCTCGAGTTGATTCACCTCAAACCGAACTCGGTCCTGATGCTAGCGGTCTTCGCACACCTATGTGAGGCATACCTCGGTATCAGGCCGAGCCTGTTGCTTTGGAGGTACTACTACAACCTCCGCTGGATGAAGGTCAGCGGCGGAGGCGGCGTTGGCGGAGCCGGATTCTGACTCCAGGAGGGGAGGAAAGACGCCTACATCTCCTCTTCCTGGAAGTCATTGTGGTCGGGCTGGCACTCAAGATAGTTCTACTGCTAGCCCCCACTCTCCTCCGGGATCCACTACCGTGGCCTGGCGCCTCTTCCGATCAAGAGCTAGTCGGAGGCCCCGAAGGAAACCAAGTGGCTCAAGGCCCTCGTTGGTGACATCGCCGACCTTCCCGGCAGAGGCTTCTCAGCATGGGATGTCGCCGAGGACTTCCTTCGGCACCGGATTAGCCCTCTCCGGTCGAGGGTCACGCCCGCTTGGGTGATCTCGGAGGGTAAAGACCAGACAAGGGACTTCGACACCGGTGAGTATCCGAACCTCTCCGTGTCGTTCTTAGATAGAAAACTCCTGTCTTCTTACTCATTAGATCTCTGTTGGTTGTGTAGATCTTTCCCCCGAGGAGCTTCGGAATAGGTTGAACAACCTATTCGAGCAATCTCCTTAGGGCGGGTAGACCGACGTGCCCTTGTCGATCCTGAAGCTAAGCCTCGACAACCAAAAGGAGATCCTTTCAGTGATTTAATGGTTTCTGCATTGTCTAGTCATGATTCGTCCGAGTAGCACTTTTGACGCTATCCGGGTTATTTCTTTTGCAGTGAGTAGGCCGCGGGGCTCCCGACTCGGAGGCTGAGCGGTCCGGCGCCCCCGTTCAGGACGAAGAGGTCGAGGGCCTCGGTGCGATCCCTCCGATCCTAAGGGTTGAAGGTCCATCTGAGGCCGAGGCGGTAGTGGAGGCTACCCAAGCGAAGTCTCCTACTCGGGCCCCTTCTTCTCCGCCAAGCCCCCAACCTCAGGTACTAATTCATGCTCGACTAGCTTTCTCCCTTTTAATTTTTTTTCATGATCTAGGATGACGGGAGTGAATTGTCAGAACACTGAACACGAGCGATCCCCGCCTGGAGGAGTCGGCGTCTTTCGCCATGCCTATCCGCACGGAGGAGGTCGCGCCGATCGTGAGCCCTCCAACAGACAAGGGGAAGTCACCGCTGGTGCCTACCGAGAAGCGGAGCTCGGAGGTGCTAGTGAAAGGAACCTCACCCCCGGCGAAGCGCCAACGGTAAGTCTTCTTTTCGGTCCTTTTCACAATTTTCCTTACTTTATCCCATGAAGGCTGATGAGCTGCTTTCTCCGACTAGGGTGACCATCCGTCCGATCGGAGCCGTGACTAGGGCCGCTAAAGAGAAGCAGCCCCCGGTGGTGTGGCCGGCGCAGCCCTCGATTGTACAGACTGAGCTCCTCGCGCCGGAGGTGTCAGCGCCCGAGGATGACGATATCTACTCCCTGTTACAGGTAATCCAAGGAGTCAGTAATCAAATGTCAATGTGCTCGGTACTAACCTTGTTGTTTTGACAGTACGTCCTTCCTCGGATTCCTCCGCTCCAGAAGGCGAAGGCTGAGCTGGAGGCACATTGGGCGGAGAACGAGGGGCTGAAGAAGTGCGTTGAGGAGTCCGAGAAATGACGGGCGGAGAACGAGGAGCTGGAGAAGCCCCTCGAGGAGTCCGAGAGGCGGCGGGCGGAGAGCGAGGCCGAGCTCCGGGATGTGAAGGCCCGCCTCTCAGAGGCAGAGTCTTCTCTGAGCCGGAGCCAAGCCTACACGGGGAAACTGGAGGGGGACCTCGACCACACCCTTTGCACGCTCGAGAGAGCGCTCGTAGTGGTCGGGGTCACGGTCTTCCCCAGCCCTCCGCGGGCTATCCAGCTGGTGGAGCTGGTGGCATCCGTCTCTCGCCTGAAGCCTGTCGTCGAGAAGTTCCTTGACGACGAGCTTAAGCAAGGTATGCGAGATGCCTTGGCCTTCGCCCTGACCCTCCTCAAATGCCGGCATCCGGAGCTGCCCTTGGAGGCCCTTGAAGCCAACCTACCGGAGGATGAGGAAGAAAGACTTCTCGGCGCTGTGCAGGGTGCTGCAGATGCTTTTGCAGACCGGGTTCAGGCACCCGGTCTGCCTGAATAACTATGTAATCAAACCATGATTAGTAATTGTGCATTAATCAGTGTGTTTTTGTTTTCTAAAAACCTGAACTCTTTTGCTCTGTGAACGTTTGTCGGACGCGTGGGTTTTCGTAAACTTAGTCGAACTTTGCATCCCCCTTCCCCTGTCTTAGGCTCGCGAGTTGTGTTGTATGCCGCCGACTGCGATCGACCAATCTTTAGGTTTAGTCGGATGGAGGGCTCAGTGGCTCCTCATCATCAGTAAATGTGATATGGGGTCTTTGTACAGTCTATCATGGCCATAGCGAGAACTCGTGTTCCCTTGTCGCTAGGATATTGGGCGCAAGTTAGTAAGTTCTACGTTTGCCATGTTGGTGACAACATTGCACTCTATCCACGATGCCTTCTGTTCAAAGTAGTCGAGGATGTGGACAAGCAGGTGGGTTCTGTTGGCTTAGTCATATTCGCACCTTCTCTTCTTCCTTTACTCGTGGTCGGGGAACTTTACTATGGAACCGGGGAGCTTAGTTGACTAGGCCTTAGGTTTGGTCAGGTGGGGGGCTTAGTGGCTTCCCCTGTCACCTGCAGACGCGTTAAGGGGTCTTTCTCACATCCCTGACAGTTGCAGCGCGGAACCCTTTCCTTTTGTGCCGGTCGAATTGTTGGTTATGTTTATGCGTAAGCTAGTTCTTGGTGCCAAATACTTATCCAGCCCCCGATTGTCATATTTGAGAAGTTCCTCGGATAGGTAGTCTAAAAAAATAAATATTAAACTAGAAAACTTGGTATTATAAAACTGTGAATTGACTGGAGTATCATTTACAAGCTATTGTACGAAAAACTGCTAGAAAAAACTTAGAAAACATCATCCCCTCCTCTCGAGTTGTCGTTGGTTGCTCCAGAGACTCCCGTGCTCTTGTCGTGATCTGCTGTAGAAGCTTGTCGAGTGCGCATGCTGGGCGACGGTGCCCGGAGCGTCTTATCATCGGCTTGTTCGTAGCTCGACGATTTGAGGCTGGAGCTGGGGCAACCTGAGACAGACTGGCGATCGGAGGTGTGATGACTATGCAATCTTACCAAAGGTGCTTGGACTAGGAACCCTCCGCGGGGACTCGACTACCTCTCTACTGCTAACTAGAGCGACCTGGATCGGGCAACTTCTCCTGTGGAGCTGTTGTCCTGCTGAGGAGAAGGCCCTTTTTGCCCCGGTCCTGAACTAGTCGTAGGACCTGTTCTCTGACTTGGAGGGGGTGTTATCCGATATTGTCACTCGTAGTTGTAGTGGAGGTCTTGTTGATGCGAGGGTGCGCGTAGCGGCGTCGGAGTCTGCTTCCCTACTTGAGAGTTGACGCTTTTCTGCGAGGTCGAGGCTGCGCTTGTCGCAGAGTAATGCTTCCTGGGGAGAACTCTTTATTGTGAGGACACCCTTTGGGCCGGGCATCTTTATGCACTGGTAGGCGTAGTGAGTTGCTGCCATGAACTTGGCCAGAGTTGGGCGCCCCAAGATGGCACTGTATGCCGTCTCGAAGTTGACTACATCGAACAGGACCTTCTTTGTTCGGAAGTTCTTCGGTGTACCAAAGGTAACCGGGAGTGTGACTTGCCCGATCGGCATAGCCGACGATCCTGGGACGATGCCGTGGAATGCCTATGTCACCGTCTGGACCGACGATCGTGGCACTTGCATGGCGTCGAGGGCATTGGCGAATAGGATGTTGAGGGAGCTCCCTCCGTCTATTAGCACCCGGGCGACTCGGCAATTGTTGATCGTTGGTTCGACAACGATCGGGTATCATCCTGGTCGAACACAGTTTTCGGGATAATCGGTTTGGTCAAATGTGATCGTGACCTCCGACCTCTTGATTGCCCGAGGGACTCGTGGTATATTCGCGAGAACTTCTCGGGCGATCGCCTTGTATTGCCTCTTTGACTCATAGGAAGCCGAGCCCCCGAATATATGCTCGATTGCTTTGACATTCTCCTGGAATGGCTCAAGGGCGGAGTCATCATCGTCGGAAGTCGTGTCCCGACTGTTGTTTGCGACCTGCGGGTTTTCCACGCGGAACTTCTCTCTTTCTTCCTTGAGGTACTTCTTGAAGATGCGACACTGACGGAGATCATGCGAATCGGTCTGGTGGAAATTGCACCAGAGTTTTCCTGTCTTGTCGGAGGAAGTCGTCGGCTTGTCCTTGGTGCGTGGTCGCCAGGTATGCTTTTCAGGGAGATTGGCCAATACCTCATTGGCTTTAGCTCTCTTCTCCCTGTTTCCTCCGGAGGATTTCTTCTTCCACTTCGTCTTCGTTGAGTCGTCTCTGGTCCGGAGGGGAGACCTGGACAACCTGTTCTATTGCTGCTTGAAATAATGTAGGATTTCCTCAGCACAGACGGCTTTTTTCGGCTAGATCCATCAGCTGTGTCATTGTCTTGGGTGGATGCATGATCAGGTCGTGCGTGCACATCTCGTTTCTGCTGCCTCGGAAAAAGGCGTAGATGACATCCGAGTCTGTTACCTCGGGAATGGTGTTGCGGACAGCACTAAACTGCTTGTTGAACTCTTGAAGAGTCTCATCTGGGCATTGGACGACTAGGAATAAGTCGTCGACCTAACCAAGACGAGTGAAGGTAGCTTGAAAGTTTCTGAGAAGCATGTCGCAAAGCTGTCCCCAGGAGCGGATTGTTCCTGGGGAAAGGTTCGTCGACCAGGTCCTAGCTGCTCCTCTACGAGCGGTCGGGAGGTAGTTGGCCATGACCTGCCCGTTCCCGCTTGCGGCCTCGATCGTCGTAGTATAGATCTGCAGGAATTCTATAGGATTAGTGGTGCTGTCGTACGACTCTAGGGTTCCAGGTTTGAAGCGAGACAGCCAGCGCACATGTCGGAGTTCTTGGGATAGCGCTTGGCATCTGTTGATGGTTCTCTGATAAGGTGCGTTCTCACCGCTATTTGGGGTCGGAGATCATCCCCGGTTGTTAGCGCGGTGCTTGTGGTCTCTCTGGGGAGGAGATTGCTCTCGTGAGCGCCTTTGGGATCAGCGCTCGTTGAGCTTGTCACGAAGGTCGACATGCTGTTCCTCCTGGCAAGACCTATTCCTAGGATGTCGTCCCTCTTCGTCTAGTTCTTCGTGTTGTAGAGGGGTCTTCCCTCGGGTGGAGTTGTGTGTCACCGACTGGAGTCAAGAAGACTCGGCTTGGGCTTGGGCCTGCTGTAGTTCAACCCCCAGCCATTGCAGCCATTGTATTCCATCGGGTGTCGTCAGATCTGCCGCCGGTGGTCATGAAAGCAGATTGCGCATCTCGGTGAATCTTCGGGCAGTTCGGGACACATATTCCCCCGTCCCTTGAGGGGTTCTGTCTTTTGCCGTGGGCATATTCCCGTTCCCATGGGGAGTAGCCATCGGGCTGTGACGTTGTGAGCCCCCATCCTGATCCTGGTCCTCGGGATCTTCCCGATCGTCCTGGATCGTGAGAAACACCCGAGGGTCTGGATTAGATGGGGCGTATTCCCACTCCATCATGTCTTCTTCGTCGGGAGGGATACTGTGATCAGTATCTTGATCGATTGGTCGATCAGAAGTCACAGACGATCGTCCTGGCATCGGGCTGGTCGCTCCTGCCTGGGAATCATCGGGTAACACCAACGTCGCCTCGAAGGCCCTGGCGCACTCGGTTCTGAAGTGATCAACTTTGCAATTCGAGTACTCGCCAATGGCATATTCTCTAAAATCTACGCGGTCAGTCACCGGGTACGGATCCATCGGGCCGAAGTTGTCATAGATGCCTAGATCAGAATACCCGGTGCGTCGCGTGAGTACGATCGTATTCGCTGCTGAGCCTGCTTCTTCCTCCTCGGGTCGAACTGGGGAGGGCCGTGCAGTCAGCGATGCGGGCTGATCGCGACTAGTTGCACATCTTACCGACTCTGATGCTTCCTTGATGGCTTGAGCCAGAGAGGTCCCCACGGTCGGCGTCATCTGTTGACGATGGTAAACCGCCGATCTTACGGTATTCGTGGAACTGTGATACTTAGGGGGTAGGGACCTCTAGGACACAAGGCCAAGAGATCTGACGGCAAGGAAATGCCCTTTTTATATAGGTTCGGGCCTCCCTCAGGATAACAACCCCACGTCCTGTTTGTATATATTGATCAAAGACTGTCTTTACAAGGGATGTGTATGTTAGTGGCTATCCTAGACCTAATCGAAGGCTATGTCGACTAGTTCCGCTGGGTTCGACTCCTTCGAGGAGGCGGGTCTTCTCGTGGGAATCGCTAGGGCTTCTGGATGGCTTCAGGCTTTCTAGGGCTTATAGAACCTAAAGACTCCGTCCTCCCTATGGGATTGCTGATCCTTTTATAGGGGGCTCCCGAGTCATACCGGACATGGACTTATGCCCGAGTAGAACTCTAGCTTTCTTAAACGTCGGGATTTATCTTCCTAGTTTAAGGGGTGTCCTTCCTCCTTTCGGAGGGTTACCTTATCTCCTGGGATCCTTACCGGACACGTATTGTACTCTGATAATCCAAGGAATCGTATACGGATACCTCTTCATATACGGGATACTATACTATACGTCGTCAAGCCCCCCATCAGTACGTGAAGTGAGGTCATGACTGTTCTGTAGGAAATCTGCCCTTCTCGGGAAACAACTCCGAGTAGGCGAAATCGAGTACGTTATTGACAACGTCCCCGAGTAGGGACTATCTCTACCGGGTAGTCGTGATATCATAGTTGGAGCACACTTGCGGGAGGTGACCACACGTGCGAGACCTACGACCCCGCCGGGAGCCTCGGAAGCGGAAGCACTACGGATGGAGATCTGGCAAAAACGTGAAGCGGCTCTCGCCACCCTACGCGAGATGGATGCCTTGCTGGACACAGTGGAAGATGCCCACGAGTATGTCGCCGTGCCAACTGCATATGCTATGAGGCACGAGGTCATCAACATCGCGGACGACCGAAGCCCCCTCAGCCTCGGGCTCGAAGCGAAGCCATGGCCACACAAGTTCCGTCTCGCGGATCTCCTGAGCTACGTGGGTGACACCGATCTGGCCGAGTTCACTCGTGTGTTTGAGGCCGCTGTGTCTACGGCAGGAGGAAATGAGGCCACCATGGCAAAGATTCTACTCCTCAAGCTCTCTGGGATAGCGCGGTCGTGGTACCTCACGCTTCCCGTCGGCTCGGTATATTCCTGAGAGCAGCTCCGCCAGCTACTACACTCATGCTTCCAAGGAAACAAGACTAAAGCTATGACGGCGGCAGACCTCTACGCGTTGGTCCAGGGACCACGGGAGACCATTCAAGCATTTCACAAGTGATTCGCCAACGTGCAGTGTCAATACGTAGCATCACGGATGAAAGCGTGTGCTCCACCACACGAAGGTCCATTTGGAACCCAGCCTTGTGTGCCAAGCTGGATCGAACCCCGCCAACCACCATCCAAAAGTTATACAACACCATGGAAAGGTACGCGCTTCAAGAAGGAGAGCTCCAACTGCGGAACAAAGCACTAGCGGCCACCAAGCATCCCAAGCAGCTCATGATGATCCACAGCCACACCACTGCGGCGTGCACCAGGTGGACAGGTACGATGAGCGACCCCGCGCCCACTTCAAGCATGACGACTACTGTGACGAAGCTCGAGGTCGAGAATGCCATGAGGACCGCGACCTCACGTGTCGGGGCCTCCACGGAGGCGAGCGAAACCATGATCGTGGTGGAGGACGCAGCAACTGAGGCCGCCAGAGCTACCAACATGCGGCGGGAACCAATAACCAGGCAAGGAGATTCTGTGAGTTGCACCAATCATACAACCACCGCTGAGTGTGACGTGATCCAGAGGACGCGCGAGCAACTTCGCTCGAGGCCGACAAGCGAGGCTCGGCCCCTAGCACGAACTACTGCTCCAAGGGAGCCCCACCTCCAGCTGCCATGCCACCGCCTCTTCCTCCTGGCGTGGTTCCCGTACAAGCGATTAATTCGCGTCGCGTCATCCACGCCATCGTAGGGGGCAACGCGCACCCCTTCCCATCCAAGCGCCAAAGACGTGCGTATGCCTGCCAGATAAGCCATATCGCCTCCTTCCCGCCCACTGAGCTTCCCGCTTGGGCGTCCACACCAGTGACCTTCGGGCCAAAAGACGCCGTGGGAATCACCCTCCCACATCATGATGCGCTCGTCATAACTGCAATGATTTCGGATGCGGAAGTACATCGCATCTTTGTTGACGGGGGAGCTCCGCCGACATCATGTTCTCATCAACCTTCAAAGAGATGGGCATACCGTCGTCATTCCTCCGAGCCCCTGGCATCCCCTTGCTGGGTTTCGGTGGCGAGCTAATCGTAGCCATGGGACGCATCGAGCTCCCCGTCATGTTCTGCTTGGGTGGTACTCCCGCACCGAGAACATCACCTTCGACGTTGTTGACTTGCCGTACCAGTACAACATCATCTTGAGACAGGTGTCCCCCAACAAGTTTGGCGCCATACCCCACCATGCGTACCTGTGCGTGAAGATTCCAGCGCCGCAAGGCGTCATCACAGTGCGTGGGGATCAAAACCTGTCATGAAGGATCGACGAACGAGCACAAGTCATCAACTACTACGTCCACAATGTGCAACTAGAAGGGAGCTCAGCGGTGCCAGGGGCTCACCCCCTGCCGGGCGCGGGACGATTGACCCCGAAGCCGAAGCCGGATGGGGAGACGCGTGCCGTACCCCTGCGCGCTGATGCGCCGGATAAAACTGTGCTCCTCGGGGCAGATCTTACCTCGAAAGTATTTAAGGAGGTCCTCAAGGTCCTTCGGGACAACGCCGACATCTTTGCTTGGCAACCCCGTACTTGTGAAGAAAGCCAACGGCAAGTGGCGCATGTGCGTCGACTACACCAGCCTCAACAAGGTGTGTTTGAAGAATGAATTCCCGCTCCCGCGCATTGACCAACTCGTCGATGCCACATCCGGCTGCGAGCGCATGAGCTTTCTGGATGTATTCTCAGGGTACCACCAAGTCTGGATGGCCAAGGATGACGAGGAAAGAACGAGCTTCAGCACGCCATCCGGGGACCTTCTGTTACGTACGCATGGCGTTCAACTTGAAGAACATCGGAGCATCTTTTGCCTGCCTAGTGCAAAAGGCGCTTCTCACCCAGGTGGAACGCAACATCGAGGCCTACGCGGATGACATAGTCGTCAAGAGTACCATCGCACGCTCTCATGCGCAAGACTTGGAAGAAACATTCAGCAATCTCCGCGCAGTAGGGATGAAGCTCAATCCTGAGAAGTGTGTGTTCGGGGTGCAGGCCGGTAAGCTACTAGGCTTTCTAGTGTCCAAAAGGGGAATCGAGGCCAACCCGACCAAGATCAAAGCCGTATTGGACATGCCTCCGCCCCAGAACATAAAGGAAATGCAGAAGCTCACTGGGCGCCTTGCCGCGCTCAGACGGTTTGTGTCCCGGTCCGCCGAGAAGGGACTCCCATTCTTCAAAGCCCTTAGAGGCTCGTCCAGCTTCGTGTGGGATGCTGGCAGCCAGCGAGCATTCGATGAACTCAAGGCATACTTAACCTCTCCTCCCCTACTGCAAAGCCCAACTCCGGAGGAGAGCCTGCTCCTATACTTGGCTGCAATGCCAGGGGCCGTGAGCGTAGTGCTGGTCAAGGAAAAAGACCGTGTGCAGCACCTGGTTTATTACGTGTCCGAGTCGCTTCAAGGCGCAAGGGTGCGCTACACCGATCTGGAGAAGCTCGCTTACGCACTCCTTATGGCATCAAGGAAACTTCGGCATTACTTCCAGGCACACTCCATCCAAGTACCGTCTTCATATCCCATCGACGAGATGCTTCGCAACAAAGAAGCCTCAGGGCGCATCGGGAAGTGGGCGATGGAGCTCGCACAATTCTCCATCGAGTTCCTTCCTCGCACGGCGATCAAGTCACAGATCCTCACAGACTTCATGGCAAAGTGGGTCACTCCCGAGTGCCCACCGCCCCCAGAGCACGCCGAGCCGGTGTGGACCGTCTGCGTGGACAGCTTGTGGTGCGCCGAAGGCACAGGTGCCGGGGCAGTCCTCGAGTCGCCAGACAGAGCGCACACTTCATTCGCTGCCCAGCTGGAGTTCAAGGCCACCAAACAACATCGCCGAGTACGAGGCTCTACTGCTTGGCTTGCGCAAGGCACGCACCGCGGGGTCCCAGCGAGTGTTGGTCAAGAGCGACTCCCAGCTCATTGCGGGACACGTCAACAAGAGCTATCGAGCGAAAGAGCTAGAAATGATCAAGTATTTGGCCATGGCGCGGGCAATGGAGAAGCACTTCTCGGGCTTCACTGTTCATCCCATCCCACGGGGAGAGAATGTAGAGGCGGACATGCTGGCCCGAGTGGCAAGTACTTTCGTAGGCTTGCCGCCCGGCGCCTTCTACGAAGTGCTCACGGCCCCTACGACAAAAGGGCTAACCGGAAGTGAACGTTATATCCCTACAGGACAGGAGCATGCCCATCATGCGGTACCTCGTCGACGAGACCGAGCCTGAGGATCACATCGAGGCTCACCGCCTGAAGGCGCACGCAAGGGGCTTTGTCATCCACCAGGGCTCACTATACAAGCGCGGCATGTGCGCGCCGTATCTCAAGTTTATCTCGAAGGAGGAAGGAGCCAAGTTGGTGCGCGACATACACGAGGGACTGTGTGGATCTCACCTCGCCCCACGTGCGCTGGTCTCCAAGGCCTTCCGTCAAGGCTTCTATTGGCTGACAGGACTGCACGATGCACAAGACTTGGTGAAGATATGCCCGGCATGCCAGTGGATGGGTCGAGGGCACAAGCCTTCCGGCGTACAATCTGCAGTCCATCCCACCCTCATGGCCACTCGGGCGCTGGGGCATCGACCTAGTGGGCCTGTTCAGGACCGCGAGCCATGGTGCCAAGTCGTGGTTGTACCGGTTGACTACTTCTCCAGTGGATAGAGGCGGAACCGCTTATCAGATCACCTCAGAAGTTCGTGTGGAAAAATTTGATATGACGCTCGGCGTGCCGCGCGAGATCACCGTCGATAATGGCACCCAATTTGACGCCGAGCCATTCAGCAAGTTCTGTACCTCGCTCGGTGTCAACCTCTCACCTCTGTAGCCAACCCTCGGGCGAATGGTGCGGTGGAGCATGCTAACGGCATCCTTCTTCACGGTTTGCGCACGCGCCTCTTCGACCTCCCTAAAGGACGCTGGGCAGACGAGCTCCCCAACGTACTGTGGTCGACATGCACGGTAGCCAGCAGAGCCACCGGCTTCAACCCCGTTCAAACTGCTCTTCGGCGACGAGGCTGTCACCCCGAAGAAATTAAACTGGGCTCCTCTCGCACCGAGACACCACCGAAGATGAGACCCGTCAAGTCTCCCTCGAGGGCCTTGACGCGTTGAGACAGGATGCCACACTCAACATCGAATGTTATCAAGCGTCCATGGCAAAGGCATACAATAAAGCCGTTCGCCCTCGTCCCATCCAGGTGGGCGACCTCGTCCTGAAAAAGAAGGCAAACCCAGAAGCCGACGGTAAGCTAAGCTCCAAGTGGGAAGGGCCATATGAGATCGTCAGCCAGTCGCGCCCAACTTCATTTCGATTGAGGACCCTCAAGGGTGAAGAGCTGAAGCATAGTTGGAACACTATCAACTTGAAGAAATACTACGTGTGAAGCCATCAGGGGCTCGGGAAGACCTCACTCATTTTGTAGGCCAACCAAAGCCAGGACCGCTGCGTCGGTCCCAATGTTTACTTACGTTTTTAAAAATTCCCCCGAAGTGCCGCTGCGTCGGCCGTCGCTAGATTTCCCAAGTAGTGTCACCTTGTCGCGACCTCTTCACAAGTCTTGTAACAATACCAAAGTCATCTCCTGACATATATATACGTATGCGGCCGCCATGATAGGCATGCACGCCAAGTCTGCTTACCCATATCACGTGCTTGCCCGAAAAACCCGAACCTCCTCGTGTGCGTTGGGAAGCCCAATCTCCCCTGCACGAGTTGTGTGAAAAAGCCTCCTCGCGTAGGCTGGGAGAAACCACCTCCCCCGTGTGAGTTGAGCACCTGGACCCCCTCGTGCGCGTTGGGATGCCCCATCTTCCCCGCACAGGTAAAAAAAAAGCCTCCTCACATTGGCTGGGAAGAACCATCTCCCCTGTGTAAGTCGAGCATCTAAACCTCCTCATGTGCACTGGGAGGCCCCACTTCTCCCGCACGAGTCGAGCAGAAAGCTTCTTCACGTCAGCCGGGAGGAACCATCTCCCCCGCGTGAGTCAAGTGCTCGAACCTCCTTGTAAGCGCCGGGATGCGACCCATGCCCCGCGCAAATCGAGCATCATCGCTCCCTAGCACAAGCCGCCTCGCAAGCAAACAAAATATACCAATATGCACCTGTATGTCGTAGGGCGGGGGCCCAGATTCAACACCTAACTATTTGATGTAGGAAGAGAACACGAGGTCATAAGGCAACTACTTTCACCCCCGCCAAGCCGAGTACCAAGTACCGTGCACAACATCGCGAGGGGCTATGCCCACCAAAGCACTCATGGCAGCAAGGGGCCAAATACCATACACGACACCGCGAGGGGCGATATCCACCAAGGCGCACTCACACACTAGCCAACTCAAGCACCTCCACCGGCAACTAGCAGCGATGCCGCATGAAGCCTGAAACGAACGCCATTAAGTCAGCGGCACCCCTCAACGTGCGCACATCAACAAGGGGCTCGCGTTGCGGTGCCACCTCACTCCTCGGCAGGTGCAAACCCTACAAGTACCACAACTAAAAAACCTTGAGCTCACGAGTCAAAGTGAAGAAAACAACGATTTCCCAAAAGCTTTATAAAACTATCACCAGGGCTACATACAAGTCAGGTACAAAAAGCATGACCATGTCGGCAAAAACAAAAAGAAGAGCTCCCTCACAGTGAGCGAAGCCAGAAAGTCGACGTAGAAGTAAACGGACAAAAGAAACTAGATGCTCCTAGCCAAAACTACAAAAAAGAGAAGCTAAAGAGACCCTCACACCTCAGAGGGAGGGCCAGAACTGACGCCCCATGCTCTCAGGAATCGAGGCCACCGCCCCCGCCTCGGCAGCACGATGAGCATCCGCCACGGCGCTAAGGTACGCCTTGCCGTGCGCTGCCCACATGGTAAGGAATGCACCCAAATCCGCCTTGACCTCCTGAGGAAGCCCCGAAGGTCGCGATACTGGGGAGCCTTGCCCTGAAGCGGCAAGAGCATGCCCGACGAACTGACCCCGACGTGCCGAACGCACGAGAGCAGAAGATTAGCGATCGCCAGCGTGCAGTCCTCCTTGCGCCGGCCCTCGCCATGATGTATAGCGTCGCAAGCTGACATCGCCCACTACTGAAGACCGGCCGTCTCCCCCTTTGCCTCACCCGAGAAGGGGTCGACCCCAGCCTTGGAGGCCTCACACAGGTCACGCAGCGCCCCGCACAGGGTCGACGCCTGAGTGGAAACCTCACATCGATGAGCTTGCTCCGTCTCCAACAAAGTCTGGAGGGAGTTTGCACGCCTTGCAGTCGCGGCCAAGCACGTGTTGAGCTCTGTGTTCTCCCGACGCAACCCGTCGAGAAGCACCTCCCCCTCGGCCTTCACCTTCTCGGCATCGTGCAGCGCCGTCATGACCCGTCCCTGAGTGGCCCATGCGCACGGCACCTACTCCACTGCGAACAAGCCCTGCGTCACGAAGAACAACACGAGTCAGATGAACGAGCCCGCACAAGCACGTGATCGAAGCACCAAAACATCTCTTACCTTCAAGAGGAAGATCGAGCCAACGGTCAATCCCTGGAACGCGGTCTCCAGGTCGTCAACAGCAACCCGCCCCGCAACCTCCTGGTGGAACCCCGCCTCCACGGCGGTGTCGGTGAAGTGCGAGGGAGTGAGGCGCCCCGCCAGACAAAGCGCGCCCACCGCGCCCCCGAGAGAGCGCTGTCTCTAGTGACTGTCGAGAGCACCGCGGGAGAGTGCACCGAGTGCGAGCCGGAGTCGGGGGCTTCAGACGCCCAAGTAGAGCCAACTCCCCGTCGCTCCTCGGCGCCTCAGCTGGGGCAGCCACCACGCTAACAACCTAGGGTGAGAGGACGATCAAGTCGTTGTCAGAGTCAAGGTGAAACCCCCCCGGGGAGGGTATCACGACACGCGCGTCACGGCCCTCCGGCGTCACCTCAAGCTCACTAGCGAGAGTGTCCACTCCTACGTCGATCGCGGTCTGCATGGAGAGCTCCCTTGCCTCGCTGTCCCGTGGACGTTTGGAACTCCCCACGTGCATCTCCCGCAAGTCAAGGGCCTAGGACGTGCGGGTACCTCCAGCTTGTAGTACGCGCACCCCCTGTTCTCCCGGCTCTCATGGAGCAAGTTGAGCAGCGTCCACTCCCTCACGATGAGTCACCCCAAGAGCTCTGATGCCGCGTCCTCAGCGTGACAAAGCCCGACGCCTGTCGCAAAGCGAAGAGGGTGAGAAACCAACAATACAAAAAAAAGAGAAGATAGAAGAGTGGGGGAGTAGGGTGTTAGAATTGAAGCGAGGAAGACATACCCTCCCGAAGGGGACAACACTAAAAAGCACACCCGCTCGCCCCTACCCTTGAAGGGCAAGGAACAAGCTCCAAGTCCCACGTCGTAGAGAGTGGGTCAATCCCAACAGACAGAACTCCTCAACAAGGTCGTGCATCCCAAACCGGCGTGACATGCGCCCGAGCGCCTTGATCGGGTCATCTCCGTGCTGGACAGGTCAGCAGGCACCGCACCGCTCACCTGAAAGGAGTCTGAGGCATGGGTGAACCTCTTCTCATCATCGCAGAAGAAGAACCATGCCTTCTCCCAATCGCCCCATTGACCCTTGGACGCCTGGGTTGGGTAGTCGACAGAGAGGCCCTTCCGCGACGCGCGCTTCCTGAAGCTCAAAGCTCCAGAGCACGAGAGAAAATCACCGCTCTTTATCTCGAGAAGGGTGGTCGAGACCACAGGCTCGTAGAACCAAGCGAAGAGTCGCGGGGTGGCCTTCATCTCCATGGTCCTCAACGCCCACTCAAAGACCGTTAGCTTCACGAACACCGATGGGTGAAGGTCAGGAAACCACGACATCATAGTATTCTAGGAGGTCGTGGAAGAACTCGCACACCGACAAGCAGAGCCCAGCGTTGAACTGCATGGCATAGACGACGACGCTGCTGCTGTCACAGCTTGCTCGCCTCACGTCCGCTGGGGGGACCATGCCCGAGCACTCCTTCTCCTGAGTAGCAGCGGGAAGCTTTGCCGGCCCGCACCAGGGCGTTGACCAGCTCCTGAGCAGCGGTGGAGCGCCCAAGCCACGAGGTGTACTTCATCCCCTCGACGGACTTGTCCTTAGCCATCACTCCCTGTACACACAAGAAAAAATGAAAAAGACAGCGCTACCACGCCGGCAGTGACCAAGAAAGATACGGCGCCAAGCGCGGGGTGAAGTGGAAAACAAAGAGGCACGCATGACGGGAAACAGGTACCTTGCTACGTCGCCGCGGGAGCCCGACGTCCGTCGCTGCGATAGAGTTTTGGGCTGTGTGGCACGCTAGGCCGAGTGTCCGATTGTCGAGGCCCTTGAGAGTGCCCGCCCAACCGCCTCACGATCCTGCCGCCACCTCGTATCGCGGCGGTGCTAAACATGCCTTGTCGCTCCCACGACCTCGATGAGGAAGGTCCTCCCTATTGCGTTGGCTCCTCTGCTGCTCTCGTGACGGAGACCTCAAAGACGTCCGCGTCGAACGGGGCTACGGCCGACACGACGAGCCCCGTTTCCTCCCACATGGTCGGTTCGCTCCAGTCCCCATGGCCTGAGCATGGAGCCTCGCCAGCGTGCCCTCCGTGTCGCCTAGCCACGGGGGTCTGAGTGGACGGGACCACGGTCGATGCGACGCGGTCGCTGTGATGGGTCCCGTGGCTATCTCCTCGCCGATCAGTTCCAATGGCCGCAAGCTGGGAAGAGGCAAGAGCTGTTGAGCCTGCTAAGTCCCTGCAAAAGAAAGGAGGGGCCGACAAAACGAGAGAAGTCATCGTGTGTAACGCCTCGAGCCCAACGTCATCATGGCATATACAAACACAACTCGCCACTCGTACTAAAGGGACGAGGGTGCGGTGCACATAAGCACGGCATTAACAAGACTACCTCGCTCAACTCGAATTACACAAACATGGCAAAAGCAGTAAAAAGGGAGGAGCGTCTACCCGGGAGACAATAACGGGAGACAATAACAATTCATTTACAAGACGCACAACTAATGTGCAATGACATGAGAAAAACAGCAGCTAGGCGCCCGCCAGCACACACACTGAGTCCACCTCGCGCATGATAATAAGGAAAAAAAAAGAGGAAAGACAGTAGCAGTCCATCTCATACATGGCCATCTCAAACATCACCAGACTGCTGTTAAACTAACGACGAAGACAAAAATATGCACAAGCCAGAATGGTCACCCTTGAAGCATAGAGACCACGGCGTGGGGCTCCGACGCTGTGGAGGCAACTGCGCCTCCTCGTTCTTCGGACGTAGCAGCGGAAGGCTGTCAACCTGCCCTGGCTGGCTCGCGGCAGCAGCAGCCGCCGGTCCCAAGGCGAAATGGCAGCGGCGCAGCAGTGCCAGCATTGGCCCGACTAGACTGCGCGGCAAGTAGCCTCCGTGGCGACTCGGCGTGGCAAAGAAAGAAAGTAAGCGAGCGATAGCGACCCTGACCTACAAAGAGAGAGAGACGCAAGAGGGTGGTACAGCGACGCGCGGGGTTAGGCCCAGCCCTGCTGGCTCTGTGCGACAACGCAGCCTAGGGCGGCGTACTGCGACGTGGCCATCAGGGCGACAGAGGAGTGGCCGAGCAGAGGCAATAGCGGAGCGCAGCCCGGGCGGCTGCCCAGCTAACGGCGGCGGCACACAAAGGCAGGCGCGGCGGGCCCAGCCGGCACGGGAGCGGGTCCGGCTGGCGGGGTCACGGGGGACGGCGGCACGGGGGCTCCCCAAGGCTGGCAGCGGTGTGGCGTTGGGCGGCCAGGGGCTCCTCGAGGGCAGCGGCGGCGGCACCGCAGTGGCGGGCGAGAGGATGAGAGCGCCAAGGGAGCTGCTAGAGGCGTAGTAGGAGAGACAGGAGGGGGCGGGTTGAGCAGCAGCCGGCTCGGTGGGGATTTTTATACACCCAGCGCCCCGTCCAACCCTAGTTGGAGAATGGGCCGTGGCCCAATTGGTTCAGGTAGCGGCGTCCAGCAAAGAAAAAAGGAAAAGAAAAAAGAAAAAACAAAGAGAGAAATTTTTTTTGGGAGAAAGGTGCGGGAGGTTTTGGTAAAACAGCCATAACTTCCTCATACGAGGTCCGTTTGGGGTCCACGACCACTAAAATTAAAACTAACGAAGAGGCGCATCCAAAAAAAATACACGTGTTACACTTGTACAGTCTCTGGCCCTCAAAATTAGGCTTCTAAGTGGGACTTTTCAGCTCCAGAAGTTTTTCCGTAACTTTTTCTAATCTTGCAGAGGGCATATCTCCTTCACTCGGACTCTGAATTGGCTGTTTCTTGTTCCCTTGTTAGCTTGAGTCGAGGACTTGCTTTCCACCTTGATCTAGGTTGTGCCGACCAATTTGGTCGAGGTGACCGTTTCAAAGTCTTCGATTTTAGGCCAGGATTTCCACTAGTCATTTCGTTGACTTTCTCAGAATTGGCTCAAACTTTCTGGAGACGTAGATTTTGGCCTTCCGCTCACAGCCGTGAAAAACCGTTTGGACAATCGAAGCTGTCAAACTTCCTCCTCGATGCTACCACTTTTCTGCCGCGGCAAGGAAATCGGTGGCAGCATATCAACCGGCCTTGCTTCATCCATTGGACCGCGGTGCCTCGTCAAGCATGTCGCCGCTATCTTTGACTGGGGGAAGGCGGAGCCCTTCTGACTAGCTCAGACTGCGCGCTGACCCCTCAGGAATCGGTGCGCCGGTCGGGCGTTCGTCATACGATCGCCTGAATCGTCGAGGGGCTACTGTTGGGGAAGGAGTCCCCACGCTAGCCTGTTTCAAAGTTTTCTCATCAAGGTCTACGTCGACGTCGTCAGTCGTCATGGACTACCTCGACACGCTTAGGAATTCCTCCAAAAGGAGAGATCAGGCGCACCTCGAACTCATCAACGCCGAGTCTATGCCAACACCGACGCCGACTCCGTGGCAACACCAACACCATGATGACGCCGACTCCGCGGCAGCACTAACACCGTCACAACGCCGACTCCGCAACAACACCGGCTCCATAACAATGCCAAGAACGTAACAACGCCGCTCGTGACGACGACAGGTTCGCAATGACCGGACGCTCGACGGCGACGGGAAAATCGTTACCAGGGGGGCATGACGAGCAGGGCCCGTGAAATATTCCCTGAAATATTCCTAGAGAAAGAGACCGGCTCGTCCTCAAGGGCATTAGTGCGTCTAGGGATAAAAATTGTAAAACGCCTGAGGGCATTTTTGTAATCTCCCCCGCCTCTCATTCTCCCTATAATAGAGGGGCATCCCTTCCATTTAAGGGGCTCTAAAAAATTTTGAAATACAAGTTGTTTGCTCCTCCTCTCCTCAAGTTCGCAACATCGCAGTGACTTTGAGCGTCTTCACGCCGGGCAGCCCGCTGTGCACGACAGCAGTGCCTCCGCGACGTAGTTTCCCGTGCAACCCTCGTAGGTCCGTGGAGCCGTGCGAGAGTGCCACAAGTTTACTGCCTAGCCTCGTTGCTACGACAACTCTTATTCTGATTTGAAAAATATAGATGGTCAATAAATTAATTTACCTGTTTAAATAGTAAAGATGAACATCTAACTATGAAACTTCACTAAACATCCAACTTTATAAACTTCACTGACAATATGATCTCTTACGATGATATGTTGATATCTCTTTTTCAACGTTCAAAAGTGTGACGAGACGGTAGTTCAACAGGATGTACGCGACCTGTCCTCGGGCAAGCTTTTCATGCTAATGCACCGTGCTAGCGCCGCAGCTACTGCAGAGCCAAACCAGACAAAGAGGTGTATTTGCTTTCTACTCGATCCATCTAGACACTCCTTGCTAAGGGACTTCGTCCATTGCAAATGCAAGTATCCTAAGCCCCGTAGAGTGGTGTCCATCTTTTTCGCAAATCCATCATTTTCTCTCTGCCGTTTGAGCCGTCCAAAATTAATACGACCGCCTACTGCAGCAGGAAGGCTTTGGGTTATTGAGGTCACCTTTGCAATCGCTAAAGCAACTATTGTACTTCTCACTTCTCTGTCAAAAGCATGAAAAAGAGAACACTACTCGTAGTATAGTACAGTTAGCTGCTTTTGTCGATCTTAATTTAGGGTTTTATTGCCACGCTGGGCTGTATGGATAAAGTTGAACACATGTCCAATAATCCACGTTTGGATAATCCTTATCTATTTTCTTTTGGCCTCAGGAGTTGGTGTTCTGGTTGCAGTCATGCATCTTAATTTATATGAGTAGGTTGATCCTCGGCGAGGAAAATTTGTTGGAACAAACATCTCTGCATCGTCCGATTCGATGAATGTATTCAATGGATATTTAGGTACATGTTACTGGAAATGTTGCAGGGCGAATTTACTCATGGACAGAGCTCCAATAGCTTGTATGATAGTCACCTGAAAACAATTCCTTGTTCGGAAAATACAAAGGTTAGCATGGATGCATGTGTCCGCCGCGAAAAAACATTTACATATTTTGATTTTTTTTTACTTTCACAAGTGTATATTATATAAAATTATGAGCACTAACAAAATTAAATTTGTGACAAAATTTATACATTGTGAGCTGTACATAAGGCTGGACATAAAGCTCGAGGCTCGTAGCTCGGCTCGGGCCCGACGAGGCTCGGCTCAGGCTCGGCTCGGCTCGGAGGTGCAATGAGCCGAGCCCGAGCCTCCTCCTCGGCTCGTAAAGCTCGGCGAGCCGAGCCAAAAAGCTCGCGAGCCGCTTGGAGGCTCGTTTAGGCTCGTTGCATAAAAAAATTTGGACATGACCTTTGCTAAAAAACTGACAATCTACATACATATATTGAACAATTATACAATAAACAAGCATATAGAACATAAAAAGTGATGCAATCAATATATCAATAAGTCTCAATTCTCAAGTTGTCAACAATAACCTTCAAACAAGCACAAAGTTCATGTCCAATAAGTTATGAAATGTAAAGTCTCAAACTCTCAAGTCTCAACACGAATAATTCAACATCAAAAAACATAAACTGACATCTTGTCATGCAACCATCAATATGAAGCTCTATTCTTATTCTTCGTTCTCCATTCTTCCAAAATCCAAATTGAAGAGATGGAACAAGTTAATCCTACATGTCAAATAAAAGAATGATACATCAATTATATGCATTTTGTATTTCAAACATTCTATATGTGAATTTCGTAGTATTAGCATTATAGCACCTACTAGTTGCTCTCCACAACGCTTTGTGAAAATGGAATGAGCTCGACATCATCCTCATCATCTTCTTCCTAAATAAATTCATATTAATCGAGTTATACATAATATAGATAAAAGATAACAATAATAATATAAAATAAATTATAATAGTAATAAACATACCACTGACATAACAACTTTCTTGTCATTATGTGCACCTCTAATCCAGCTAGAAGCACACACCAATGCCTCCATCATAGCCGGCCGTAGAGAACTCCGATAGTCATCTAGAACTCTACCCCCGGTGTTAAAAGTGGACTCTGAAGACACATAGGTAACTGGTATGGTCAAGAAGTTCTTTGCCATCTTTGACACTACTGGGTATCTATGTGCATTCAACTTCCACCACTCAAGCAAATTAAAACCTTTGTTTGCCAAGCTCTCATTCTTCTCATCTAAATATATGAGAAGCTCGCTCTTCGATGGCTCCATAGAAGATGAAAACAAGAAAGACTGAAACTCGCTTGAGCTAGAGGGTAAGGAGCTACTTGTATCCACAATGGAAGATGATGATGCACCAGATTTTTAAAAAGCCGCCTTCTCATGCCTATAGTCCATCTCGTACTTCTCATATAGCTTCTCTAATTCATTCTTGACATCCTTATACTCAACCATAGTCTTCTGCGGTTCATAAATCTTCTTAAAACCCCACTCAATATATTTAAGCTTGTACCTTGGGTCAAGAATAGTTGCAATCACCATGACATTATTCTTTTCCTCCCAATATTTGTTAAACTTTTCCATCATTGCAGTGCCCATAGTCTTCAAATGCTCATTACTAGAAGCACAAGCAGCTCTTAATGCAATTTTGACATTGATAATGTGAGGATAAAAGATATTTGAAGTGGGATATGTGGAAGCTGAAATGCAGTAGTGCCTTCTGCCAAAGATGCAAGTATTGGTTGAATAGTTTGAAACATTGCCCATTCCTCCCATATGGGCTCCCATCTATAGTTTGCATCTGAATCAACATATGACACTAATGCTTCCTTGTAAGCAATGCATGTTTTTAACATATAATATGTGGAATTCCACCTCGTGGACACATCAAGTTTAATCCTTCTCCAATGGTCAATGCAAGAGATCTGCAAATTTCAACAAACTTGTGCAAGCGAGATGGAGACTTCTTTATGTACTTCACAGATTCTCTGACATTGGTTATCAAATGTGATATACTTGTTATCCCATCATTCACTACCAAATTAATAGTATGAGCACAACAACGAACATGAAAATATTTTACAACGAAACAACATGAGCCTCTAGCAGCAAACTAGCCTTCAAAGCCCGGACGGCTACATCATTGTTGGATGCATTATCTAGAGTAATTGAGATGATCTTGTCCTCTATCTTCCATGCAGCCACACACTCAAATATAGCTTGAGATATCACATGAACCAGTATGTGGAGGGTCTAACTCAATAAAATTCAGCACACGACATTGCATATTCCAATCTTTATCAATATAATGTGCAACTAAACACATATAGGAAAGTGTTTGGTTGGATGTCCACAAATCAGTGGTTAAAGCTATGTTGTCTACACCTTTAAGGCTCTTCATAAGTATTTCTCTCTCAGAATCAAAAACCTTGAGACATTCACTTCTTATGGTTTTTCTACCAATAAACTGATAAGAAGGATTTAAGTATTTCATCAAGATGTTGAACCATGTGTGCTCTACCATTCTAAATGGATACTCATGAACTATAATCATCTTAGCAAGTAATTTTCGAGTTTGTTCATGATTATACTCACTAGGAGAATGCACAACAGGAATCCCAGAATCACCTGCACTTGATGGAGCAAAATTCAGAAGAGCTTGATTATCCTTCTTTGCCATCACGTTCTTGTATGTCGCGCATGCCCTCTTGTGCCTCCAAGATGAGAAGTACAACCTCCTTGTGTGTATGAGTACAATTTCTTGCAGAACAAACACCGGGCCTTCAGTATCATCACACCTTTCTCCTTCGTGGATGGCAATGGGACCTTCTCAAAAAAGTTCCAAACATCTGAAGTCTGCTTACTGCTCGACTGAACCTGAACGGCAACCTTTGGCCCAACCTTCACCCCTCTTTGTCGTTTTTCTTCCTCTTGCTGGTACTGAACAATTAGCTTCTCCGGAATTCCCATCATCAGAAACATCAATATATTTTCCTCTACTCTGGAGCATAAGCATCTCCCATGCCCTCTTCAGACATGGTGTCATTCCTATCATATGAATTTTCTTCTTCATCCTGCTCATACATCGGCTGGAAATAAAAAATAAAACCAAACATCGTAATCATATTACAACAATTAACTTATATCATAATCATATTACAACAATTGAAAATGAGAAATAAAAGATAAAAGCAAACATCGTAATCATATTACAACAATTGCCTTATATCGTAATCATATTACAACAACTGGAATTTAAAAAATAAAATTAAACATTGTAATCATATTACATCGGCTGGAAATAAAAATAAAAGATAACATCATAATCACATACAAAGAAGCAAAAAAAATAGCTCTACCATCGGTGGGGGAGGAGAAGCTGTTGTGTCAAAAGGTGAATCGCTAGGTAGATACGTTGCACCGGCCTTCGTGGCGTGCACAACATGGCTGCTAGCCGTGCCCCTCTTTCCTCCATGCGTGACTGCCCGTGACGCCTCACTAGGTCGTTGCCGCTCCGGGTCCATGTGCCTACTTTTTCAGCTAGACCAACACCAAGAGTATGGATACCGTTAAGCATATGGGAGATTCAAACATCCATAAGATATCAAAAAAATATGAGGTAATAATATAGATGGATAGCACTGGTGGGCATCATCTATTCTGATATCATAAAGAGTATGCTACTTCATTTGCTATTCTGATATCATGGGCAACGGAATAAAAGTTTAGCAACCACTAACAACAACCACTTATGTCCATATTTACAGATACCACTTATGTTCATATTGCTGTTCATATTTACCACTTATGTCCATATTTACAGATATAACAACAACCACTTATGTTCATTTGCTGTTCTGATACCACTTATGTCCATATTTACAGATCAGAAAAGCACTAACAACAACCATTGCATGACAAGGAATTAACAAGAAATTAACAACCCCTGCATGACAAGGAATCAACAACCACTCCATGATAAGGAATTAACAAGAAATTAACAACCATTGTATGACAAGGAATTAACAACCACTGCATGTCAACCAGTCATCACAAAACTATTACAAAGGCACACAAGTCAGCAACTTGCTAGATCAACAAGGAATTAACAAGAAAACTTGATTAAAAAGTGGCTTTCTTCCTCCCTTTCTTCCTCCTCTTCCTAGACTTTTCTTGCTTGCTTTCTTCCTGAGAAGCTAATGGAATCCATTATCTATTTCAGTTGCTTGCTTGCTTGCTGGATGATCAGAGAACTTTTATTACTTCATAGGAGCTGAGCTTACCACAAGAGATTCGGGAGAGTGGCGGCAGCTCGGGGAGATTCGGGAGATCTCGGCCAGGGGAAGAGCGGCGGCGCGGTCCCGCTGTCGACGCACTGGAGGGGGACGACGGGAGGAGCTGCGGCGGTCCGGTGAGGCCGAGCCCAGCGCGAATGGGGAAGGCTCACCGCCGCCAGCCGAGGAAGGGGACGACTGGGTTGGCTTAGCCAGAGGGAGGATCGGTGGCGGCCGGCTGTGGAGTGGCGGCGGCGGTCCGGCGAGCGAGGCCGACGCCCCAAACCCTAGACGGCGGCGCGACGGGGGATTGAGCAGAGGCGCAGAGCTGTGGGCTGGGCTGAGCTGCGGGGGATTTTAGGGGCCGGCCGGCTCACGAGCTCCTACGAGCCAGCTCGAGCCGGCAACGAGCCCGAGCCGAGCACAGCTTTTGGCTCGCAGCAAGACCCGAGCCGAGCCAAGCTCGGCTCATTTTTTCGTGAGCTGATGCGAGTCGAGCCGCGAGCTGGCTCGGCTCGGCTCGTGTCCAGCCTTAGCTGTACAAAGAAGATAAATTTGTGCACTACAGTTGCTATATATCAATCGACTTTTTGCCCTTTTCGCACATATCACAAATACGCATAGTTTACATAAATTTTCGCTAGTACTCCGTTCTAAAGTATAAGGCATATTTTGGTTGGTTAAGACAAGATTTTGACCAACAATTACTTCATTAGTAAATAGTTTATGTGACATAAGACTGATGTCAATAGATTTGTATTCAAAAGTACTAATTATGATTGTGACTTTGTATCACAAATATCACATATTAATAGAGTAATTGTTGGTCAAAGTCTTGTCTTAACGAAACAAAATATGCCTTACATTTTGGGATGGAGGGAGTAATATACAACTGTAAAAGTTTCTAAAAAATCAAAACAAATCCACCATTTTCTCTCTGGCGTTTTCAACCATCCAAATTAATATGACCACCAGCTGCAACACAAAAGGACGCGTTTCGCTGCTAAAGTTACTATTATACTTGTCACTTCTCTGTCAAAAGAAGGGAAAAAGAGAGGAAGCACTAGTACAAAAAAGGTCATCCGCTATACCGTATCACTAACGGGCAGGGAAAAGCCCGTCAGGTTTATCAACTATTACTAACGGGCACAAGGATAGCCGTCAGTGGTAAATCTATCAGATGATCTGTTTGGGGAGGGGGAAGTCATAATTGACGGGCAAAACGACGGCCCGTCAGTAATGACTTCAGCAGAAACACGACATTTCACAAGAAAGTCATCACTGACAGGCCTTAAGCTGGCCCCGTCAGAGATGAAAAAAATACCTATAACGGTCATGTAAAGGCACCCGTCAGTGATGTGTAGCTACAGAAAGGTTTACCGCAGTCATTTCACCACTGATGGTCAGAAGAGGAACCCGTCAGTGGTGATATACACATCTCTGACGGGCGCTCTGCTTGCCCGTCTGTGGTGACTTGGCACATAAAGTGGACTTGGCTTGTCAAGTCACTGCTGACGGTTTGTTATGCGCCGCCTGTCAGTGTAAGTTAAGCTCTGATCTCTGACGGTGCCTTGTAACTCGCCCGTCAGTGGTGTCTCCTGCATATATATATGCTGCCCAGGCTCAAAGCAGATCTGTGCCCGCGCGTCCCCAGGACCAGCTGCATGCGCCGCCGTCGCCACCTAAACTCCTGCAGCCCACGCGCAGCCCTCTTCTCTCCCGAAGGCCCTCTTCTCTCCGGCCCGGCCTCTTGATCCTATCCCTCTCTCTCAAAGGCTCTTTAATTCCTCCTCTCCCTCCCCCTCTCAAAAGGAATGTTTTTCTCCTCCTCCGGTCCCCCTCTCCCTCTCAAAGACCCCTGCCTCTTTGTCAATATCCCTCTCCCCGAAGGCCCACGATATCGGTCACTCCCCGCTCCTCTTTGAACCTCTAACATGGTAATTACTTTATTTTCTTGGACGTGAGAGAAGAAATGGCTAATTTAATATATTTATTTTATGAAATTATTTTTATGTTGTTGTAGGGATCGATTGATCAAAATTGGATGTATGGTGATCGTGCCACATAGAGTTTCATCACCGCTTTGAATGAGTTTCTTCGAGTCGCTCAAGAGGATATGGCGATCAAAGGAAAAGCCAAGATGTGTTGTCCATGTCGTAAATGTAGTAACACGCAAATGTTATAGACGACGGGGGAGTTGCAACTACATTTGCTTATGAAGGGTTTCATGGAAGGCTATACACGCTGGACATGTCACGGTGAAGAGAAAGAAGTTGCAAACCCGGCAGAAGCGGTGGAGTTCGTTGAGGATGAGCATGTAGCTATCGAGGAAGAAACTAATTCAGAATCTTCAGATGAGGATAGCATGGGGAATTTGGATGACATGTTGCGTGATATGGAAGAGATGAGTGCGAACCCAGAGAATGAAAGAGAGTTCGCAAAGTTTGTACGATTGTTGGAAGACGCGAGAGTACCGTTGTTTGTTGAATGTAAACTCGAGCATACGCGGTTGTCTGTCTCGTTAGAACTTCTAAAGCTAAAGGCAGCCACAACTGGCCGGATACAAGTTCCACAAAATTGTTAGAGCTCCTTTCCAACGTTCTCCCGGAGGGGAACGTCTTGCCTACAAACACATACAGGGCGAAGAAGGTTATATGCCCTCTCGGATTGGACGTTGAAAAATTCCATGCGTGTCCAAACGACTGCATCTTGTACCGCAAAGAGTACGTAGACCTACGAAGATCTCCGGTGTGCAAGACATCCTGCTACAAGCGTATTACAAACGAGGTGATTGTGATAAGGACGACGATGAAGTGAAGGGGCCCCCTGCGAAGGTTTGCTGGTATCTTCCTGTTCTTCCCCGTTTGAAGTAGTTTTTTGCCAACAAGAAAGACACAAAACGAATGCGTTGGCATACGGAGGGTCGAATTGAAGACGGAATCCTGAGGCACCCTGCCGATGCATGGCAATGGAGGGCAGTGGACGATGCATTTCCTGATTTCGGGGAGGAGGCGAGAAACATAAGGTTTGGGATGAGTACGGACGGGATCAATCCATTCGGCAACATGAGTAGCAGACACAGCACATGACCAGTCTTTCTATGGATGTACAACCTTCCTCCATGGCTATCGATGAAGAGAAAGTATATACACCTCTCCGTTCTCATCCAAGGGCCGAAGCAACCTGGAAACGATATTGACGTGTACATGCAGCCAATGAAAGAGGAACTAGAGACACTCTGGCACCAGGGGGCTGAGGTTTGGGACGCTGATAAAGTAGAGTATTTCCAGCTACGAGCTATGTTGTTCACTACAGACAATGACTATCCAGCGCTTGGAAACTCGTCCGGCCAGAGTGTGAAAGGATACGAAGCTTGTGTCTTGTGCCAAGAAGAGACAGTGAGTTTATTCTTACTGAACTCGAGGAAAATCGTGTACATGGGTCACCGAAGGTGGCTGGCCAAAAACGATCCATGGAGGCAGTGCCCAATTAAGTTTAACGGAGAAGTAGAAAATCGTTCGAAGCCGGTGGAGAAGACCGGTGCACAGATATACGAGATTGTCAAGGATATCGAGATTGTACCCTGGAAAGACACAAGAGCTAAGACCGGGCATCTGGAAGAGGAAGTCGGTATTTTGGGACCTGCCTTACTGGCAAGTTCTACACACCCGTCATAGTATTGATGTCATGCATATCGAGAAAAATGTGTGCGACAGCTTGGTTGGTATTTTGCTGAACATTCCAGACAAGACAAAAGATGGTGTCAAGGCACGGCTTGACATGGAACAGATGGGCGTCAGACCAGAGCTGTGGTCCAAACAGATAACATCAAAGACAAAAAAGGGTGATTTGAGAGTCAAGACGCGCCTACCTTCCCGCCTGTTACACTCTGAGCAAAGCAGAGAAGAAGAGATTGTGCGAGTGTCTTGCTGGGGTGAAAGTTCCTTCCGGATATTCAGCAAACATAAAGAAACTTGTATCGATGAAGGACTTGAAATTAATTGGTATGAAGTCTCATGATTATCATGTGATGATGACACAGATCTACCCATTGCAATTAGAGGCCTAATGGAGCTAGGAGTCCGCAAGACTGTCACTAACCTTTGTAGCTTTTTCAACACGATCTCTCAGAAGTCAATTAGCCCAGATCGCCTTCAGAAACTTAAGCAAGAGATTGTCGTGACCATATGCGAACTAGAGATGTACTTCCCTCCTACATTCTTCGATATCATGTTACATCTCATGATACATATCGTTCCGGAGATACTGAGCCTAGGCCCCGTGTTCCTACACAGCATGTATCATTTCGAAAGATACATGGGCATTCTGAAGCGCTACGTTTGTAACAGATATCGGCCTGAAGGAAGCATTGTCCAAGGCTATGCTGCTGAAGAGTGCGTCGAGTTCTGCACAGATTACATGGCTAAACATCGACCTATAGGTGTGCCAAGTTCGCGGCACTTGGGTAGACTCATTGCTGTTGGCACACTCGGAAGAAGACAGTACGATCCTTTACGTACCGATCGATCAACTGACTTCCATAGAGCACATTTTGTGGTCTTGCAACACCTGTCAGTGGTTGGGGCCTTATATAGAGATGCACCAGCAACTGTTGCGCAAAGAAAACCCCAATAGAGGACCTTTTTGGATCACAAAAACGCACAACGCACAATTTGGCCGTTGGCTAAAGGACTACTGGTACGGAAGGGAACCGACAAGTGAAGAAGAAATAATCGTCAAATGGTTGGCAAGAGAACCCATGACAAACGTTGTGACATGACAAGGGTATGATATCAACGGATACACATTCTATACGTAGGCTCAAGACCGGAAAAGTGTCACGGACCCGGGAATTCCATATGATTAGGGGAATGACTAGTCACCAAAGACCGAGAAGTCACCCAACATACCCTACGCACATACGTCGTATGTATCTATCACCGTTGGGTAACCCGACACCGGACCCACATACCATACGCGCGTGCGTCGTATGTATCTATCACTGTGCGTCAAGCCGGCCAGAAGCGACTCAACTTTCCAGAACCACATACAATTCCCAAACCCGGTAAAGGCCTAATGCCGCTCTTAAACCCACAACGGGAAATGAAGACGGAAGAGCCCGACCATCGTACCCTCACCCTAACCTAGTCCGGAGACTAGTGGGTCGCTCGAGAGCCCGGTACGATAGTCCACACCCTGCCTAGCTGGCAATGCACCTCAGTTAGCGGGTCACTCAACCGATCACACTTCACAAAATGAGCACTAAGAGAAGACATTGCTCCTTTACGACCGAATCCATATACTTCAAACATACACGCACTGTATATGGATCAATCACAGATAACAACTTTCATACCACAGTTCAAACTCTAAAAGGGGGAGGGATTACGGGGTACATACATATTCACTTGCCCGAGAGGGGTCCTAAAACACATAACTTCCAACTCGAAGGCTGGGTACAGTACTTCGAAGTTTTAAAAACAGCAAGGAACTCAAAAGATAAACCCTGAGATGGCAGCCACGCCACCTCCATAAACATCATCATAACCCACAATATCATGACCGGAAAGGATAACACTGAGCTAAGTTTCCGAAACATCATTCCCCTCGTCATAAAACTCACCGATACTGGGATCTCCTGCAACAAGTTCGGAATTGAATTCCGTAAGTACTTTCGTACTTGCAAGTCACATTTATATACTCATCCCATGTTAATTTCAGCAAGGCTATTAATCAGGAATCACTTACTAACATGTATATCACCATGGCATGATAAACAACAACATGGACAATATGATAAAACCATATCAATGAATATCACATGAACAAGTTTACCTTCAGATCTGAATATGAATCAATTCAACCAAGAACTTCATACCCAATAATCACATCAAGTCAAACAAGCTTGGGGTGATTTAAAGATAGTCAAACAAGAATATATCAAATGTTCTGAGCAAACCAGTCAAGGTTTGACCAAGGGAAGTACTTCCGGAATGCCATTAGTTCGAGGTTGGCCGACCTCGACTACCCGATCATTGCGGTAAGTCTTCCACCGTGGGTGACAAGTAAAGCCCTACGACACCGGTATCGAATCAGGTTAAATCCACCTGATTGATCCATCTGTAGGTGACAGTACCCCGGCACTCGCATCTCACCATTAGGGGTTTCATATTGCATTAGTCCGATTAAAAGATCCTCACTGATCTTGCAACACATTCGAACCTAGCAATACTAGTGATTCGCCATCACTACCACATTGCAATCATTATGACAATACAAGCTAGCAATTAACCTTAACCAATAGCAAGGCATGAAATACACTTAAGGGAATCTTAACGAGTATTTTTGTGAACTTGCCTTGCTGGGATTGCTCTGGATCACAATAGTAATCGGCTTCGTTGTACTCCTCAGTGCTTGGTTCTACTAAATTTGGAACCCGGAATACCGAAACGAAGCAATAAAAGGAATTCAATTAAAACCAGCAAGTAATAAAATCCAATATGCATGATATGCATCCTAATATGTAGAGGATGTCTATATGAATCTGACGGAATTGGTTTCGTCGAATTCGGAGTTCTAGGGTTTGAGTTACGATCTTCCGAGAGTGTGTATATATTAGATTTAGGGTTTCACTGGGTCATGCACCATTTAGATAATATGAGATGATTTACAAGAGGTATTACTTGGTTGGAACATGACTTGTTAGTCAACTCATCATCTAATATAATGTTGGCCATTTTAAAGTTTTGGAAAGAATCACTAGAATTAACCTTTGATATTAGGTGCTAGAGGGCATTTTGGACATTGCCAGATATGTACAGCAATGTAACATAAATAATTGTTGCACCATGACTTTCTATATGTCGAGAAAAAACTAGCAAACAAAAATCACTCAATTTGGAGTTAGTATTCAAAAGATATGAATTTTTGAAGATTCATCACTTTTAATCATTTTCTGCTAATTTCCAGAATTCGAAATATGTTTAATACTTTTCTCACTCAGCCTATACCTAGCCACAGCCGATGACACATAGGGCCCAGGGATTCAGCCCACGCCTTCCCCTTTTCTCTTTCTTTTATTTCTTCTTAGAGTATTACAGCTGGGCCCCGTATGTCAGCTTAACCCCTCCCTTATTTTCCTTTTAACCCAACGGGTTCAGCGCGGCTTGGCTCCGGCAAGGCCGCTCGGTGGCGGGCACCGGCAAGCACCCGCGCGGGCGCCTCAGTAGGGGAAGGAAGGAACCGAGGATAGCAGCAGGTAGGGGAGCTCACGGCGACTTCGTTTTGCTGCTCGACTGCGACGGAGAGATGCAGAGCAGGTGCGTCGACGGCAATGGCGAACGGCGGCGTCGTGTCCTCGGTGGCGACAGAATCTAGGGCACCAGAAAGAAAGCCGAGGGCTCAGGAAGGTGAAGAGGGACTCGGGAAGAACAATGGAAGCATCGGTGGGGCCTAGGGATTACCGACGGCGATGAATTTGGCGACGGCGTGCTCGGGTCGGCGCCGGAGAAGAAGGAGGCTTCCATGAGATTCACTACAGGGAAATGCAAGGAGGCTTCCAGGAGATTCACTACAGGGAAATGCAATTAACCTCGTGAGCGAGCTCTTGGGGAAGTAGAGAAGCTGTTTGGCAAGGAAAGAAGGGAGAAGAGGCTTTATCGGTGGCGGGGGAAAAGAGGCCGCTCACGGGGAGCCGCCGGTCGTGGGGAAGATGGCCACGGGAATTGGTTCCGAGGTGTCCCTGTGCAAGAGAAGAAGAGGAATGAGTTCCCCACGAGCTAGGAAATCTCGTGCGCACGTTAGGGAAAGAGGAGAGGGTCTTCACCGGACTCGACGATGGGGGTGGTGCCGACGTGGACACTCCCGGTGGACCGAACGCTGGATCTTTCTCCGGTGGTTTGGCTCGGTCGCGAGCTCGACCGGGGCGTGGTAGGGGTGGCGGAGTGCTCGATGAGAGCAGGGGAGGTTGCATGTGTGGAGGAGGAATGCCGAGGAGGTCGCCGGGGTTTAGAGGAGAGCTCGGCGCCGGTAGTGCGGTGGTCAGGGGAGGAAGATCGCGTGGCAGGGGTGGAGCTGCCCGCAGGGCCCGCTCATCAGCGAGCAACGGAAGGGGGCGCGGGGCGCTATACCTGGCGATGGCGGGGAACGGGAAAAGAATGGGCTTAGCCCAGCGCGTGGAAGAAAAGGGCCGAAAACCGGCCCAGATAGCTGCTTTGGTTTTTCTTTTTATTTATTCCTGATTCTTAACTCCTTTAATCCCATTTTAAACTTGCAATTCGAATTCTAAAGCAGAGTTTCAAATTGTGCACGAATAGACAGTAAGACTTCACCAGATTTAACCAATAGTAAGCTTAGGTACAACTTCAAGGGGATTGTATCATTCATTTGGATTAGGTTTTATATAGGGTGCGGCCAGGTCTAGAGATATGGTTATATCAGAGATTACTTCCAAAAATTTTGAGAATAAGCAAAGGAGTTCAGGAAGATATTTATAGTTCAGTCATGAGATTTTACAATATTTAACCCGAACCTATTTCCTCAATTAGCAGTGACTTCTTTGTATTATTTGGCATTGAGGCAATGTCTCAAAATTTCAATGACTAAGTATAGTTTGAAATTTGCAAAACAAGTAGGGAATGATTTGAAAATAAATCTGAACTTGAAAACACATTCTAAGGAGGCGTTTAGTTGTAAACAGATTAGTGGTTATCGAGGTTAGTCCCTCGGTCAGGTATGCAAAATCTCAAGTTAACCGCAAGATTCCAATTGACCATTATGATGCCATGAGATGCAAAAGCTTTGGCTATTCCTTTTAGGATTTTAGTTCTAATTTTACATGCTTACAATAGTGGGTCATTACGAAAAGCACATACCAAAACTCCGGGGTGATGATAGAAGCTAAAAGTAGTATTGATGGCCCGAAATGCAGGTACTACGGCATCATCGAAGAGATTTGGGAACTTGACTACACCGTGATCAAGGTCCCGGTGTTTCGTTGCCGATGGGTGCACCTAAAGGACGTCCGTGTCGAAGATCAGAACTTCACCACGGCAAATCTTCAGAGTGTCGGGTCCAAAGAAGAACCATTTATATTGGCTAAACAGGTTGCGCAAGTGTTCTACGTACTGGATCCATCTAATAAGAAGCGCCACGTTTTAAGAAAAGGAAAAAGGAGTATTGTTGGAGTGGATGGTGTAGTGGATGAAGAAGACTACGACCAATTCGATGATCCGGATACCGAAGATGAAGATGAGAGGACAAAGAAAAAGATCGAACATCATATTGATAATGATGCCAAGCCGTACGTCTGTACTGATCATTATGAAGGACTGACATATCAAGGGAAGAAGCTAGTCGATGACGATGACGAGAACAACGAAGCTTAATATAAATGTTGTCATTTATGTGATATAGATATGTAAATATATATAATATGTGTGATATAAAAAGTGTGAGACTTTTGCAGACTCCACAAGTGCAATTTTGATTATGCATGATTGGTCGGTTCCAATTCTGTCATTGCAACTAAACCAATAGAACTTTCAAACTAGTCAAAACATACAGACACTAAGATGAAACTATCCATTTCTAAGAGCTGAAGTCAACACTGACGGGCCTATATACGCTGACCGTCACTGATAACTAAGAGCGATGGGTGATAAGTTGTACCCATCAGTGATGACTCAGTCACCACTGACGGGCACATATATGTCGACCGTCGCTAATAAGTAAGAGTGACGGGTGATAAATTGTACCCGTCAGTGATGACTCAGTCACCACTGACGGGCTCATATCTGTTGACCGTCACTGATAACGAAGAGTGACGGGTGGGTTGTTTTACCCGTTAGTGATGACTAGGGGCTACATATATAGCAGGGCCCAGGCACTTAGAAAAAATTCCGTGCCGCGCGTCCGTTGCCGCCTGATCCAGCAGCAAGCCCTAGCCGCCTCCGCCGAAGTGCTGCCACCGCCACCGACGGATCTGCACTCCTCCGCGCTCCATGGATCCTGCCGCCACCTGCTCCACTCCCACTGCCGTCGGGGCCGCCTCCACCGCGCAAGCCACCGCCGCCGAGGTCGCCTCCACCACGCCCACCGTCGCCGAGGTCGCCTCCACCACGCCCACCGTCGCCGAGGTCGCCTCCACCGCACAAGCCGCTGCCGCCGCCGCCTCCTCGCACTCCAGCGCCGCCACCTCCTCCTCGCACTCCGGCGCCGCCACCTCTTCCTCCCACTCCGGCATGCCCGGGTAAGTCACTGTCACGGTTGTTCAATGTAGAATGCAATGTAGTTCATAGAAACAATGCAGTCAAGATTGCAATGTAGTTCATAGAAACAATGTTGTTCAATGTAGAATGCAATGTTGGTCACTGTCACGGTTCCTGAATTTTGTGGAATTTTTCAACTATTTAAAACAGTGAGAAACAAGCTATAGTCAAATTTGGTTAAAATATAGATTTGTAGCCATTTGAAAATTTTGAACTGAAAGTCACGATATTATTTCATAGTGAATGCAGTCAAGGGTTTTTACTATTCAGTGATGATAAGGAAGGTTGATAAATATTTGATTACTGATATTACACTGGTTTTAGGAATATTTTCTCAAGTATTTAAAAGAGGGAGATATAGGTTTGTAGACTTTTGGGAAGAGACAACATAGGAAAAGGAATAGATGGAATAAAGAGAGGGAAAGGATGCGAGACTTGGTCACATTAGCATGTGACTAGGGTTTATTTTTGCACAATACCAAACCCCTGCATATTTCCCTCTTGCCTTGTTGATGACAATATCCAGATGCTGGTTGGAGGGAAAGGGACTAGGAGGAGAGTTTCCAAGTTCATAATTTAGGAAGAACCCAAATATAAACACAAGGGCAATTAGTTCCAATCAAAAATACAATAAGAATCCAAAACTTTTAATAAATCCTAATTTCCATAGTGGACAATTAGCTTAATTATAAACATATTAGGTCTTTATTTAATCTAGTTAATATATTTACATAAAAAAGAGGCTCTGGTCCGTTCAAGCCTAGGGATGAGGTCGAGGCCGAAGTTGTACCGCCACCAAAAAGGCAACGCAAACCAAGAACGGGGAACAAGTTGCCGACGCAGACCTTAGTCATCACGGGGGTCGACCCCGACACAGGCGCACCATGTGAACCAACGAGCTCGGTGTCGAAGTTCAACAACACCTGTGGGGTGCTCGTACGGGAGAACATCCCGATCACTACTCCCGATTGGAACCAGGTGCCCCGATCAGAGATAGATGCCCTGTTGACCTCGCTGTTTAACTTGTTCGAGGTCCCGGAGCACCTTAAGGAGATGGTGAAGCACCATGCCGAGATCACAATGTGTAATGCTCACAAGAACTGGAGATACACTGCGACCAAGGAGTACGTGATGAAAAATCGCCATCCGAGAAGAAGATGGTCGAAAGTAACTGATGAGCAGTAGGACCAATTCGTCGTCTCGAGGAGCACTGACGAGTTCAAGGCCAAGAGTGAGAAGAACAAGGAGCTGCGCATGAGGAATAAATTCAATCACAACGTTGGCAGCCGTGGGTACGCCGGGATAAAGAGTAAATGGGAAAGAGAAGATGCTGCACTACGAGCGGCTGGGAAACCAGTTCAGTTCGAGGAAATATCGGAGCCTCACGCTAGAAATTGGGCGAGGGGTCACACGAAAGTGAACCCGACGACGGGGGATGTGACGTTCCCCAACGACAAGGTCCAGGCGGTGTCCAATCGTTTGGTACTAACTCGACCTATCCTGTCAATCCGTCGTAACTAATTTCTTTCCTAAATGCTCGATAGTGAAATATGATACGTCTCTATTGCAGATACAGTTGAGCCAGCAGGAATCCTCTCAAGACTCCATACATTCCAAGAGATGGCAAACGCCTCTATCGGTTGCTCTAGGAAACCCGGAGAAAACTGGGCGTACACGAGGTGTTGGTGTAGCCGCTACATGGGATAGAACCTTTCCCAAATCACCTGATGCCACCCGCCAAAGGAAGAGGAGCAGGCACGATGCTTTAATGGAAGCGATGATGGAGAAGGCGAGAGAGGCGGCGAGACAGGAGATCAATGAGGATTTCCTGAGACGGTCAGAAGAGGCGGCATGAGAGGCGGCAAGACAGGAGTTTGCAAGGTTATATGGGGATCTGCCACCCATGCATCGTGCGCCGAACATTCCTGGATGGAGCAGTTGTGCCTCTACCAACGCGGCCACCTCCGATGGGGTAGCTACATCATATCCGTGCGACAACGTGAACGTAAGTTCATGGTACTTAGTAGAATCTTTCGTACACATCCTATATTTTAGACACTGCCCCAATGGCCACAGGTGCAGGTGCCCACGAAATGCCGATTGGTATATCTTGTGCCGGGCACCAGTGTTACCGTTGCACACGGCCTACTGATGCCAGCTTCTTCGGGGGCCCTGACGCACCATCAGTTAACATCACCGGACATGGTGAAGGTACAGGTGGATAGGGTAGTTGCGGAGTTCAGTGCCATGACTTTCCCTGTACCTCCTAAAGAGGATGCCACCACGCTAGGACAATGCCTAATGACCTTCATCCAGTGGCCGAAGGCTCAAGTGATTGTAGAAGGGGCCTCCACTCGCACATCTCCGGCCAGCGCCTCTCCATCAACCCGGATATCTCCTTTGGCCTTGAGCCAAACACATCTGTCATTCGACCAGAGAGATGAAGACTTGATGCCAGCCCATGAGGACCCGGTGGCACATGACACCATTATGGAAGTTGAACCGGCACTTGTTGACGCACCCGAGCCACCGAGAAAAGAAAGACGCTCCAAGCATAGGCAGGACCCGAAGAATGCCCTATTGCCAGCGGAGCCCGTTAGTGCGCAAGGTGCTGCGAAGACTTTATCTCTAGGCACACTTCACGGAGCTATGAAGGAGGCATTTGCCGGCCCTACACCTAAGGAAAACATAATACGTAAGGAGAGTGATCCAAGTGCGGCCGAAAAAGCTCCAATGAAAAGGAACACCAAACAGGCGGCATAACAAAGAGGTTAGCAAAACAAGATAGCGCCGCTAAGTCCCTGTTGTACGCATCAACTCCTGACGTACAACAGAAAGCAAGGGCAGACAGGTACATTCCCGGTCAGCCACTCCTCCCAGACAATGAAATACAAACTTTGAGAGCCGAGGCAAAATTGCTGCATGACATGATTGTGCTACATTCAAGTCAACTGGATCGATTTGTATCCTTCATCAAACTCAAAGTGCCAGAAAGTTACCACTTTTATCGAGAGTTTGACAGTCCTACATTCAACGTCGCCTTTGAAGACGTCTGGAGTATGTATAACCTGAAGAGACTAGACACCACGCTAATGAGGGTCTGGACACTCTAGCAATCCAAAGAGGCCAGGCGTAACCAAGCGAGCATTGGGTTCATCGATCTGTGCATCTTGCATGACCGCCAAATCGATGACGCATTTGAGTCGGCCGTTGAGTTCATCTCCCAGGCATGGCTCGTGCAAAGGGACAGTGAAATGATAATATTGCCCTACAACCCTCCGTGAGTTCTTTACTAATTGTGTCAATTTTTTCTTCAAGCACTTAATTAAATAGATGCGTGTGTTTACATGCATCTCATCTAGTCTATGTAGCGACCATTGGGTCCTTCTCGTGATAGTCGTACCTTGGAACAAGGTATTTTACCTTGATTCTCTTAGGCGTCGAGAAGGACTACCCCCTAGGGACTTCTCCAAGATTCGGCGGTGCGTTGACGAGGCGTACACCAAATTTAGGGCAATGGGAGGGACGGCGTGCTGGAAAAAGTCAAATCCTAGGCTCAGCCACATGTTTGACTTCCCGTGTAGGTAGCAGCCGGCGAATAGCGTGACATGTGGGTTTTATGTGTACGTGCACATGGACGCGATGGTCCGTCACTACAACCCACTTTCCAGTGAAAAAGATTTCAAGGACTACCTGGCTCTCGACTACGACTACTTACGAGATCAATGCTGCATGAGAGATGTGTTTGCATACTTCTTGAACCAATATGTCGTCCGGCCAGGCGGTGATTTTACGCTGGCGTAGAGCTGCCCCCCACCTCTGGAAAATGTTGATTTATTGATAACTTAGTTCATATTTGTAACTCTATTCTCTTCAATGCAACGTTGCTATGGTGCTATCTATGCAGGATATCTTTGAGGTTAATTGATCCACTACTCCGCAACAACATAGAACCTCGACGACATATACATATGTGTGTGAATTTGAAAGTGATTGTGTTGTTGTAATATATGTGCATTTCTGTCGACGATCGGTGAATCGGCGATCTTACGGTATTCGTGGAATGAGGATTACTGGGGGGTAGGGACCTCTAGGGCCCAAGTGCCAGGAGCTCTGACAGCAGGAGACAGCCGTTTTTTATACAGGTTCGAGCCTCCCTCAGGATAATAACCCTACGTCCTGTTGTTATATATTGATGGAGAACACGCTTACAATGGGGGGTGTATGTTAGTGGCTACCCTAGGCCTAATCATAGACTAATCTAAGCTAAACCGCCGGGCTCGACTCCTTCGAGGCAGCGGGTCTTCTAGGGCTTCGCCTCCTGAGATCCTATGCTTCTTGTGCTGCGATTAGATTGATCTGTTGGACCTGTCGAACCCCTCCTCCTCTATGGGATTGCTGATCCTTATATAGGGGGTTCCCAGGGTCGTACCGGACGTGGACTTACGCCCGAGTAGGACTCTGATCTCCTTAAATGTCGGGATTGACTTCCTAGTTTAAGGGGAGTCTTCCCTTCCTAAGAGGGGTTACCTTGTCGTCCAGGGATCCTTACCAGGTATGCTATACCTTCCTAAAGTCCCGGGATTCGGTATACGGATACCCCTAATACGCGGGATACCATACTATTCATCATCAAGCCCCCCATCAATACGTGAAGTGAGGTCATGATGGTTCTGTTGGAAATCTGCCCTTGTCGGGGAGGAAACTCCGAATAGGCGATTCGAGTAGGCCTTGTTGGTGACTTTCCCGAGTAGGCTCAATTCCTACCGAGTAGTCGTGAAAGCCATATCGGAATAATCCTTGGGAAAACCCAGAATACTTTCTGATCCGATCTGATCCGTTGATCATGGACATGCGTCCGCCTGGCACATTTTTAGGAAACCGAACCATCGTGGCGGAAATTTCGCGTGGTGATGAAGAATTTTTTCTCTCTCTGCGCTATTGTGCCGCTAACGTGTGTTGAACCACGGCGCGCTCGTTTGGGTTGTGGGTTGTCAGACCCTCTTTTTCCTGCGACGTGCCCTGTAGGCGAAAAAAGCAACTGTCCGCATTAAATGCGATGGAACTGATCGTGCCGTAAACCGCGCTCGGTTACGGCGAACGTTTAAATCTTTAGGAGTCCAAGAATTGGGGTTTTGCCCACATAGTTCTTTTGCCTCCCAGTCTTCCTGCACCCTTCACCTTCTTCCTTGCGCCCTTGCAAACCCCTCGCCTCCACGCTCTCTCGATCGATCGACGGGAATGGGCAAGAAAGGCGCTGCAAAGAAGTCTCACCTTCGTCTTTCTTCCTCCTCGCGCTCCAGTTCTACGGGATCGAGTTGATTCATCTCAACCCGAACTCGGTCCTAATGCTGGCGGTCTTCGCGCATTTATGCGAAGCCTACCTCAGCATTAGGCCGAGCCTGGAGCTCTGGAGGTACTTCTACAAACTCCGCCGGATGAAGAGCAGCGGCGCAGGAGTCGTCGGCGGCGCCGGATTCCATCTTCGAGAAGGGAGGAAGGATGCCTACATTGCTTCCTCCTGGAAATCTTCGTGGTCGGGCTGGCATGTTCGGTGGTTCTACTGCCAGCCCCCATCGAATTCTGGGATCACCTACCGCGGACTCGCCCCTCTTCCGGACAAGTGCTGGGGGGAGGCCCCGAAGGAGACTAAGCACCTCAAGGCGCTCGTCCACGACATCGCCAATCTCGCCGCCAAAGGCTTGTCGGCGTGGGATGTCGTGGAGAATTTCCTTCGACGCCGGATAAGCCCTCTCCGGTCGAGGGTCGAGCCGGCCTGGGTAGTCCCGGAGAACCATGATCAGACAAGGGACTTCGACACGGGTAGGTATCGTCACCATCTCCGTGCCAATTCAATCGACAAGACTTCTCACGTACTTCTGCCTTGTCGTGTCGAGCAGAGTTGTCCCTGGGGAGCTTCAGAGTAGGTTGAACAACCTATTCGAGCAATCCCCCCAAGGCGGGCGTACAGACATGCCCCTACCTCTTCTGAAGCAGAGCCCGGACAGCCGACGGGAAGTATTCTCGGTGAGTTATCCATCTTATCTCCTTGTCTAGCTTAGGTTCATCCGAGTAGCCTTACAGAGGGCCCTCAGGTTCTCCTTCCGCAGCGAGTAGGCCACGGGGGTCCTGACTCGGAGGCCGAAAGAGCCGGCGCTCCCGCTGAGGATGACGACATTGAGATGTTCGACACGGCCCCGCCACCCTCCGAGACGAGGGAGGAAGGTCCTTCTGCAGCGGAGGCGGGGGCGGAGATCGTCTCGACGAGTTCTCCCGCCCGGGATCCTCAACCGCAGGTTTGAGTTCTCGCCCGACTACTCTTTTTCCATATTCTTTTCTGAATGGTAAACATAAGGAAGGATGTGTCGGACAGCCCGAAGCGAGCAGCCCCCTTGCCAAGGAACCAACTCCCCCTCCCATGACTGCTCTTGGGGAGGAGACCATGGCAGACAAGGGGAAGGCGCCGCTGGTTTCCGGCAAGCGAGGTTCGGGTGCCTTGGCAAGGAAACCTCCTTCAGCAGGGAAGTGCTTGAGGTTAGTTTTTCCTTTGCCGCCTTTTTCTTTTGACTCGCCTTGCTGAAGACTTGACTTGATTGTTTTTGGCGACTAGGGTGTCGATCCTCCCCGCTGGGACTCCGACTAGGACGGCTACCAAGCAGCAGCCCCCGGTGCCGAAACCGGCACCGGCCCTCGTCGAGCAGCGGACCCCTGCGCCGGAGTCGCCGCCGGCCTCTACTGAGCAGCAGCAGCCCCCGGCGCTGGAGTCGGAGTTGGCCCTGGTCGGGCAGGTCGCGCCTTCGGGTCCTTCGGCGCCGAAAAGCCTTAGCCTCTCCTCCTTGCCGCAGGTAATGCACGGGAGATTAGTGATAAGATAATTTTACTTTGCTCGTACTAACCTGTTCTTTTTCAGCTCGCTATCTCCCGGGTGGCTCCACTCGAGAAGGCCCAAGTGAAGCTGGACTTGGCGCGTGAAGAGTTGAAGAAGCGCCTTGACGAGTCCGAGAGATGGCGGTCGGAGAACGAGGTGCTGCAGAAGCGCCTTAAGGACTCCGAGAAGCAGCGGGCGGCGGTCGAGGCTGATCTTTCGGCCTCGAAGGCGCGCCTCTCAGAAGTGGAGCCTTCCCTGCAAAGGAGTCAGTCCTACGCGGGAAAGCTGGAGGGAGACCTCGAGCGGGCCTTAGGCGCGCTCAAGAGGTGCTGGGTGAAGTCAGCGTCGTTGTCCCCCCGGGCCTTGCTCCGGCCACCGCCTAGCAGACCTGACGGCGTCCGTCTCCCAGCTGAAGCCTACCGTCGAGAAGCTTCTCGAAGACGAGCTCCGGCAAGGTGTACGCGACGCCCTGGCCTTTGCTTTGGCTCTCCTAAAGCGCAGGCACCCGGACTTGTCCCTGGAGGCACTCGCTGCCGACTTGCCAGAGGGCGGGGAGGAGAAGCTTCTTGATGCTGTGCAGAAAGCGGCGGACGCCTTTGGTGACCAAGTCCAGGCGCCTGGCCTAGAGTAGGACTCTGTAATAGCATACTTTTACATAAATACAGTGGTTAGTAACTGTGCGATAACTTGTGTGTTTTTTGGCTTTTCAAAACCTTGTCTAATCTGCTTATGTGAAACCTTGTCGGATGCAAGCGTAGACTTTAGTCGAAACCAGTGCCCTTTGCCTCCCTTCGGTGTAGGTGCACGAATAGTGCCGTAGGTCGTTCTTGCTGTGATTGACCAGTCCTTAGGTTTAGTCGGATGGAGGGCTCCGTGGCTCCTCGTCATCAGTAAACGTGATAAGGGGTCTTTCATACAGCTTGTCGTGGCCATGGCAGCACCTCCGTATTCCTTTGTGAGGGAAGACTCCGGTTGTTTGGCTAGTAATTCTACACTTGCCCGATCAACAAAGTTTCACTCTACCCGAGGTATCTTCTGCTATGAGTAGTCGAAGACGTGGATAAGCGTACGGGTTCTGTTGCTCTAGTCGTACTTGTACTTCCTTCCCTTCCTTTACTCGGGATCAGGGGACATTGCTACGGAACTGGGGAGCTTAGTCAACCAGGCCTTAGGTCTGGTCAGGTGGGGGGCTCAGTGGCTCCCCTGTCACCTGCAAACGCATTAAGGGGTTTTCCTCGCATCCCTGACAGTTCTAGCGCAGGCACCCTTTTTCCTTTGTGCAGGTCGAAGAAGTCGGTACTCGTACTCGTACATCGACTCTACCGTATTCTTATCCAGCCCCCGACTGTCTGTTCGAGAGATATCTCGGATAGGCAGTCTGAATTAATAATGAAAAGCACTGAACTAGAGACTTGGTATTATTTAAAGAAAACTATGTCTTTTACAGGCTACTGTAAGAAAAATAACTCTAAGAAAACTAAGAAAAACTAGGCCGTCCCCTCCTCATTTAGCTTGCCGCCGGTTGCCCCAGAGACTCTCGTCCTCTTGTCGTGACCCGCTGACTGAACTTTGTTGAGTGCGCGTGCTGGGCGGCGGCGCCCGGAGCATCTTATCATCGACTTGTTCGTAGCTTGACGATCTTTAAGGCTGGAGCTGGTGCAACTTTGGAATCTGCCGATGAGGAGGCGACGGTTGTACGATCTTACCGAAGGTGGTTGCACTGGACTCTCTAATGGACGCGACCTTTCTGCCGTTGATACGAGCGACCTGGATCGGGCGGCTTCTTCCAAGGAGTCGTTGTCCTGTCTGGGGGAAGGCCCTGTTTTTTCTCCCTGTTCCGACTTAGTCGTGGAACTCTTTCTCCGACTTGGAGGGGGTACTTTCCGAAGTTGTCGCTCGTAGCCGTGGAGGTGGTCTCGACAACGTGGTGGCGGGAGCCACCACGCTGGCGTCCTGGTTAGAGGGTAGGTGCTGCTCTGCGAGGTCGAGGCTGCGCTTGTCGCAGAGGAGTGCTTCTCTGGGGGAGCTCCTTATCGTGAGGACACCTTTTGGGCCGGGCATCTTTATGCACTGGTAGGCGTAGTGCGTAGCTGCCATGAACTTGGCCAGAGTAGGGCGCCCCAAGATAGCATTGTAGGCTGTTTCGAAATCGACCACATCGAACAGGATTTTCTCTGTTCGGAAGTTCTCCGGTGTACCGAAGGTGACCGGGAGTGTGACTTGCCCTATCGGCGTGGCCGATGAGCCCGGGACGATACCGTGAAAAGCGTGCGTCACCGTCTGAACAGACGATCGTGGCACTTGCATGGCGTCGAGGGCGTTGGCGAATAGGATATTGAGGGAGCTCCCTCCGTCTATTAATACGCGACCCACTCGGCAGTTGTTGATCGTTGGCTCGACCACAATAAGGTATCGTCCCGGTCGGGCGCAATTTTCAGGCAATTGGTCTAGTCGAAGAGATCGTGACCTCGGACCACTTGACCGCATGAGGAACTCGCGGTACACTCGCGAGAACTTCTCGGGCGATCGCCTTGTATTGCCTCCTAGATTCGTGAGAGGTTGAGCCCCCGAATATGTGCTCGATTGCTCTGACGTGCCCCTGGAAAGGCTCAGAGGTGGAGTCATCGTCGTCGGAGGTTGTTTCCCCGGCTGTTGTTAGCGACCTGAGGATTCTCCTCGCGGAACTTTTCTCTTGAGGTTTATCCTTGGGGCGTGGTCGCTAGGTGCGCTTCTCGGAGATCTCGGCCATTACCTCATCGGCTCTGATCCTTTTCTCCTTGTTCCCTCCGGATGGCTTCTTCTTGCGCTTAGTCTTGCGCGAATCGCCCCTTGACCGGAGGGGAGAACTGGTCAACTCACCCCACTGTTGCTTGATGTACCGCAGGATTTCCTCCGCACAAGCGGCCTTCTCGGCCAGATCCATGAGTTGCCTGGTGGTTTTCGGTGGCCGCATGATCAGATCGTGTGTGCACATCTCGTTTCTGCTGCCCCGAATGAAGGTGCGGATGACATCCGAGTCTGTTATCTCGGGGATAGTGTTGCGGACAGCACTAAACCTCTTGGTAAACTCTCGAAAGGTCTCGTCTAGTCGCTGGACGACAAGGAATAGATCGTCGACCCGACCAAGTCTTGGGAAGGTACCTTGGAAGTTCCCGAGTAACATGTCGCATAGCTGTCCCCACGAACGGATCGTTCCTGGGGGTAGATTCGTCAACCACGTCCTAGCGCTCCTCTGAGGGCGGTAGGAAGATAGTTGGCCATAACCTTCTCGTCCCCGCCGGCTGCCTCGATCGCAGTGGTGTAGATCTGAAGGAATTCCACGGGATTCGTGGTTCCGTCGTACGATTCTAGCGAGCCGGGCTTGAAACGAGAAGGCCAACGTACCTGTCGGAGTTCCTGGGATAGCGCCTGGCATCCGCTGAAGGACCCCTGATAAGGCGCATTCTCGCCGCTATTCGAGGTCGAGGATCGGCCCCGAGCATTGGCGTTCTGTACGTGGTCTCTCCGAGAAGGCTGTTGCTCCTGTTGGCGCCTTTGGCGGCGGCGTTGGTCGAGCTATTCTCGGAGGTCCACCGGCGGCTCCTCCTGAGGAGACCTGTTCCTGGGGTGTCGTCCCTCCCGATCGTGTTCTTCTAGCGGAGGAGGGGTGTCCACCCGAGTAGAGCTACGGGCCACCGATTGGGCTCGAGAAGACTCGGCCTGGTTCTGAGCCTCTTGGAGGTCAGCCCCCCAGCCCATTGCAGCCACTGCACACCCGCGGGTGTCGATAAATCCGCCACGGGAGGCTGTGACAGCAGATTGCGCACTTCCGCAAGTCTTCGAGCAGTTCGGAACACGTACTCCCTTGTTCCCGGGGGGGATCTCTCTACAGCGGCAGGCAAGTCTCCGTTCCGGCGAGGAGTTCTCTCCCCAGCGGTGGGTAAGCCCCCGTACATGTGGGAGGCAGCCATTGCATTGTGCTACTGTGAGCCCCCGAGCAGATTCTGATCTTCGAGGCCTTCTCGACCATCGTCGATCGCGAGTACCATTCGAGGTCCTTGGCTGGACGATGTGTACTCGTATTCCATCACGTTGTCCTCATCGGACGTGACGTGGGTACGATCTTGATCGTTCTCACGATCAGAATTTGCAGGAGAAATTCCAACCATGGGGCTGGTCGTTCCTGCCGGGAAGTCGTCGTTCAAGACCAACTTCCCGCTGAAGGCCCTGGCGCACTCGGTTCTGAAGTGATCTGCTTCACCATCCGAGTCCTCTCCAGGGGCGTACTCTCCGAAATCCACTCGATCCGTAACCGGGTACGGGTCCATAGGGCAAAGTTGTCGTAGAAACCCTGGTCCGAGTACCCAGTACGGGGTGAGATTGCGATCGGTTTTCCTGCCGGGTTTGCTTCTTCCTCCTCGGTCAAAGCCGGTGAGGGCTATGCAAACCGGCGCTGGGATCTGATCACGCTTAGTTGCGCGTCCTGCCGACTCTGATTCTTCCTAGACGGCTTGGTCCGGAGAGGTCCCCACGGTCGGCGCCATCGGGAGCTCTGACAGCAGGGGACAGCCGTTTTTATACAGGTTCGGGCCTCCCTCAGGATAATAACCCTATGTCCTGTTGCTATATATTGATGGAGAACACGCTTACAATGGGGGTGTATGTTAGTGGCTATCCTAGGCCTAATCGTAGACTAATCTAAGCTAAACCACCGGGCTCGACTCCTTCGAGGCAGCGGGTCTTCTAGGGCTTCGCCTCCTGAGATCCTATGCTTCTTGTGCTGCGATTAGATTGATCTGTTGGACCTGTCGAACCCCTCCTCCCCTATGGGATTGCTGATCCTTATATAGGGGGTTTCCAGGGTCGTACCGGACGTGGACTTACGCCCGAGTAGGACTCTGATCTCCTTAGACGTCGGGATTGACTTCCTAGTTTAAGGGGAGTCTTCCCTTCCTAAGAGGGGTTACCTTGTCGTCCAGGGATCCTTACCAGGTATGCTATACCTTCCTAAAGTCCCGGGATTCGGTATACGGATACCCCTAATACGCGGGATACCGTACTATTCATCATCAATTTCAATTTGTGAATTTCATATATTTGTGAATGTGTTGTAATGTGGTTTGTGATTTTGTGATGCTCTGTGATGTTGTTATTTCAATTATTTGTGATATATACTTTGTGCTTGTGCCTCGCAGCTGGGGCTGCTGAGAGGCTGTGTAGCTAGGGCTGCATAGCTGGGACTTTTTTCAGAGTGCATGGCTAGCAAATCTTGAGGCTAGCCAGCAAAATAGGTTTATGTAGGAACCAGGATAGGGTCATCACTGATGGGCGTTAAAAAGAGAGCCGTCAAAGGTAACTTTCAGAACTGACGGGCTCCTGTAGACAAACCGTCAGTGATACCTAACCACTCTGACGGGTGGGAATGAACCACCCGTCACAGGTAACTATCTTCACTGACGGGCGTTACAAAGAGAGCCGTCAAAGGTAATTTTCAGTATTGACGCGCTCCTGTGGATCACCCGTCAGTGATATCGGATCACCGGTCACAGGTAACTGTCTTCACTGATGGGTGTCTTTTTCTGCCCGTCAGGGATGACTTCGTTCGGTCCTTTCTAGTATCATCTCAAACGGGCCGTGACTAATAGCCGTCAAAGGTAGATGTCATGACTGACGATCGATTAGAACTCACCCATCAGAGATGTCTGCTGCAGGTCAATCATGCAGTCCTCTCCACAGTCATCCCTCTCGGGTCCATATTTCCCGCCCGTCAATTGTAATGTTCTATCTCTGACGGGCCGCGGACCCGTCAGAGGTAACTTCTATTACCACTGATGATTGATTGCTGACAGACTGCCTGCCCATCACAGATGGGCTATATCTGCCCGTCAGTAATCACCTTTTCTGTATTAGTGAAGAGCGCTACTCGTATTAATCCATGGAACTGCACTGGGTCAAAAAAACGCTCTAGCTATCTCCTGTGTCGCTTCTCAGGGCCAGCACTAGGGGCGACACAACACTACAGCCCCTAGCGTCTCTACCTCACATCTCCGGTCTACGGTTGGTGACATGGCGAGGCTGTCCTCGCGGTAGTCTGGTGGTGGTGGTGGTGGGTGCGGTGCTCCGAGCAAAAGTCTTACACGAATTTTGTCTGTGTCGGCGATGGCAGTGTTCGAGGGTGCTGTTGTTCTCCTTGGAGGCATTGTTGTGGAGCTCTGACACCTATGCCACCCTCCGGTCTCGTCCTTTGGGTGATGGATTGGACGACAGCGGCATCTTCGACGTTGCTCCCTTCTCAGATGTGCTGTTAGGCCAGTGTTAGGTTGTAGGCAGGATGCCGACGTGTGGCGTATCCGGTTTTAAGGCCTGATAGTCCTTTGTGTTTACTATCACTATACCACAACACTTGATCCCCAACCACCACGTTGGTCGGGAAAACAGCTTTCGCTGATAGACAGTCCGTCGGGAAAGGGTTTTGCCGACCGACCCCTGTTTGTCACCGAAAGTCCCGTCGGGAATAACCTTTCCCGACCGACATTTCTTTACCGACGGACAGTTTGTCGGCTATGGGAAAACTTTCCCGACCAACATATTCTTTCCCGGCAGACATTTCTTTCCTGACCGACTTTTTTTGCCGATCAACTGTCTGACGGTGTTTTCTTTGCCGACCAACTTTCCGTTGGCCCTGCCTTGAGCCTTTCCCAACCAACTGTCGGGCGGTATTTTGTTATGCCGACCAACATTCAATTACCCTCCCATATTTGGCATTAGCCTTACCAACACAATATCAATCAAGTTACATATTTCATAACAGTAACGTGCATGTCCTCCAAAAATATTAAACCAGAACCAAACAATATGACATACATTAATTAATTCTCACATATAATTAAATAGTTCATCTGTTATCAACATAATTACCATCCAAATTTCTCATATACTAAAGGTAACTAATTAAATAGAGAAAACATTATGGTTCAGTGTTCGAGACACCATATAGGTTTACAAAATGATAGCTAAAAGATGCATGTCCAATGATTCATAGTTTGCTCCATTACACAAAAGATAATGGATGCATGTCCGGCAGTTGACGCAAACCGCCGGCTTCATGGTTCCTCGTCCTCTTGCATGTCTTTCCTACAAAAGGTAAACAAGTCTCCAGTACATTCATACATTCATAAAGACAATGTCATTTTAAAAATTTGTATAAAGCATAGCTTTGCACACTTAAGGTCATTTGTACTGCCCACTTCACTTATACAGCATGACACAATGGGTGGTTCTGATGCAAAGTAGAATTCTGTTTGGCAACACAGATCGCAAAAAAGAATTCTCAGTCACATTATCTGTTCTATGTGATTTAAATCTTGTGTTTGTCCAGCTTCCTCAAAAGGAAGTAGACATAGGTGCTGTATGGCAGAAACACTTATCTCAGTATGACATGCTTTAGAGTCGTCTTAAGGATCTGAAACAGCTTGTTGAAAAAGAGGTTTGTCTGTTTAATCTTTGTAACCAGTAAATCTTCTGGTAAACATAAAGTTTTGAGAAGCATAGTGCTCAGAATCATTTTATCAGTTGTGGATGCTTGCAAGAATATGTCAGTTGGAGAACAAGATATTAGCAGTAGGCGAACCATCATGGAAACAGGACAACAAGATATTAGCGGCGGGATGAGGAAGACGCCCCTGGCTTGTAGGGCTTCCTCTAGAAAAATCATCACGAGTCAGCATCATACATCAAACAATACGAGCTAAGAGGAGAAAACACATAGGGTTGTTGATTACCTTGCTAGATGGCTATGCAATGGACTTTGTGACAACATCGCTGACATATCGTAAACCATCATATTGATAAGGCAGTGTAGCGTCGCTTCTAATCGGAACATTGACAAGAACCTCATAAGTCTCTGGCCCAAGGGGCTCCCCGCCCACAGTAGTGTCTTGATCGATTGAGAGAATTGTTGCCTTAGCAACAGGAGTTTTCAGGGCCAGTCCATGCATATAGAAGCACATCCATACCAATCTGAAAATGATTATTTCAGAAACATGGAAACAAAAAATATTTAAATATGTAGGTAAGGATGAGAAGATTAACAAGGCTTTCATCTTGGTGGGTTGAGGAGCTTTTGGGGGGGGGGCCTTGCAACAACTCTTCTATGAACACATATCCCTTCGTCACCGTCTTCTTTGCCATCATTATCTTCCTCGGGTTCAACTCTTGAGTTCTGTCAAAACAACAATATGTAAATAGACTCATTGCATGCATGATGAATCATTAATGCAATGAATAGATGTGGAAATAGTTCATTACTTGTCGAGAATTAGAACCATGCTGCGAGCTAGAAGTCTCTAGATTATGCCCTCCTTGTGAAGCTAACCTCAATTCTTTCATTTGGTTTAGTTGTTCCTGTATTTGTTGCATCTGCTCCTCCATCGTGTTCATGCGTTGTTCAGCTTGTCGATGTGCTTCCATTTCAACTAGAACCCTTGTGCTCATTTTACCCCGTGTACCCGGGGTGCCCAAATCTTGAGGTGTTGGCCCTAGACCTAATACACGGACACGACCCCTTGGCTCCTTCATTCCAACAACTTGGGCATATAGATCACAATCTTTAATACTTTTTTCCTTCCAATCAGGGTGCTTTTCAGCTGCGTCTATGAGATCTTGCTACAGAATGTATTGCATTTACTTGCTATATAAATTCTACTTGTACAATTTCTAAGCAATACAGAAAGCATGGCAAAAAGACTTACAATTGTTTTTGCTGCCTGTGGCACATAACCCCCTTTCTTGCACGTATGTATTTTGATAAAAACTTCATCTCTCTGAGGGGTATACCCAAGTTCCTCAGCCTACAATCATTTGATGTTTTTTATTATGCATATCACTTTTAATTGGGGTAATTATTTTTACCATTTCTTGGGTAACACGGGCATGACTCTTGCTGCCGGATGTATGAGGCACCGTTGACTTGGCGTGATTCTCTTTGGCTCTAGCACTGCGAGCCTAAAAGAAAAGGAAAAAGAGCTATATGATGAGATTTCCCAATTCAGATCTGAATTTCGTATTCACATGAGCATATACTAATTCTAAAGTTTGAGTAGGCAGGATGACTTACTTCAGATTCCGGAGATCTCCAGTACGTAATAAGGTCCTTCCAATCAGATTCACTAATTCTGTCATCACGTCTTTTCATAAGTTGTTCATCAGTCAATGCAGCATCAAACTTTGCCTTCTTTAAATCTGACTTCCATTCCTTCCATTTTGTGTGTGAAGTGTTATAAACATATCTCAAAGCAGTTGAGTCCACCTCATAAAATGCCTATTAAAATGAGAGCCTGTAAGTTATTCAGCTAGATGGCATTAAACAAGAGCATGTAAGTTGTAAATTATGCATGCAGTACCCGTAAGGTCTCCCACACTAACAACTTCTTTTCTTCAGCGACATCTCTCCAATCTAACTTTGTGGGTGGTATATGCTTCCTCACTAAAGTACCAATGAAATTGGTGAATTCAGTTGCATCTGTCCCAATAGGCTGGCCAAGCTCATTAAGTGGAATTTGGATTTTGGGCTTATCTAGCCTCGAATATATGTTAGCCTTTTGAGTAATACTTCTTCCACCTTTCTTTTTACCATCATCATCATTAAGCTCACAAGTAACCTCTTCACCGCAGGAAGGCTGGTGTGCAGGATCTACATGATCTTTTGTTCTACTAGACCTCAAAACACGTCCTTCATTCGTACTTACAGGTGCGCAGGAGGGTGCCTGCATACATAGGTTAGTGCTAGAAGCTACATTTGCCTTCTTGAGGGAGAAAAGGAATGTGCTGGAAGCTACATACCTTTCTTTTATTTTTTTGGGGTCGGTTTGCTTCGATATGCTCCTCAAGTACATCCCTTTTTTCACGTACCAATGCCAGCTGTCTCTCATTTTCTCGATGCGCCTATTTCTCACTAGTTCATACTCTACTGCTTTCAGTTGTTCCTCCGTGACCCCACCATCTTTACCCTTTCCTCTTGCGCTTGCCATTTTTCCTCCTGCAAAAGACACACTATATGAGTACATCGCTGAAAATACAAAACATACGAGGAAAATTGTACAAAACACTTACTTTTTTTCAATATCACTTGCTTTAACAACTAATCCATCTATATCTGTCCTAGCAGAACCAATGCATCCATCGGCAACACTCACACGTATGGCAGTACATGGATCAGGCAATGTCACATGTGAAACATTACCAGGATCAATATTTTTATCTTGAGCTTCGTTTATGTCATACAGTGATGGCATAACAACACTAGACCACTCAACATCAATGGGATCTTCAACATAGTAAACTTGAGTTGCTTGTGCTACTAAAATGAAGGGCTCATCTGATATTTTCTCACCGGTATTCAATAGATGCTTGAAATTCACAGAAGTGATCCAAACTGATCAGTCTGTACCCATTTGTCTTCTACATGATTATCAACCTAGTCACATTTGAACAACACTACTTTTCCTTCATGTTGATAGTTTAGCTCAAGAATTTCCTTTATAATGCCATAATATGCCTTGTTTCTTACACTAATATGTCACCTTTTCCTTTTTCAAAGGCTGTGGTTTGTGCAACAAGAGCCACTCCACTACTCTGAACAGGCCGACCCTCATCATATGATTGTGTATGATAGTCTATCCCATTTATAGTGTTAGCTACTATACTTTAGGGCGACCATGTTTGGCTCTTTAGCTAATATTTTTATCTCTTGTGGTGCTTCATCCCCCATTTCTGCCACTGTGATTATGAAATGCTATTGTTACACTAGAATGGAATTATATGTCTTATAGGTTGACAAAGTCACATGCCCACTTACATGCAATTTAAACCACTCATGAAGGTCTTGTAATGCACCCGCTTGACTTCTCGTTGACTTCGGAGACCAATAGAGGAAGGTACTCCATATGCTTGCTGCATAGGTTACATTTATCACTCGACAAGAAAGAGAGAAATAACCTAATAACACTACATAATAGGGATATCTTACTCTAGTATGGTTCTATGTTGTCATAGTTGAATAAGACGTATCTGTGGGCTTGCAGCCAAGTTTTGTTATCTAACATCACAATGCACTTGCTAGCCAGCCCTCGACCAATGTTGCGGAAGAAAGGAGTTGTATCACCAATTTCCATATCCAAACCTCCAGCATTCCTAGCTCCTCGTTAAATCGAGTCTCGCCATCTAAATAGCGAGAGCAAAATGTCAAGCTCTCGTCAAAGAAATAGCCCTCCGCAATTGATCCTTCCACACGACTCTAGTGTGGACATGTCCCTTTAAGCTTTCCTATATACCTACAATTACGCATACTACGCATAAGTTCAGTTATAAAATAAATTACTGTCCTAATAAGTAATACTACAAAATACCTCTCTATAGCCCACATGCTGCGAAAATGTACTGGACCAGCTATCATTGCTTGGGCTAGAAGATGAACCATCAAGTGCACCATAATATCGAAAAAAGATGGGAGGAATATAGCCTCAAGAAGGCTCAAGGTCTCAGCTATTTCAGCCCCTAATCTTTGCATGTCACTTATGCGAATAACCAGTGAGTACATTTGCCTGAAAAATCTGCTCACACGAATCAGTACCGCACTCACTCTTTCTAGCAATGTTCTTCTCACAGCAAGTGGTATCAAGTCTTGCAAAAGGACATGGTTGTCATGGCTCTTTAAACCAATTAACTTTCTCTCCTTGACATGCACATTACAGCGTAGGTCAGATGCATAACCATAAGGAAACATGGCACTTTTAAATACTTTGCAAAATGTCCTCTGCTGATCAGGTTCCATTGCGTAAGGTGCCGGAGGAAGATAAACTTCATCATCATTAATATCAATAGGTTGAAGATCCTCTCTAATATTGAGTGCTTCAAGGTCATATCGAGAATTAATGTTATCCTTGGTTTTTCCATTGATAGCCAACAATGTGTTAACTATGTTATCACACACGTTTTTCTCTATGTGCATGATATCAAAGTTATGATGCACCTTCAAATCCTGCCAATACGGCAGTTTAAACCAAATAGACTTCCTTTTCCAAATGATCAGCAGATCCCCTTTCTTGTGTTTCTTAGTTCTAGGCTTCTTCCCTTTAGGATCCTTCCCAAAGTTGGTTTGAATATTTTCTGTCAGCTCTAAGATTTGCCTACCGGAAAGTGGAACAGGTGTTTGTCCCACGTTCTATGTCATCAAATGTGCGTGTATCATACCTCAAGTGGTGATCTGCACGTAAGAACCTACGATGCCCCATATAGCAAGTCTTGCTACCATTTTTCAGCCTAAGAGAACATATATGGGAGTGGCATTCAGGGCAAGCTCGTTCTCCAGAGGTAGCACATGCAGCCACACATCCAAGACCCGGAAAATCTGTAATCGTGCATATTATGGCAGCATGCAATTGAAAATACTCCCCCGTTGTAGCATCATAGGTCCTAACACCATGAAGAAACATATCTAGCATACCATCAACTAGCGGCTCGAAATAGACATCAATATCACTGCCAAGAGCGTTTCGGCCTGGAAAAAACAATGATAGGATGAAATTTGGTTGCTTCATAACCATCCAGGGTAGAAAGTTATAAGGAATCAATAAGACCGGCCAAATGCTATAGCTAGATTCATGGACCTAAACGGATTAAAACCATCTGTAGCTAGTGCAAGCCTAATATTTCAGCTATCTTTAGCAAAATCAAGATTTTTTTCATCAAAGTCTTTCCAAAGGAGAGAATCTGCCGAATGCCTAAGTAAACCATCTTGTATGCGCTCTTCTGCATGCCATCTTGTGAGAGCCGCAGTTCTGGAGCACACAAACAACCTGTGAAGCCTTTTCTTTATCGGAAGTAGCGAAGAACCTTCTTAGGAGCCTTGTGGACACGTTTCCCATCTGCACTCTTCCTTTCAGATTTCCATCGTGAAGCATTACATTTTGGGCATGAATTGGCATTGGCATTGTTCTTCCAGAACAGAATGCAGTCATTTTCACATGCATGGATATTAACATACCCAAGTCCTAGGCACTTGACTAGTTTTTTGGCTTCATTGTAGTTTTTGAGTATTGCGGACTCGGGGTAAGCATCTTGAGTAGATCTAACAGCAGATTAAAACTTTTATCGGACCACCCTCCAAGAAATTTGGTGTGAAGAAGTCTCACTAGGAAACGAAGCTTTGAGAAATTCTTATAGCCTGGATATAGCTCTTGTCTAGAATCAGCTTCCAGCTTGTGAAGAGATTCTAAAAAAGAATTATCCTGATCTGAACCACAATCATCTGCAAGATCTCCCCTTTTATCTAAACCACCAGCTAGGTCTCTTAGCAAGTCAGAAATATCATCGCCCTCATCCCTGTCATCGCCCTCATCAAGATTTGGTGGATTCACAGAAGAAGAGCCACGTTATCCATGAAACATCCACTGTTTGTAGCCTTCTACAAATCCCTCACATACCAGGTGCTCACGGACTTTGGATTCTTCTCTCCAGTATGAGTTCACACATATTTTGCAAGGACATAAGATTTTGTTCTCGACTGATGATTTACTAAATGCATAGCCTAGGAATCTGGCAAGCCCTTGTAAGTACTCCTCCGTATGCCTACATGCAAGCGTACATATGCAGCGCGTTACATCTGATTTCAGCAAGTACTAACTTCTAAGAAATTTAAAATATGTTGTGTTATACTTAGGCGTATCCATCCAAATTTTATCCATGCTAGCTGCACACTTGGTTACTATCGAATCAACAGTGTATCCTGATAGAATAATATCAGAACCAGAGGACGCAAGGAATTAATGGAAGTACTGTAAATAGGTCTTATCGTGGTTCGAAAAAGAAAAGAAAAGGCATGGAACCAATCCAATGGTACACATAGTAAAGCTAGATACCACCATAAACAAAACAAATCAAAGAGGCAGAACAAGGACAGCTCTATTTGCGCATTGAAGTAATAGGTCAACTCACCAACTGGTGGGGAGGCAGTGACAAGCAGGGAGGGGGGTCGCTGCGCCGCCGCAGGAGCTCGTGAGTCGCCAGGAGCAAGAATCCTAATAACCAAACAAATTAGACAATATAAATCAGGCTCCACTTATTTAAAAAAAATCAGTGCCAAACAACAATATTTTAATAAGCAACAACCAGCAGAAGTACATCACTATTTAGCTCTGTACATTAATGAGTAACAATCAATCTTGATCCATCTTCTCCTCTTATTATGTCTGCCTAGCTCAATGCCCACTTCTTACATGTTGATGGTATTCAAAATATTTTTGTTATTCTCTTCATTTAAAGTTTTCTCAGAACATGTACAATTCATAGCTTACATGGTTTAATAGAATTACAATTCGTAACTGAGTTTCCGTTTTTTACTGGTTGGTGCCTTTCTCTAAAAATAGTTTGATGCTAAGAGTAGGTACAGCATTTCCATATATATTGACATAATTGTGATTAGGACTACAATCAACAGTGGATGCACATGCATGAACGGTTTTTACTATTAGTGCTAGCTTGTTGGCTAAACCCCTTCCTAATCTAACAAGCTATACTCTGTACGTACAATGCATTGATATGGATCCTTGATGGCAGTGATGGGATAGCAATATTATCCTAATATGCAAATGCAAAAAAGGGAATTAAGAGGAAGAATACAATTATGCAGTACAATTATATGCTACAGTTAACTGTTTCCCAGGAGCTACTGGGCATCTTAGTCATATGCGGTGTGGGAGAATAACTGAATGCTTCATGTTTTTCATGAAACTAAACCTAGAGAGCCAGCTAATCTGACACAGACACTCAGCTAACGGAAGAACAACTGAAGTTATGAGTTCTTAATCTCATTTTGCTCAGTACCTCATCCCATGAACTCACTCTAGTCTCTTCAGATCATGAACGGTACAAAAATAACACACATCTTTTGACATCCACACATAAGGAGGTCGTCGGGACTCGGGGCAGAGAAACTCACCGGAGTGTGGTTGCAGCAAGCACGTCAGGTGGATGGTCTCTTGAAGATGAACGCTAGCGGTGTGGCCTTCTGAAGAAGAAAAAAACAACCAGCGCCGATGTGGTCCAATCTGGGAGATGAATCGGGGGTCAGGTTGAAGCAAGAGAGAGAGAGAGAGAGGGGAGGGAGTTGCCTCACCGGGAGATAGTGCACGGACGAAAAGCGCCGCCAGCGATGGCTAGGAGTGGGCGATGACGGCACAGAACCACCTCAGAGTGGGAAAACGGTAGGGCAGTGGCGGTGGAGAGGCGGGAGGAAGAGCGGGTCAGGGTGGCGGCAGCCTTGCCAGATGCGTAGCGCCGCCGCCGGCCGGAGAGAGGTAGGACGACGAGTGCACGGGGAGCAGGGTAGTGTGGGGACGGCAGGATGGTGCGGGGGTGGCGGTGGAGAGGCAGGACGGCGTGGGGGCGGCGGTGGAGAGGCAGGATGGCGTGGGGGCGGCGGTGGAGATGTAGGATGGCGTGGGGGCGGCGGTGGAGAGGTCAGCCGGCGGGAGCCCAGGGACGGCGTGCATGGGGGATGAGCTAGGGGAACTAGGGATTTGGCGTGCGTGCGTGTGTAAATTTTTGTGAACAGTTCGCGGGCTGGGCCAAATGTTTGGCGCCAAAATCTCCGCGGGCGCAGGCCCATTTAGCCACCGGCTGTTGGTCGGCGTTATTTACCGACCGATGATTCGTTGGGCATAAGAGCATTCCCGACCGACAGTTCGACAGCATATGCTCCGGTACTCCCGACCGATAGTCGATTACTGTACATAGGCTTTCCCGACCAACTGTCCATCAGAAGTTTTCCCGACCAACAGTCGGTTGGCAATAGTAACTTTTGCCAACAGACGTCAGTACGGAATTCCGATGTGTGGTGTAGTGTATACTGGTCCCATGATCAGTAACCAGTACACATAAGTTAACCTGTATACCATGCCATACACACACAAATTAGTATTTGATATATATAAATAGACCGTCTAGCTGAGGTATTGTACCTCTAGCCCAACGCTAAAATCTTGCAGTAGAAATCAAGCGGTGATGTGGCCCATCAATATGCCATACCCGACAGGCAATTGACTGAGGTTATGCCATAGCTTTCGTGAACATAATCATTGTCTTCGGGGTTGACGTCTCCTTCGTCTGGCCAAATCAACAAGCTAGGTGAGTACATTGAATGTACTCGCAAGCATCCCACATGGAGTGTATAACAGGTATATTTCATGCAAGGCTTGTTCAAGAAATAGGCTCTATCCTAAGTTGAATGTTGAGCGAAAAAGTAAGTTCTCATTCAAAGTACGATAGTAATAGATTCAAAAGCATTTCTGAAAGCAAGGCCGTCTAAGACGGGTCAGTATCTGGTGCCAAAGTTACATTCAGGTAATCTTAACTAGAGGCCGATAACCCTTGTATCACCTTAGGTAATCCTTAAAGCCTACCCGTGCTACTGCCTCCCAGTATGGGCTAGGTTTCACTTCTGCAGTTCCTCACTACTAACCTGTAGCTCAAACTGCACATTGTGGATACATCATGCCCACGTCCCTAATCCCATTTCCCAGATTTTGTAACCAAAACTCAGTCTAGCTGGGTGTGTGGCATTTCTAAGTTGTGTCCATAATCGAGGACATGGCTATTCAAATAGATTTTAACACTCTGCAGAGGTTGTACGGCTTTACCCACAAGATGTAAGTCCCCCTTGTTGCCATGGCCAAACGGGCACTCTTTAGGAGGGGTGCCGGCAGGGTTATTACAATGAGATCTTTCTTTTGCTTTTGTACTAGAACTAAACCCGCTAGATGAGCTCTACCTAGATACACTTTTATGTTCAATGGCATTCCACACATAGACAGAAAAAGGAGTTCACCTTTGTGTGGAACAACTTCCTCCCATAAAGGACATGTGGACGTACGGGGTGAACTTGGTCGAGCGGCACTTAGACTTGGTCCTTAACTGATTCGAGCAAGACTGCACATCACCACTCATAGCCATGTCTCTAAATGCTACAACCATTGCTCCAATCTCCCCTTACCATTCTCACCCAAATCAAAATCATCATCTATTTATTTGGGGTTTTGGCAAATCTCTTTCAGACATTCGCCTCGGAAGGCGCATGCCTTCGCAAGGGTTTTATCCCATAACCAAAGGGTGGTTCACGTGGATTGGACAAAAGTAGGTTTTTTCTATAGTAGGGCTAAGCATGGCTATCGCCTATATTCCTTAATACCTTACTGGACATACGATGAACAACGAATAAGGCTAGGGTTACAAGGATATACTTGTCGGACCTATGTCGTATGCAACTATATGATACATCTAGGTCTAGCATGAGATATAGCTGATATTCTCATAGCATGCAGGGTTGCAAACAAAGTATTAAGTTTTGATATATATGAGATTCAACATGATCAAGTGGGAATGCTTGCCTGGCAGGTATTGGCCTGAGTTCGAGCTTGAGCCTGATACAACAATTGTCCGGAATCCTTCGTGCGTGACTCGTCGTAACGTCGGAACTACACGTCGGAAGAGCATAGAATAAACAACGGTGCAAGCAAAACCCAATAACACCAATGAAGAACCAGCAGACTAGACTCACACCACGTTACATGCTTGGGTAGTTATTGATTTTTGAAGCTTTAGAAAGTAATGGGTGTTTTAGGTTAGTATAGCAAGAACGTTACACTTAGGGTTTCCTTAGCTACTACCGTATTGGAGCAGACGCATTTTCGGGTTTCTCATAGTTACTACTTAGCAATGTGGACCTACATCTGGTTTTAGTTTTATTTGGAAAACAATGGGTGAAAAATTAGATCGCGATATTTTTGAGTTTGATTAGGGTTTCATGATCATAGCAACATATATATTTAGTTAACAGGATATTAGGCATGTTAGGGTTTTAACTTCAAGGTTTGAGATATATGCCCATATCACATGTTCAATAGCTTTTAAAGGAAACATATTTTGGATTTTCAAAATATACTTGAGACCAGGGGGTGTAAAGTAGTTTGAAAACATTTTATAAGGTAAAGGGAGGACCTTGGGTCTACTTTCATAAGATATATATATATATATGCTTCACATCACGAAATGCTAAGGTTGCAAATTAAAATCTAGCATTTCAAATAAATTCAAAAAAAATTCTAAGGATGGTCCTGGTAGAAAATTCATGAAATTTTGTGACTACAGAAAAAGGAACGAATAGATTTGGGCTAACAACGAAACAGATTTGAGTGACCAAAATTTATCTATACTGAGCTCAATCTCCGTTTAGCTGGTTTTAGGTCAACAGGCTGATGTCGATGGCGTAGAAGAAGGGAAATACGTCTTTGGCTAAAGCAAAACGGTTTCGGGGGCAAAAGTGGAGAAAAGGCATTTTCCAAATGTGGAAGCAGAAGTTTAGGTCCTGCCTTTATTTTGCTCAGGGTGGACCTAGCTTTCGGTCCGAACCTGTGGTCTGATTACTTTGCACGCTGATGTAAGCCTGGTCGGCGGAAGAGAAAACAAGGAGGGGAGGGAGTGTCGGCTGTAGCTGTTGCGGGAGTAGGTACCGGCCAGGAGTGGCTTGCTGAGGTTTAGCGGCGATGTTCCCAACGGTGGCGAGTTGCGGGACTGCAGGTAGGACTGAGGTAGAGGGAGTCCGTAGAGGTAGGTGCCCACCTCGGGAAAACTGTCGCCAGCGACGATTTGGATGGTGACACCAGTGATGCTGGATCTCGACGGCGGTGGCTACTAGGGAGGCCTCGTCAGCATGCCTTGCTGCTGCAGGCGAAGGAGGAATAGGTTAGAGAGTAGGAAGAGAGGGCCGCCCAGAAGAATAGTGGAGGACTGCCGAGAGTATCCGTTGACTGTGGCGATGAGGAGCGAGCTTCCCAGAGGCAATAGGGACGGGCTCGCAGAAGCCCACCCACAGAGCTCTTGGAGGAGAGATAGAGTGGGGGAGAATGAAGCAAAAGAGCTTGGGCTCGGTGTGGCAGAAGTCAGATCCAAGCTAGCAGTTGTGGTGGGTTCCTCGCCAGAGGGAAGTAAGGCTGACGGGGTGGCAAAGGAGGACAAGGGCTAGCAGGGGAGAGATGAGGGAGCATTAGAGAGGGAGAGAATAGCAGAGGCAGCTCGGCTTGAGAGAGGAAATAGGGGAATGCTCGGGGGAAGAAGAGTAGCCTAGGAGTTTGAGAAGGAGGTGAAGAACGGTGAGGGAGAAGGAGTGGCTCGATATGGGAGTTGCGGCTCGGAAAGATTTCGGTAATCTCCTGCTGTCTGAGAAGAGAGGTTGAGAGGGGAGGGTGGAGCACGGTGGGTAGGGGAGAATGAGGGAGGAGTTGCTCAGGCGAGAAAATGGGATGAGGCAGTGGGGAGCTTGGGCTGGCCCTTTAAGCCGAGGTGAGGAAGAGTTAAGGAAGGGGATGAGTAGTTAGCTGGTACTGTGGGTGTGCAGAGGGAGATGGGAAAAGTTTGGCACCGTTCTCTGGTGTGGTACTGCCTAGTAGGAGAGAATCTAAGGGTCTGTTTGGTTGGGCTGTGGCTGTTGACAAAGCTGTTGTTGGCTGGATGTCTAGAAAAGCTGTTGTGGCTGTGGGAAAGTGAACATATGGCTTTTGGTTGATCCAAAACCATCTACAACATTTTGGAAATTGAGCATTAAAACTTCAGCACATTGTAAAAAGCTGGCAGAAGGCAGCTTTTCCAAAGAGCTGAATTTGCACTGCAAATTAGCCCACAGCTACCATCGGCAAAAGCTGCTGAAAAGCTAGCCGTTTGGTTGGCCTGTAGCTTTTTCCAATGAAAAGCTACTGAAAAGCCCAACCAAACACCCCCTAAGTCAACTAAGAAGAAAGGAAGTGAGCCAGAGAAGACAAATGGTAGAGGAGGCTGCCTGGGGGTCAAGGTCCACATGAACGGGAAAGCGTGAGAGGTCAGTTGGTACAGGGAGTGTGCACTTAGCAGAGAGGAGGGAAGAATTATCAGAGGTAGAACAAGGCATACGTAGAGATATATCCTTTTAACTTTTATGGATTTTTCAAGAGAAAAAGTTATGCAAGGGTAGTAAAGTTTTATGATTAAAATGGACTTGCAGATAGTTGAAAGCTGTCCCATAGAAACTAAGGAAACTTTTGGAAGCTTATATCGGATGGATATGAGCTGAATTCAAAATAGAGTTAAAAAGAAATTTTCATTTTTCTTTTTGAAATTAATTTGAGCATTTCATACTTTACTTCTTCAGAGCATGCGTGTAGCATCACAATAATTTATTAGGACTGGGTTGAGGCTAGGAGAGTCATGGGATCTTAGAGACAGGGTTTTTGACCTTTAAGAAAAAGTGTCTAGGAGTTAAAGCAAAGAGCCGAGGGTGCGGATATGACACAAGGTGACATGTAAGATTGGATGATATGGGAGTACAAATGCCCCATAAACACTAGAGATACACGGTCATAGGTTGGGTTTAGGGTTCAAACCCATCGCTCGGAAGGAGCAAGCTGGGGTTCAGGGTGTATGTGTCCAGATACACTTTGAAATTTAGCATATACAGAGATGCGATGGAGTTGGGACGTACATAGGAGGACGTGGGGGGTTTGGGTTCAAGGAATGCCACTGGTATACACGTATATATGCTTAGGGTTGGCGGTGAGGGCAAACAGAGAGTGCTGAGGGTTAGGGTTCGGCAATTCAGTGTTCCATGATTAGGGTCAGATAGAGGGAAAGATTCTTTCTCCGGGCTCATATAAAAAATGGGAAAGGGTTGTGAAAGTGCATCTAGTGCCCCCTAGTGGGTTTTGATGATTAATGACAAACAATTAAGAGACTAATGGTTTACTGAGTGTATACAGGTGTATAGTCCCCAAGGTAATTTGTTTAACCAGTGGACGTCGACCCCTATAAAGTTAATGATGAAGGAAGGCTTGGACCTAAAAGATTAGTGGTGATTTTCTAGTGTTTAACATGATCAATAGATCATTTGAGTCTATAGGACAAGCCGCACTATTAAGAGGGGTAAGATATCTAAGCTATAGGAAGAATCTTCATGTGTGCTCAATCAAATTCTCAGAAGACTTCGTTGAAAATCTCTTTTTGAGACACAGACAGTGATTCTCGGTGATACCGGTTTTGAGAACCGGATATACAGAGATTGGCCTCTGTTGCGAGGTTTGATGACTTAGTCGTCTCAAGCCTCGAAGAGCTTCAATTACGGCATGACTGGTTTCAACCCCGGTGCTGCCTAGAATGGCCTCTGTGTCGGAGAGTTAGTGAACCCTGCCGCTTAGGGTTTGCCCTAATTTCATGTTTCGGAAACCAATTTGTCTGTTCTTGAAACCGGTGCTTCCGGGATATGCTTATGTTGTCTTAGGCTAAGTCCCATTTGATTTGTCTTCGGTTCTACCGGCTTTGTTGTCGGTTGTACCGAGAATCCCTTCTGGACTTAGGTCTCTTTGTGAGTGCTATGTTACCGAGTTGATTTCCGGTTTGACCGCGTTTCCTCTTGTGAGAGAAGAACGTGTCATTAATTTAAATCTCGGTTTAACTGTTCTTCAAAGTCGGCACTACCGGGAATCGCTTCTGGAAGTGACTCTGCGGAGTAGAATCTTCAATCCCGGTGTGACTGTGTTCCTTTCGGAACTACCGACTTTGAGTTGAAGACTTTCGCTGTGCATCTGAGTTTCTCAGAATATGACCGTTGTTTTGAAACTCGGTGCTTCCGGATTCGCGTTCCGGTTGTTCCGAGGAAGAATCTTTTCCTCCAACGACTCTTTTCTGAGCTGTGCTTATTTATAGCCCCCGACCCCCTGCGGGCTCGGGAGGATACTCTGCACAAAATATTCTCTCTCTCGTACTGTGTGTTCCCTTTTCCTCTTGCTATTTGAGACTTGATTGAGCATTCAAACAAGAGCTTCTTCGAGTCTAGTAATCTTGACTCATTACTCTTGGAGATTTGGCATCTCCTAGCCGGCTAGGTGTCGTTGAGAGCTCCAATTTGTGGATTCGCCTCAAACAAGTTTGTGAAGGTTCGGGAATCACCTCAAGATCCACCTCGAGTGATTGAGCAAGTTCTAAGTGAACTTGGCTCAAGGAGAAGGTGAAGTCTGTGTGACTTCGGAGCTAAGTGCTCAAGCCTCTCCAAACGAAGACATAGAGTTGTTGCCAACAACTTGAACTTGGGATAAATCTTGAGTCTCCTCTCTAGCTCTTTACTTAAGTGTTATTCTTCATTTGAGATAGATCTGGTTTGGTATTTGTTGCTTTACCTTTAAATTGCTTCACTCTTCCATGCTAAACAACAAATTTGGGTAAAATTTGATAATCTCCTATTCACCCCCTCTAGTCGATAGACCTCGATCTTTCCATTGGTATCAGAGCAAGGTCTCCCCTTTGCTACTGATTTGGTTTAACTACCAAGGGAGAAAGGTATGTTGACTTCCGGGAACTATAGAAGTTCTTTGCATAGACCTATCTTCGATGGTACTAACTATGCAGGTTGGAAGCACAAGATGAGGATGCATTTTGAAGCCATTGACTTCGAGATCTGGAGAGTGATCAAACAAGGGGTTGTTGTCCTTAATGAAGCTGAGCTAACTGAAAGCGACAAGAAGAACAAGCAACTGAATGCTCAAGCTTGTGATATCCTCTTCGGCGCTCACAATAATGATGAGTTTGGAAGAATCAGCACGCTCTGAAGCGCTAAGAAGATCTGGGACACACTTGAAAAAGTATACGAAGGGACTGAGTCAGTCAAGGACTCCAGAACCGATGTTCTTCGAACTCAATTCAACCGGTTCAGGGGTTCAGATCAAGAGTCAGTTCGAAGCATCTATTCAAGACTCACCACCATCACAAATGAGTTTCGAGGACTCGGTGCCACAGACATCACCGACACGGTCATCATCAAGAAGCTCCTCATGTCTCTTGACGAGAAATATGACACGCTGTGCACACTCATTCAAGAAAGAGTTGACTTCAAGTCGTTGACTCCATCTCAAGCTCTTGGAAGACTCAATACTCATGAGATGATCATTGAAGAAAAGAAAGAATTGCACTCCACAAGATTAGGCCCTCGAAGAAGCATTGCGTTGAAGGCCAAGAAAACAGATTCCTCATCTGATGAAGAACAAGAACATGGCCCTTTTGGTCAAAAGATTCAACAAGTTCCAAAAGGGTGGCAGATTTAAGAAGTATGAGTTAAGGAGAAAGGGAAGCTCTTCCTCAGGAAACCCCAAGAAGAGAAGTTGCTACAAGTGTGGGGAGCCCGGCCACTTCATCGCCAATTGCCCGCTCCTCAAGAAAGAGAAGAAAAGAGAAAAAGGTCACAAAGGAGACAAGGATGACAAGAAAGAGAAGTCATACAAGAAGGAGCATCACTCTAAGCCCAACCATTACAAGAAAAACATGTACAAGACTAAAGCCTACCTCGGCAATGAGTGGGATTCAAACGCTAGTAATTCGTCAAGCTCCGAATCTTCTTCCTCGGACTCCGAAACTACAATGGCGGGATTCGCTTGTGCTACACCAACAAAGGCAAGGTCAATCTTTGACATGCCAAGCGACAATGAGTCTCCAACGTGCCTTATGGCTAAGGGGTCCAAGATAACTTTAAAATCTCCTACTTATAATGATAGTGATGATGACCTTATGAGTGATGAGCTAGAGAACCTAAAACCTAGTTATAGAAAACTAGCTAAAACTCTTATGGAGCAAGAAATTATTCTTGAGGATCAAAAAAGTTTGCTTGTCGATGAGATGGAGAAAAATAAAGAATTGACTCGTGAGTTGAATAAACTCAAGTCAAAACACCTTGATCTCACTAAGGCTCATGAATCACTAGTTGAGGACCATGAAAAGCTTGGTCTTGAGTTCCTCAATAAAAAGCAAGATCTTGGGTGATGATGATGATGTAGTAGGCAGCATCGGTAGAGTGGGAGTCTCGTTTGTTTGTGTTGAGCTTGATCATCTTTTGTTGGCTTGTTTGTTTTGTCCAATAGACCTAGTTTAGTTGGGTAGCGGGACCATTGAGTCATTGTTTTTTTTTGCTTTTCTTAAGTTAATCGAGTATTGTGAAGGTTTCGAGTCTAGTTTTTCTCGTAAACAGGTTAACTCTTTTCTATTTAATAATTGCATAAACATCATGTCTTTTGATGAGGTTCATAAGAAAAAGACACTGCTCTAGTAGATAGCTACTTTTTCAATCTTAATTTAAGTGTTGTTAGCTTGGTTGCCATGCTGGGCTGTCAGGAGTTGGTGTTCTGGTTGCAGCCAGGCATCTTTATATGAGTAGGTTAATCTTCCTCGACGAAAATATGTTGGAACAAGCATCTTAACTTGCATTGTCCGATTCCGGTGAACGTTTTCATGGGATAATTTGATACATGTCACCCAAAATGTTGCAGGGTAAATTATTCACGGACAGAGGTTCGATAGACAATAGATCAACTTTTCTGATAATCATGCGAGAAAGAATTTCTCGTTCGGACTCTCCTGCTATTCTTGACCGCTCACATCGTTTATTTGACAACTCAACCCATGGACATAAAAGAAGCGGTGGCGTGGTCAACCAACAATACCGCAAGCCATCTCGTGTATTATATTTGTACATCCTACGTAATGTACAAGTTTTCTCTACAACATCAACCGACCATCCAATTCTTTGACTAACACGAAAATTTGCAAGCTTCATTGACTAGCGTTTTTAATGGAGGAGAAATAGGTGAAGGCTAGCGTTCAAACCCCACTGGTTATGACTGCAAATCTAGTCATAAATCTTGTTGAAGATGGTCGAGACCACAACTCTTACCTCCACTTCTATGGCTCTCTAGCTCACCATCCAAATACAATTCAACGTCATGAAGAGGTTAAAAAATGTATTTGTAAACTGTCCAGCAAAAGTTTCCAATAACTCCAAAACAATGCTAGAGGAAAATATTTATTTGATAGACGCATATTGACTATTGTGGTGTGGTACCTTTAATCAAGTATTTGATGACTATCCACAAGCTCAACATCCCTTTCGTTGCTCACCTCATTGTATGTGCTCTAGCGTAGGATACCTGGAAGTTCTAAAAAGAATTATGAAGCTATTCATAGATATAGTGTATGCTATGACACGTAGACCTGTAAAATTTATTTTAAAATATGATCATTTATGGTGGCGGAGCTTCACGTAAATTGCAGAAGGAGTCTGCCTCAAGAGGATAGCAAAGTAAACACAAAGGAGATGGCGTATTTAGCAGATCTTAATGTAATTTTCTTGAGTATAGCAAAGCAAGGAGGGGTCATGACCCCAGTCTGCTTTGCACTAAGCTCTGCCTCTGACCATCTGTATCCCGCATAAAAAACAACAAAATCTTTTGAGGTCATATTGCATCAAATTTTTGTTCATTTTGCGTCGGTCATAAACAGACATATTTTTAATTTTTGAGATCCTATTGCCATTTTGCACAAGCTATAAATGGACATATTTTTAGATGAAATTTTGTAGGTTCGTATGTTATAACATAAATTACATAGATGAATTTTTTAATAATCTTTTAGAAATTTGGGATTACTCAAAAGAATATAAGATCATGCGCTCTTAAGAGAAAAAACATTTTGAAACACTCGAGAATAAGAACAAGAGACACATACTTCGCTATTGGTCACCCAGAGGAGTATTTAGCCATGTAAGGTGGTCTTTCCTGATTCACATGGGATTCCACATGTTCCATGCTACTTGGATCAGAGCGTAAGCTAGTGCTGCTTTGGCTATTGGACTTATAGTCGGAGAGCCTTATGTCTTTATCACAAGAGTAAATTTGGATCAGATGTTGAGTCTGCTTGGTTTTCTACCAATATTTGGCTTGCCAATATTGGAGCAAGTCAAAATTGGGGCAAGCCAATGGCATGCAAAATATTGGCAAGTACACTCTGAGAGAAAGCATAGACATTGGCAAAAATTAAAGCTAAAGCAAGTTTGATCTAAAAAATTTTAGCTTCGAGAAACTTTGGCGCAAATATTGGTAGCAAATCAAACATGCTTGTTGTACCGTTGTTGCAACGGGCAATCCCGATTCAGAAAAAAAAACCACCGATTCACCGACGTGGTCCAGCCGGCGATGCCACGTTGGGCTCTAGGACCGACCCATGTTCTTTTCCTACATTCTTGGTGTCAGCTCTTTTTCACATCGGTGATGTTGTCCTCTTCAATCTTTTGCACAACATGAAGTTGCCCTTTGGCCATGTCTGCCTCTTGTCAGATCCATTTCAACCTCCCATGTTGAAGGCCCGGTTCCCTGTTCTGGGAACTAGAGCAGGCATGGTGAGCTCAACGCCATCGTTGCGGCTTCTTCCAGGCAGCCCTTGCCCATTTTAGGGGCCCAACTCCTATGCCAGGAGCATGCGCGTCTCCAATAGCTTTCGCGTCGACGTTTACTTCCTCCTGCTCCTTCGCGATCGCTTCAGGAGGCTGAAGAAGAGGGACACCATGCTAATGTGGTGTTGGGTGCCCAAGCTCTGTTGTCCAAGCTCTTTGCTAGTCAAGACACATTTTCCTCGTCTTTACATCGTAATAGATAATTTTTGGTGGAATCTATGTACCATGTCCTAATGAACTTTTAATATCACTTCCAACATAAGCATTAATTTATGGAAACTCAATCTCACCAAAATTTTCATGTGGTATCTAGAAAGAGGTGTTATTGTCACCAAGGATAACATCATTCGAAAGAAGTGGCAAGGGAACAAATCATGTTGTCTCTGTGACAAGGACGAGTCGATCCAACACTTATTCTTTGAATGTCTTGTAGCCCGTTTTGCTTGGCATGTAGCTCAGATTGTTTTTAGTTTGCTACCACCTTCTAGCGTTTCATGTTTGATAGGGAATTGGCTTGGTGGGGTGGGGTAGGGTGGTGGCTACATCTCAAATTCTTATACGGCGCTAGTAATGTGTTGACCCATTTGTCTACGCCAAAACGATGTAAATTTTGATAAAATATTGCTTTGTAGTCTGAACTAGGTGATCTTCAGGTATGGAGGTTTACTGCGACCTTGAGCATCTTTGTAGAAGCCGGACTTTAAAGAGAGCATGGTACTAGAGAGCAAACGCTTGGAAGCAATGACACTAGCTTTATTCTCTACTAGCAGTTAGAGCTCTGACAGACGATTAAGCAAGTCGAATGGTGCACTCCTTTTATTTCTGCACTTTATGTCTGTTTGTTTTGGATATTAGCCTTAAGAATCTTTCTAGTTTCGTTCTAAATATTGTAATAATGAAACTATTTGAGGTGTGTCCATCAAGAAGTAATAAAGCCATCATTAAAAAAAATTTGTAGACTTTCCTTTCTGGTGTTTTTGTTCGCGTGTTGGACGAATGGCATAGTTGTAATTTTCCTATGGATTTTGTCTAAGTTTCTAGTGGGCACCTTTGTATCTGCAGGGCAAGTTTTTAAGAAAAAAGAAGAGATGGTGGAAGAAACCAAGGAGGGTGTGGCCAGATCTTGCCGCATGGATGCCGCCGACGACAGCTTGTATCGGGCATCCTCGGGGTCCCATGTGTAGGAACGCGTGGTGCTCGTCCTCCACACGCCCGTAGGTCGCGGGGCCTTGCCATCCCGTGTCAGTCACCGCCCCAGCTACGGGAGGAAGGTGAACAAGGGAACCAACCCCTATGGGCGTCCTTGAGATTTGAGAAGTAGAGGGGTTCGCGGCATCAGTAAGATGAAGGTACCGCGACGGAGCAGAGGATCGAGCTCGGGGCTCACTATGGCGGGCTGTCGACCGCGTCCAGGGGCGGGGGAAGTGAACTGAGCGTCTCTTACTCTCTTCTCCAATGAAGCGGCCATGAAGCTGAGAGGGTGGTTATTATCAGAGGTGCGAGAATGTGATTCAGGGCAAAGGAATTAGAGTATCTTTCACCTCTTTTGATTCCTGCGTGTGCATCGATATGATTGTTGTCCCAAGTAAGGGCATCGATATGATCTCATGGCGTGCCTTGGCGGCGTCGCTCATGTGTATGAGGCACGATGGTGCAACTCGTGACAAACGGGCAGACGGGCATGAGGCGAGGGAGAGGAGAGGAATGGCTTGCGGTATGTACAGAGCGTGGGCTGGGAAATTCGGAATGCACCGTGCGCGCAGTATGCTCTGCCTGCTTGTTGCTGCGCCGTCCTCGTCTACTTCGTCCGCCAGATCAACCGTCAAGGGAGGGGGAGCGCCCTGTTTCCTGTTTCCTTCTCTCTCTGTGTGGCCTACGTCCGTGCAATCGCGGCCCGCCTTCGTGGCACCTGATGGGTGGGCCAGGGTCAGTAAACCGGTTCGCTCCTCTGCAAAAGGTGGCCGGTACGGGATCACAGTATCTGATCCGGTTTGATTTATGTTGATACATAAATCTCCAACAATCAACCTCAGCTGTTATTAAAAAACATACCACAACAATAGTAAAAAAAGAGTGTGAGATTATTACTCTAGAGAGAGATAACTTGGCTCTTGAACCAGGACATTAGTAAAAGCATAAGGTTTATTGGAGAGACACTTATTACTGAAAAAGTAATCTTATGGCCTCCACCTTCTCACACTAACAATTAGTTCTTTCATCTTAGTAACAATCTATTGGAGGGCATCATACTAATGATGAGTTTGTGTATTCTCTCTCCATTTAGTAACAAACTGTTAGAGACCCTCTATGTAGCAATATTTGATCTAGAAGTGCAATTTACTCTCTAGAAAATATATGGTGGAGATCACCTTATGGTAGAAACCAGTGAGAACCAGGTGGAAATCATGTTAAAAGTTTTAAAAATTCTCAAAGCAATACAATATGTTGGGGAAGTGATGTTCTATAAACATGTAGAGTTTGAACTTGAAATTTTACATCTATAGAATATGTCCCTCTCGACATACTTTATTTTTTTGAGAATCTCTAAATAAACTTTTAACATATTTTTATGCAGTTTCACGTAATGTGGTTTTCATTGGATATTTTCTCTTTTCAGTGTGGATATTTTCTCTTTTCAGTGTGCACAATTTTCTGGCCAGTCCTTATGTATAGTTTGGGCAAAGTCTCCACGTTGTGGAAGTAAAATGTAGTATCTCCAGCTTTGTAATACAAGTAATATAAATGTTTATGCACCATTGGCATTTCACGTCATCATTTTTCGTAATCTCAAATTAAGGGGAATTTGAAAAGCCTTAGAAAATGATGAATATGTCACATGAAATTATGAATATCATGAAAAACCCTAAGTTCAATTAATTGGTGGATCTAAGATCTATTAAACAGAAGGATTTTTCAATATTGGAATCTCTTCAAACTTTATACATAAGCTTACTATAATATTTTAGAGTTCCTGGAATTTTCTCATATTTTTGGGATAAACTTATAACATATTCGTAGTTCAAACCTAAAATTGGCTCAAATTTGAAATAAAATATCAACGTTAGGAAATAGTTAATAAAGTGACACTAGAAATATTTTTACATGGTTCTAAATATTTCCAGGAGCCTCTGCAAAAATTTACAGAATATTTGAACAATTTTGATTTAAATTCAAAAATCAAACCTAAATTCAAAAGGGAAAACATAAAAAGAAAAAGGAAAAGGAAAACCTATCCTCGGACTAGGCCAAATCCAGCCAGGCATCTGGCCCAGCCCAGCGGAGATGCGCCCGCGTGTGTCTGCCCCCACCCACCAGTGATGAGACACTGATAGGCGGGACCCGTCTGTCAAGTCCGTCATCTACCTTAGGCATGCCAACAACTGTGTGTCGTCCGTGCGCGCCTACGGCCACCTCCTGCTTCCAGTGCGATCACGTTAGCTGAACCTCCGCCACTTCATTAGGAGACACACCAGGCCACACCACGCTCATTCATATCCTCAGCGCCGTGATTTCTATGCTAGAGAGACCGCTGCCGTCCTTGGAAGGAAATTCGACTGTCCGCCCCCTTCTGAATTACGACCATCATTGTCAATCTTATCTTCGATTGACTGTGCGGTCAAACTCAAATCACCGTCCTCTTTCTTACCACACAAGTTTCACCCTCTCTTTCTCGCCTCATCCATTCAAAACAGCACCGGCACTCACTTCTTCGACGATCGCTGCTGCTCATGTTCCAACCACGTCAACACTTCACTCGACCCATGGCCTAGCTGACAAGCTTCGCCACCGTCCCCTTGACTTTCCCCATCGATCATCTGGTCCCACGGTCATCTTCTCCCTCTCCAGTGAACCTCCACTGCCGTCATTGGCAGGCCTTTTTGATGAGGCCCTGGTGCTTTTATTCGGTTCCTTTCCTCCCTGTCATGCTGCTAATCCCTGATCACACTCGACAATTCCATATCATGAATCCCAAAAACCTACAACTACATGTGCGTTATAATCATACATGCTGAGCATATGAGGTCTGTTGGAACAAACAGGTATCACAGCAATAACTCTAGACAAAAACTACAATAATACATACAACTCCTAAACGAGTAAGTTTAACAACTTATTCATACAAATCATCCCTTCTAAGGATGGTTTATTTATAAAAAGTGAAGCCAACGACGAGTAGTCGCTGTGGGTCCTAGGCAATGGTCTGAACCAGGGTTGGCAGCCCCTTTTTATTTAGTTTTGTTACCACTTTTGGCTTCATTACCTTGCGGCTGTCTAAGTCGTCTATAAATTTTCTCTATGTATTTGGTACTTGCTCATGTGACTATCTGTGTGAATAAGTTGTTAAACTTACTCGTTTAAGATTTGTATGTATTATCGCAGTTTTTGTCGTAGAGTTACTGTTGTGATACATATTTATTCCAACATACCTCATGTGCTCTGTGCGTATGATTATAATATATATGTAGTATGTAGTGTTTCAGAATTCATGATATGAGATTGTTGAGTGTGATCATCATTGTGAAATGACTCTTTCACTGAGAGCTTGGAAGCTATATCACCCTACTCCAACTGTGTATTAAGTTGTCAGGATGAGTTTGAGATTGATGTTTCGGCTCAATTAGAAAGAGTGACGAGACTTGATGAGATGATGGTCCGATCTTTTGGTGAGATGGAGATAACTAACAGTTTGGTGGAGTTTGACCTTGACGATCCGACTATACCGTACGTGATGTTACGCCTTAGCAACCGCTAAACCAATCTCCGATGCTTATTGACCTTGCCATAGGCACGATCAACTTGAACAACAAAGTTTGAGTTCCTGCAAGCAATCGAAGAACCAACAAGAACTATGATAAATTGCAATATGAAATTGTGAGTATTAAATTGGCACAAGAGATAGAAGAAATTTATTGGGATTCCACTAGTGATCTAAACAAGGTGGTAGTCCTATATGACTTGTAGATACAATAATGTAGCAGTAGTTATACAACTCAATGAAACCCAAAAACTTAAGAAAGAATCCTAAGGGGTATGTAAAGAGAAGATGTGATCTATTTCAGAGATAGTCCCAGACTATTTTGGCAATTGTAATGTGCTCGTGAGGAGTTTGAAGGTGGGGCCATACAGGTTGGAAAGAGTACGAGATAAGCTTTCCAAAGAGTCCAAGATCACTCAAATCGGAGTCCATATAGTCGAGATATAGACGTTTTAAATCAGGACTATCTCAGCAATTCGAATGAGTCCATATCTTGTGGGACTTGATCTCTAGCTCTCCTTGGACCAAAGGTGATGTAGAAAGACTTCTTGTATGGCACCAATTCATGTGGGACATGTTCATAGCCACATGAACTTCATTCCCTCCTCCTCTTGAGAGCTTGAACTTGAATCTTCGCATGTTCTTGAAGATCTTGACAGACCTCGTTTTGTTCTTTATGGCTTGAGCAGCGGATGTAGTTGAAGTAGTGGAAGTAGAAGTGGCAGCGGATGTATCCATGGGGGTCATGTCCTCATTAAAACTATATCACTCTACTCAAGCTAATGCATTTATTTGTTGGTTTTGGGGTTGGGGTTGATGTCTCGGGATATTTTAGGCCATATAACTTTACTCCAATCGAGGTATTTATATCTCGATGATTCAAAGTTGGGGTTAAAGTCTTAATTTATGTCATGACTTCAATTTAGATTTCCCCTTCCCCAAGCCTGGACCGGGGCGGGTGAAAGGACCGAGATGCCGACTAGAGGGGGGTGAATAGTTGGCTTATAAAATTTCCCTTTTTAATCTTCTGTTTAAGTTATCAGATTAACTTCACAAGTTAATAGTGGACAGCTGTGACACAGGTGAGTGACACAGATGAAAACTATGTGTAAATTAACACACAGCTGTCACACAGGTGAAAGGCACAGGTGAAGAGATAACCTGACACAGGTGCTCTACTTAGGCTAACTGTGACACAGGTGCTAGCACAGGTGAATACAAGTGAATGAAACAGCTGAGTAACAGATGATCACACACAGGTATAAAGGTGATCTAGCACAGGTGAAAAGGTAAGCTTAGCAGATCAAGTCTAAGAGACACAAGCAGGTAAGTATGAGCAGATATGCATGCAATACAGGAAGTAAAGAAGACTCAGAGGATTTTCACCGAAGTTCCCAACTCTTTGCAGAGAAGGTACGTCTCCGTTGGAGAGACCACTCCTAAGAGATGGCCAGCACTGAATCGTGCTTGTTCTCCGAGTACCTGATCTTTCAAGACTCTTCCTTTTGCTTGTGGAGATCCTTTTGCCTTACAGCAGGTAGACCTCAGAGCACCTTCACAAACTACTGGTTCAGCCCACACAAGTTTGGGTGATACCAGCAACTCCTACACCCGTCTAGGAGCAGACAAACTCCAAGAGTAACAGATGATCCAGCAGCAATCTCTTGGAGGAACCTTTGCTCGTGCTCTAGCTCACAAACCCACTCGAACTAACCCTTAGGCGCTTGGCTCTTGTGGAGTGGTTGGAGGCTTTACAACGGTCGTATGTGAATCACTGATTTGAGCAAGGTTGAGGACAGAGTCCTCCCCTGGTCCCCTATATATAGGGTCCACAGGCACCTGACCGTTACCCTGTTGCCACGTAGGATTAAGTGAGCCACCGGTGTCAACCACCGGTGACACAGCTACACCCTACGCCCAACTGTACCCGGCTCAGGCAGACCGACACCTGTGTCACCGGCGGCACACACAGGTGAACCCTCAGCTGATAGCAGCACTACTCAGCCCGGTCCTGGCACACTACATGCCCTCAGCATACTCTACCTAAGCTACCTGAAAAGGAGAGAACCTCCGACAGACCCCTGACACAGCAGACCCTATCGCAGAGCAGTTCCCTTAGCTTTTACAAGCTCTCTCCCGGTACAGAGGTGTACCTGAGTCATAGAGCAAAAGACCACCTGTGACACAGCTGTGTCACACAGGTGCCTAAGGCTCTAGGGTTTTCACACAGCTACATACTTTTGTGCAAAGCTATTGACACAGGGCAATTGGCCTCAAAGCACCAACCCCCTTGACCAACACTCTGAGCAATGAGCAAGGTTCCCTTAGACAACTGCTACTATTTCATCCCTCTTGATAGTACGGGTGGTTCCTATGGACTCAAAGAAACTAGCAAATCTAGGCTTCACCTGCCACCAACTGAAGTCACGGCCCTTGACGCATCAAGCCACCATCACCTTGCTTGCATCTCCCTGCACAGCACCGGCTTCTTCTCAGCTGTGACACAGCTGCCTAGCACAGCCATCTCTTTGTCCTTGAACCCACCATGTACCTTTTTGGTGGCCATCCTTCTCTGGATAGCCCTTCATCATGGAACCTGTAAGATCTGCTTACACTCAAATGTAAACATTAGATTCCGGTTTAGGTTGCCATTAACCATCAAAACCAAATTGGGGCCTAGATGCTCTTTCAATCTCCCCCTTTTTGATGGTTAGTGGCAACCCAAGCTTCACACATTCAAAAATATATATAGAATTGAAGTATTGAAACATGTGAAAGTTGGTAGAATATACTCCCCCTGAATCTGTGCATGAAAGATTTGTTTGACAAGAGATGCACAGTTAACAAGTTTTGAGCATGGGTAGTATTTTCTGATGACTTGCATTCTTATTAGTTTAAGTATGTTGATGAATGATCAGAGCATTATATTCCTTATCAGAGCATATGTGAAAGTCAGAGCAAGTCATATCAAACATGTATATCAGAGCACAAATCATGCATCAGAGAATTTTGATATGTATATCAGAGCATAAAATATGCAAAAGAAATGCAAGACATGCATCAGAGCATTTGATATGTGTATCAGAGCATGATAAAATGCTATGTGTATCAGAACATGATGCACCTGTTGCATATCAGAGCATACGCATATAAAACATGTATAACATAGCAAACTATGAATCTGAGCATTCACACATTTTGACAAAAACAAGAGAGTGCATCAGAGCATAGCATACCAAACATGTGTGAATCAGAGCATTCCAACATATAAGAGATGAGCATAAGACTGCATAAGACATGTATCAGATCAAAAGATTTGCATCAAGACATAAGATACAACAGAAGAACCAAGTCTTGATACATCATTTTGAAAATAATTTCCCAAAAATGCTCACCCCCTTAAAGCTCTCTCTCCCTTGCCCCTTGCACCACCCACTCAACACTCTCTCCCCCTTACTCTACACTCTCTCCCCCTTTGACACTAAAACACCCAAAAAGGAAGACAGGAGGAAGAGATGCTTCAAGGAGACTTGCTCTTCAGCAGCTGAAGAACCTCTGAGAACTGGTTGGACAAGGCTGAGAGCTGGTTGGACATATCTGAGAGCTGAGACTGTACTTGATCCATATTGGCTTTCAGATGAGAGACTTCTTCTCGAAGCTGGCGATTTTCTTTGCGTAGAGCAGCAAGATGAGCAGGAATGACCTTGGTTACAAAAGCTCTGGCAGGGTCACAGGAGGTGTCATCATCATCATTAGCATCAGCTGAGTCTGGCACAGGTGCATCAGCTGTGACACCGGTGGGAGCTTGGCATTGAACAAGTGATGACCTTGGAGGAGCAGGATGAGCAGCTGTGTGACTGGGGGATGACACAGCTGGTCCAGGAGAGTCACCAAATAATGCAGGGACTGCAACCTCATCTGGATGATCATCTGCCTGAGGTCTAAGCTGGGTTTTGATAGTCTTCACAGAGAGATCAAGAGAAGAATCCAGAAGACCTGTTCTTTGAAGGATCATGTACATGATGTACGATCCATACCTCAGCTTAGCCTTTTTATCCTTGGTAACAGCATCTATCTCATGAAAGATATACCTTGCAACATCAAAATGCTGATTCTTAGCTATATGCACCAATATCTGCCAGGTTGCATTGTAGACAGCATCTGTGTTTCCCCCTTTGGGTTGAAGAGTGACATTCAGAATCTTGATCAGATGCTTGGCAGTTATGGTTATACCCTTGAAATAAACATGATCTGTAGGGGCTTTGGCAGGGAATCTGAAGTTCCTTGGATAGAATTTTCTTCTCACTTCATTGGGAACTGGTGCAAGCTTGAAAAGATTTGGCATGCCTGGTTCCAGAGGAGCATGCATTAAGCTATTGAACTCTGGAGCTGTGATTGAAAGAAGTTGACCTCTTGTCATCCAGAGCATAACATCTTGATTCTTCTGTTCTATCCAAACTGTGGCATAGAACTCCTTGATGATCTCAGGATCATAAGCTTGCTGAAGATTGCATAGGAATTCAAGACCTGAGGCTTGGATCAGAGAAGGAACTGCTCTCAGTCTTGAATCTGTCATAGCTGACCAGTCAATGGTCTTGCAATCTACAAATCCTTTGGAGGCAAGAATCTCATGGTATACACCCCTTTGATGATCATTGTGGAATCTGGGGTCAGAGCAAGATGGAGCTATAAACTCCTGATTTTCAGAGAAGTATGGGTTTGTTGACCTCATCTTTATGAATGAACTTGGTCTCATTGAGGCAACTTTGCTCTTGGATCTCTTGGGATCACTCTTTGGCAGTTTCTTGGCAGCAGCTCTGGGAATAAATACCATCTGATTGGCCTCAGTCCTCAGAGCATGAGAGAAGATATAATGATATTTGTCTTCCATGTCTTCTTCTCTTACAGAGTGACTGGGAGAGCTGTCCTCATATTCTGCCACTTCTTCCTCTCCTTTTTCTTCTTCAGCTCCTTCTGTTGATTTGCTACTAGGAGATGGGCTCTCTCCTTGATAATCTTCATCAGAATCAGCTCTGGCTGCTCTTGGCCTTGGAGGAGTCACAGACACACCTCTGCCATCATCTGATGAGCTCTCGGAGCTTTCTTCTTCTTCTTCTTGCTCAGCTGACTTAGTGACCTGTGCCACAGGTGATGGCACAGACACAGGTGCTTGAATTGACTGAGCTGGGTCAGCTGGCGGTGGTACAGGTGATGGAGACCGGTGAGCTTTTTCTCTTGCCTGAGACACAGCTGGTTGAGACAGCTGTGGACTTGATGATTTTGCAGCCACTGGAGACTCTACTGAAGCTGGTTTTGAAGATGCATGCACTTGAGCCTTGGGAGCAACTGGATCGTCAGCTTCAGAGACTAGAAACTGAGAAGGAGACAATGGCTTCTGAACATCCAGAGTTGAAATAGAGTCAATGCTGGTTGAACTCTGAGATTTTCTTCCTTTCCTCTGGTATGACTTGCCTGAGCTAGCCACCAGTGACACAGGTGGTAGCTTTTCTTTCTTAATTTCTTGAAGATCTTTCTTCTGCTGATCCAACTGATCTTTGAGAGAAGGCTTAGAGCTCTGGGTTGTTTCAGAGATTATTTCAATCTCAGGTTCTAGTTCAGGCTTCTTGGCAGCAGGCTTCTCAGTGATTTCCACTGAATCAGATCTCTTTCTCTTTGGAGCTGCTGGAGCATCAGCTTTAGGAATAGGAATGGCACCAGATAGCATCCCCTGCTTGATTTTGAGCTCAGCAAGCAAAGCTTGTTTCTCAGCACCCCTAGGTGTCCTCCTGATCTTTCCAAGCAGAGTATTCATCTCTTCAGCAAGAATTGTTTCAACATCATCCCTGCTGAGTCCTGGTTTGTGTATAGTTCGAGCTGGAGGAGGATTTTGGAAATCTGCAGATAGTTGACCTCTCTTGAGTCTGATCTCAGCCAATAGATGTTGTCTGTCAAGCCCACTTGAGGATTCTGCTTTCTTCTGCAGCTCTTTTATCTCATAAATTAGATGCCTATCTCTGGCATCAGTTTTAGATAAGCTCCTCTGATCCTTTGACCCTTGCAATAATAACTTTGTTGAGAGCTTATCCTGCTTTTCAATGATTTGCTTTCTGATTTCAACTGCAGCATCATGAGAAGATGTTGATTGCAACTGCTTGTGAAGATCTGCAATCTCTCTTAAAAGTTCCTTATCTTGTTCTGTTGGAGCAGGAATGCCCATGGAAACAGGCCTTGCAGCCTCTGAAAGTTCAAAGCTTTTGGCAGTATAAATAGTGTTCAGCTTTTTCTTGGTTTCTTCATCTGTTTCTTCTCTTAACTGAGCTGCTAACTTATCCATCTCTTCAAGGATTATCTGATCATGCTCAAAATCTTCTTGAGACACTTTAGGCGGAGGAGTAGGTTCCCTGATTGTGAGTGTGCCACTTGGCACCACTACATCTTCAATGGATGGCTTTGGAGATTTCTTTGCTATCTTTTTGCTCTTCTTGACAGCCTCTTTTCCCAAAGAAGTGTGCTCAACTGCAGCTGAGGACCTTGTCCTTTTAGATGGAGCACCCTGAGAACTAGCTTTAGAAGCAGCTGCCTTCTTTCCAGCAGCTACTCTCTGCCTGTATGCCCTTTGCTGTGCCTTTCTTTTCTCTGCAGCCTCCTGTTTCTGCCTCAGCCTCTCTCTCTCTTGATCTGAATCTGAGATGACAAGATCTTTTGGAGAAACTTCTGGATCAGACCATTTCAGACCACTGTCAGCTTTCTCAGAATCTGAAGACATCTGTAGAAACAAGATAGATAAGAGAGAAGTAGATAAGAGGTGTTCATTTGATGCAGACTAAAAGCTGTGTTAGACACCTGTGTCAGGATGAGAAGACACAGGTGAGGACTTAAGCATTACCGAGGTCTTAGCCTGTTGAATAGGCACACCTGTGTGACAGGTGAGACCCTAGCGGTGACACAGCTATGTACGGAGGCGGACAGCAAATTCATGGAATTTTGAGTTTGACAACGATTTGCTGGCTGATTTAAGGTTGAATGAGTTCAAAAGATTGCACAAGAGAAAGACCAACCCTATTCAGGACCAATGCGCTACTGGATTAGGCTATCAGAACCTAGAACAAGAACTGAGCGCAAAGGAGGGTTTTGCAAATGCTTATTTTGAATGAGATTGAACTTTGCTGCGGTTGAATCGACGTTAAAGTTCCACGGAATGCTTCCTCCAACTTGTTGAAGAAATTTCGGGGGCGAAACCGGCGAAAAAAGATGAGAACTCGAAAATTTGGCGCACGACGGAAGTTTTGGGTTTGGGAGTTCGAAGCGGTTTCTGTGTGGACGCAGCAACTCTTTATATAGGCCCAGATGTTATATGGTGGCTGTGTCACAGTTGACATAAAGACCTGTGACACAGGTGAAAGAGGTATACTCTGGCCTATGGGAATTTTCAAAGCATTCACCTGAGACACAGCTGGGAGACTCAGGTGACAAGTATTTCATCTAGTGAACACCAAGATGGATTGATTTAGATGAGAAAGAAAGCATTAGCACTATCAGAATGTCCTTAAGTGATCTTCTCGGTGTCAGCTTGCCAGAAAATCAATCAAGCAAAGCTCAAGCTGACATGAGTTGATCTAGATAAAGACTTGTACACAGAAGAGTGCACTTTACAGACTATAAGATATGATTTTAGCATGATGCAAAGCACACACCTGTGAGACAGGTGGGTAGCACAGGTATAAAGATACAAATGATAAATATGAAATCACATCAGCTAGACACCAAGCCAACCTTTTATTGCAGGTTAGAGACATCAATGATATTCAATTCACTTCTCAGGGCACAGAACCTAGTCTCATCTAAAGGCTTGGTGAAGATATCAGCTAATTGTTTTTCAGTCCTTACATGGCACAGCTGTATATCTCCTTTTTCTACATGGTCTCTAAGGAAGTGGTGCCTCACTTCTATGTGCTTGGATCTTTGGTGATGTACTGGGTTGTTGGCTAACTTGATTGCACTTTCATTATCACAGAAGAGGGGTACTTGATTAAAAGATATGTTAAAATCTTTCAAAGTCTGCCTCATCCATAATAATTGAGCACAACAACTACCAGCAGCAATATATTCAGCTTCTGCAGTGGATAGGGCTACTGAATTTTGTTTCTTGGATGACCAGGACACTAATGAGTGCTCTAGGAATTGACAGGTACCTGAGGTGCTTTTGCGGTCAACCTTACACCCAGCATAGTCACTATCTGAATAGCCGACTAGCTCAAAGTTTGCACCTTTAGGATACCATAAGCCAAACCCTGGAGTGTGAATCAAATATCTCAGAATCTTGCGGACTGCCACTCTGTGACAATCCTTAGGGTTAGCTTGGAATCTAGCACACATGCTAAACACTAAGCATGATATCAGGCCTAGATGCACACAAATACAGCAAAGAACCTATCATGGATCTAAATTCCTTTTGATCAGCAGACTTACCTTCAGTGTTTAGATCCAGATGGCCATTAGTTTGCATGGGAGTGTGTATACCTTTTGCATCCTTCATGCCAAACTTGGAGATGATGTCTTTGGTGAACTTTTCTTGTGAGATGAAAGTCCCTTCCTTCAGTTGATGGATCTGAAGTCCTAGGAAGTACTTGAGTTTCCATCCAAAGACGTCTCAAATCTCTTGGTCATCAGCTTGCTAAACTCTTCACTCATGGAACGGTTAGTACTGCCAAATATTATGTCATCGACATAAATTTGGCACACAAATAATTCTTTTCCATTTCTTTTAGTGAATAGAGTTGTATCAACTAAGCCCATTTTAAATCCATTGCTTATTAGAAATTCTTTCAATGTGTCATACCATGCCCTAGGTGCTTGTTTTAGGCCATATAAAGCTTTGTGCAATTTGTAAACATGGTATGGCTTTTTATCATTTTCAAATCCTAGTGGCTGCTCTACATATACAAGCTCAGAAAGCTTACCATTTAGAAATGCTGACTTGACATCCATTTGGTACAGCTTGATATTGTGATGAGCAGCATAGGCTAATAGGATTCTGATGGCTTCCAGTCTTGCCACTGGGGCAAAAATTTCTCCAAAGTCCAGATCTTCTACTTGTGTGAATCCTTGTGCCACAAGTCTGGCTTTGTTTCTTACCACCAGTCCATTAGTGTCCTGCTTGTTCCTGAAAACCCATTTAGTTCCAATCACATTATGGCCTTCAGGTCTTTCCACCAGTGACCATACTTCATTTCTCTCGAACTGGTTGAGCTCTTCATGCATAGCATTGATCCAATCAGCATCCTTTAGAGCTTCACCTATGGTCCTGGGTTCAACACTTGAGACAAAGGAGTAATGCTCACAAAAATTAGCAATTCGAGATCGAGTGGTCACTCCCCTATTAATGGCACCGATGATGTTGTCCACAGGGTGATCCTTCTGCAGCCGGCTGATCACAAGGGGATCGGGGTCAACTGCCTGTGTCACAGCTGATGGAGTTGCCTGTGACACCGGTAGTTCTTCCTGTGACACAGCTGGGTGCATGAAGGCTTCTGCGTCAAGCTGATCATTGGCTGGGTTGCACTCGAACTCTATTTCATGATCTCCAGTGTCTTCAAGAATTGATGCAGAAGAGGGTTCTTGATCACTTGGTGAGGCAGGCTCCTCCTTGATGGTGGGTCTGATCTCACCGGTGGACTTCTTTAGAATATCCTCATTTCCTACATCAATAGCAACTTGCTCTCCTTGGGAGCCATAAGACTCATCAAAATCCACATCTATAGATTCTTCAACAACCTGAGAGAAAGTGTTAAAGACTCTATAGGCATGGGAGTTAGTGGAATAACCAAGGAATATACCAACATCAGATTTAGCTTCAAACTTAGTTAGGCGTTTGCCTTTCCTAAGAATGTAGCACTTACAACCAAATACTCTGAAGTATGATATGTTAGGCTTGCTGTTGGTGAGCAGTTCATAGGGAGTCTTCTTGAGTAGTGGATGAAGGTATATTCTGTTGACAGAGTGACAGGCAGTGTTGACAGCTTCAGCCCAAAATCTTGGTGCAGTCTTGTATTCATCTAGAAGAGTCCTTGCCATCTCTATCAGAGTTCTGTTCTTCCTTTCCACCACCCCATTTTGTTGTGGAGCATATGGACCTGAAAATTCATGCTTGATTCCATGCTTGTCCAGAAATGCTTCCACCTTGGAGTTCTTGAACTCACTCCCATTGTCACTCCTGACCTTTACAAGATTCACCTTCCACTCATTTTGGACTCTGACAATGAGATGCTTGAACTTCTTGTACACCTGTGTCTTCTCCTTCAAAAAGAAAACCCAAGTATACCTAGAAAAGTCATCTACAATGACAAAGCCATATTTGTTACCTCCTAGGCTCTCATATGTTGTGGGACCAAATAGGTCGATGTGAATGAGCTCGAAGGGAGTGGAGGTGGTCATGATGTTCTTCGGTCGATGTGCAGCTCCAACTTGTTTGCCGGCTTGACATGCACTGCAGGGTTTGTCCTTTTCAAATTTCACCTTCTCCAAGCCTTTGACATAGTCATGTTTGCTTAGCTTGTTAAGGAGCTTCATCCCTGCATGTCCTAGCCGTCTGTGCCACAGCCATCCTAGGCTGGTCTTGGCCATTAGACACCATGGAGCTGCTGCAGGCTGTTCATAGAAGTTCACAATGTATAGCTTGCCAGACCTGCATCCTTCAAATACTTGTGAATCATCAGATAGTTTGGAAGCTATAACCTTTTCAGGATAGAAAGTAACTTTCATGCCTGTGTCACACAGCTGTGACACAGACATCAGACTATAGCCTATCTGATCAACAAGCATTACATTAGATAAGGAGTGATTCTCAGAAATGGCAACTTTACCAATGCCATTTACCTTCCCTTTTGAGTTGTCTGCATAGATCACATGTTTGCTTGGAAGATTTTCACTTGTGATCTCTACAAACTCCTCTCTGCCTCCAGTCATATGTTGTGTACATCCACTGTCCACAATCCAATCAGTTCTACTGGAGACAGTTTCCTGCAAGATTAGTGATGACACTTAGGGACCCAAACATGTTTGGTTCCCTTTGCAGTTTTATCATAAGCAGAAGTAGCAGATGTATATATAGCATATTTGTGCTTAAGGTTAGCAGCATCAGCAATAGATGATATGACTTTGATCCTCTTTGGCTGGCAGTCACCTGCAACCTTAGACACATGGGTTAGTGGCCTGTTAGATCTGCCTGTGCCACAGGTGGATACACAGCTGTGTGAGCCACCGGTGACACCGGTAAGAGTAGACTTAGGCACCCAGATGGCAGGCAACCACTTCGTCAGGCGCCTGCGACCTACATACTTGGCCACTACCTTTCCCTTCATATCCTTCTGCAAAACATAGCCTGGGTTAGAAGGAATGCTTGCTTCATTCCTCTTTCTCTGCTCATGACCAACATTCTTGTTGTCATTAGTTCCTGCCTGTCTCACAAATTTTGCTGCAAGACAAGTGTTAGTGGCAGCAGGCAGTTTATCTTTAGCAGTAGAAGTAGAGTAACCCAAGCCTCTTCGGCCATCATTCTTTCTCAGCATTTCAGCTCTTATAAGCTGATAGTTTTGCATGCCAATGTTGGCACTGCAGAGGCCTTTTCTCATGAGCCTCTTAAGCTCTTCTAGCTCCTCTTTGAGCTTGCTGTGCTCAGCTGCATCCACAGAGTTAGTAACAATAGAGGTTGAGGCCTCCTTAGAGTTGTCTACCACTCCACCTGTAGATGTTAGAAGATTGATTCTGCTGGCACAGTTTAAACATGATTCAATGACAGTAGGAGCAGGTAAAGGCATAGCTTCAGCAATATTATCAGAAATATCAATGCATAAGGCATGCTTTGCCTTTAACTCTTCATGCTCCTTGAGGAGAAGCTCATGTGCTGATCTGAGCTTCTCATGAGCTATCTCCAGGTTCTCATGATTCAACCTGAGATCCTCCCTGTCATCTGTGATTTCATCACAGGTCTCTTTCAGCTCCCTCAACTTATCCCTAAGGGATATGTTCTCCTTCCTCTCCCTGCAGAAACCCTTCTCTGTTCTCTCCAAGATATCCATTAGTTCAGCATAATCAGGGAAATCATCTTCAGTCAATACCTTGGAGTCCTTAGCCATGAGGCATAAGGGAGCAGGGGTAGATGAAGCTTGATCAGCTTTGGAGAACCGCTTGGAGCTGTCTGGCTTGGCTGTGACACAGCTGGGTGTGTCAGCCATGGAGATTGCTATCCCAGCGACCTGGACATCTTCTTCTTCTGATTCTCCATCTGAACCAGAGTCATCTGAAACCCAGGCTTGCCCTACATAGGCTCTAGCAGTAGCCTTGTTCTTGGAATAGGAAGGATGCTTGTTGAAAGTCTTCTTCTTGTTGTGGAATTCCTTCTTCTTCCCTTTGTCCTTCCTTTTGCTGGGGCAATCAGCTGCGAAGTGGCCTTCCTTGCCACATTCAAAACACTTGTTGTCCTTGGAGGGCTTCTTGCCTCTGAATCTATCTGTTGATCCAAACTGCTTCTTCTTCCTATAGAATTTTCTGAAGTTTCTGGTAAGAAGGAGCAGCTCATTCTCTTCACCACTTGACATGTCATCAGATAGATCATCACTGCTATCACTGTCTGGTAGTGAAGCTTGAGCAGTGGTCTTCAGAGCAATATTCTTCTTGGGTCCTGAGGAGGTGCTGTGCTTGCCCTCTTGTTTGAGCTCCATCTCATGAGTGAGGATTCTTCCCAGCACTTCTGTAGGCTTCATCCTACTGAATCCCTCTTTCTCCTTGAGCATCAGGACTAGGGTTCTGTAAGGCTTGGGCAGCACAGATAAGAATTTCTTGATGACATCTTCATCCTCAACTCGGTTGGAACCCAATGCCTTCAGTTGATTGGTGATGAGAGTCAATCTTGAGTATAGAGAATTTATGTCTTCTCCATGTTCATGCTCAAATCTCTCTAGAGTTGACTCCAGCAGTCCTCTCTTGGACTTCTTCAGAGTGTCACTGCCCTCATATATCTGCTGAAGGGTATCCCAAATCTCCTTAGCAGACTCCAGTGTGCTGACTCTGTTAAAGTCATGTTCTTGCAAGCCCATGAAGATGGCAGTGGCAGCTCTGGCATTATTCTGGATATTTCTTTTGTCGTTGATGGTGAGAGCATCAGCCTTCTCTACCTTGTATCCTGCATCAACAATATCCCACACATCTGGATCGATCGCGGTAAGATGCATCTGCATCTTCCTCTTCCAGAAAGCATAGTTAGATCCAGTGAAGACAGGTATTTTACCCTCGTAGCCCGACATCCTTTACTCTGGCGATTAAGCCAATTCAAAGAGCAACCTGCTCTGATACCAATTGAAAGGACCGAGATGCCGACTAGAGGGGGGGTGAATAGTTGGCTTATAAAATTTCCCCTTTTAATCTTCTGTTTAAGTTATCAGATTAACTTCACAAGTTAATAGTGGACAGCTGTGACACAGGTGAGTGACACAGATGAAAACTATGTGTAAATTAACACACAGCTGTCACACAGGTGAAAGGCACAGGTGAAGAGATAACCTGACACAGGTGCTCTACTTAGGCTAACTGTGACACAGGTGCTAGCACAGGTGAATACAAGTGAATGAAACAGCTGAGTAACAGATGATCACACACAGGTATAAAGGTGATCTAGCACAGGTGAAAAGGTAAGCTTAGCAGATCAAGTCTAAGAGACACAAGCAGGTAAGTATGAGCAGATATGCATGCAATACAGGAAGTAAAGGAGACTCAGAGGATTTTCACCGAAGTTCCCAACTCTTTGCAGAGAAGGTACGTCTCCGTTGGAGAGACCACTCCTAAGAGTTGGCCAGCACTGAATCGTGCTTGTTCTCCGAGTACCTGATCTTTCAGGACTCTTCCTTTTGCTTGTGGAGATCCTTTTGCCTTGCAGCAGGTAGACCTCAGAGCACCTTCACAAACTACTGGTTCAGCCCACACAAGCTTGGGTGATACCAGCAACTCCTACACCCGTCTAGGAGCAGACAAACTCCAAGAGTAACAGATGATCCAGCAGCAATCTCTTGGAGGAACCTTTGCTCGTGCTCTAGCTCACAAACCCACTCGAACTAACCCTTAGGCGCTTGGCTCTTGTGGAGTGGTTGGAGGCTTTACAACGGTCGTATGTGAATCACTGATTTGAGCAAGGTTGAGGACAGAGTCCTCCCCTGGTCCCCTATATATAGGGTCCACAGGCACCTGACCGTTACCCTGTTGCCACGTAGGATTAAGTGAGCCACCGGTGTCAACCACCGGTGACACAGCTACACCCTACGCCCAACTGTACCCGGCTCAGGCAGACCGACACCTGTGTCACCGGCGGCACACACAGGTGAACCCTCAGCTGATAGCAGCACTACTCAGCCCGGTCCTGGCACACTACATGCCCTCAGCATACTCTACCTAAGCTACCTGAAAAGGAGAGAACCTCCGACAGACCCCTGACACAGCAGACCCTATCGCAGAGCAGTTCCCTTAGCTTTTACAAGCTCTCTCCCGGTACAGAGGTGTACCTGAGTCATAGAGCAAAAGACCACCTGTGACACAGCTGTGTCACACAGGTGCCTAAGGCTCTAGGGTTTTCACACAGCTACATACTTTTGTGCAAAGCTATTGACACAGGGCAATTGGCCTCAAAGCACCAACCCCCTTGACCAACACTCTGAGCAATGAGCAAGGTTCCCTTAGACAACTGCTACTATTTCATCCCTCTTGATAGTACGGGTGGTTCCTATGGACTCAAAGAAACTAGCAAATCTAGGCTTCACCTGCCACCAACTGAAGTCACGGCCCTTGACGCATCAAGCCACCATCACCTTGCTTGCATCTCCCTGCACAGCACCGGCTTCTTCTCAGCTGTGACACAGCTGCCTAGCACAGCCATCTCTTTGTCCTTGAACCCACCATGTACCTTTTTGGTGGCCATCCTTCTCTGGATAGCCCTTCATCATGGAACCTGTAAGATCTGCTTACACTCAAATGTAAACATTAGATTCCGGTTTAGGTTGCCATTAACCATCAAAACCAAATTAGGGCCTAGATGCTCTTTCAGCGGGCACCTCGCTCGGCTTGTCAACTTTGACCCACTCCTCGTCATCCTCCGCGTGTGAGCCTGTCCTGGACCCCTCCTCATCCGATTCCCCGGTGCCCTCTACACTAATGTTGGCATCTCTCGGCATGGACGACTCGTGCTGGTTGTTGCTGTCGTCGTCGATCCAGTCCATTAACTCCTCTGCAGCACGTGCCTTCGGTTTGCTCTTTGTCGAAGGTGAGCCGGTGTGCTTTCGCTCCTCACCTACCTTCGCATATTTGATTAGGGCGACCTCTGGGTGAGGTGGTATGTCACACTTAGAGAGCTCACAGGCTCAATTTCGGTGACCGCTGATTAGTTTAGCCACGGCTTTGGCTTCAGACTGCAAGAAGCGTCCAAGGATTGTGTGGGCCTCCTTCTCCACCAGGCGGAGATCGTATCCTGTTGGGAGATAGTTGCTAGGAGGGGGGGTGAGCGAAAGCACAGAGTAGGGCAAGTTGGAGGGCGAGTCAGGGGACATGGACATCTACGTTTCGAGGGCTCGCACCCGTAGAAGTCACAGGGGCCAAGGGGCTTGCCCTCGGGGAGCAGGGTGGCCTTCATGCTCCAGCTCGTCGTGAGTGGCTGGATTCAACGCAAGGTGTACTCCTCGACGAGGTCACGAGAGAAAAGTTGATGGATCATTTAGCTCATGGGTCACGTCATACCATGTCGCTGCACGTCAACAGGAGCTTGCGAGGAGTTAGCTGGGTATGGTCTTACAACCAATGAACCCAAGGTTGCCCACATGGCAGTAAAACTATTCATTTCACCAGTTCTTCCACTTATTTTTGAGCGCCATGGCCCGATAGGGGACATCAGCCCGATGGTTTGTACGAAAGCTAACAGTTTCGTATATGGACGAGGCCCCACTGTATAGAGTCACCGAAGTCATGACCGGCTCGTGGAAGATGGAGAAGCACATCGTAGTGCCCTTCAGGTGCATGGACTTGAGCGCCCACTTGAAGATTGTCATGCGAGCGATCATCGTGGGGTTGAGGTCCGAGATCTCTAGAACGAAATAGTCAAGGTCCTCTTGTACGATGGGAATGGTGGGAATGGGAGCCCGGCCTCGAACTGCGATGCGAACACTAATATGTGTCCATCCGGCGGACCCCACGCGTGCTTCCCGCCTCCGGAGGACGGGCCCATGCTCCTCCGGGTCCAGCGAAAAGCACCCCGCATCTTGAGGGCAAGTAACGATGATGGAAAAGAAGAAGAAGCAGATGAGGAAGGAAATCGCGCCAGTATCAGGGTACCTCCCTACCGCAAGGCGACTACTCCATCCCATAGAAAAAACGCTGCCAAGTACGGTGCCATATCCTCCACCCTTGACAGGCAGGGGCTGCTATTAACGGCACTCGCCGCATTACTACGGATGAGGTACCCCCTGATCCCACAACTAGAGTTATCCTTAACTCAGTAGGTGAAGTTGCTGCAGGTTACAGGGGAACGTTCGAACGAGGTACCTTCAGACGAGGCGCACTAAGGCGACGTGGTGTTCTATGCCTAGGCGAGGGATGCATGGGCGAGGTGCATCCAGGCAGGCTAGAGAGGTTTGTCAGGGCGAGGCGCACCCAGGTGGACTAGCGAGCTATGCCTGGGCAAATTGTGGCAAAGTCCTTGGCGAGGTGCCGACGAGCAGAACAGGGGAGGAAGCTGGGCACCAGGTCTTCACTGCGGAGACACAAGGCGAGCTGGAGATCCATACTGGTGAGGACCATCTAGGTAGATTGTGGCAAATATGTTTGGTAGAGGGGATGAGGAAATAGCAAAACTGCCCAAGATGTTTTAATAAGATAGTGGGTAGAACCGTAAACTGTCTAGAGGCAGAAACGTATATACACTTGTAAGTCATTTCTATCTATGAAAGGGCGGGGCAACCCTTCCCATTGGGCATAGATATGTCTAAAACTTTTCCAAGGATTCTCAGTTGTTTTTCCTCTACATTTTCTGCATTTATATTAAGCAAGAATTCCGAGGGAGCAGTAGCAATCGCGAGGGCTGCTTAGCAACTTGTCCCCTTTTTACTTCGGTCAGTTGATCTGGGGTACCACAATTTACTATCTAAGGGTTACTTCGTCGACACTAGTATATCAAATGTTCTTGTAAACACTAAATAAAATCAAAAAAATACCGAGGAAAAACAAAAGAACCCATAAAGGGTATTAATCTTCAGAAACATAATACAACAACTGATTATCTGATTTCAAACGATGGATTACCAGACATTACTCAAGCATATTGTACAAGGAGAAGAAGGAAAAAGGAAATCATGGCAGCTAGCCTGCCTGATCATCCAAGTTTTTGTTGTCCTTGCATGTAAAGTGCAATTAAGAGGATAGTGATTTACCCCAAGTTGGCAGCCAATCCTGCAAATAGATTAATGCTTGTATAGTTTCGATAGTCAACCTACTCCTGTAGTCACTTACTATACTTTCGGTGGAAAAGGCAGACTCGGATGCCACGATAGATGCGGGGGCAGCCAACACATCACATACCACACGAGATTGTGAAGGGCACTTGCGAGAATGAATCATCCACCACTTCAAAATGTCGAAACCAGCTTCTTGAGGGTATACATCTTCTTTCAAGTTCATGTCAAGCTCACTTTGCTTTACTTCATTCCTCTGCTGTTGATCGAGATGTTGATTCCAATAAGCCCATTGATCATTTATATGAACATTTATCTCACTATCGCTTCTTCAATCATTGCCAATGCTTGAATCACCATCTTGTGAACAGTATGCAGCAAAATGCTCCTTGATTGCCTTCTTTATGGTAGAAAGATATCTAGATGCCTCAACTTCAAATTGATTTCTTAGGCAAAACTCAAGAAACTTGTACTTACACCTAGGGTCAAGTATAACAGGAATGCACATTCTTAAGTTAAGTATGACAGCTTCCCATATATCCAAAATTTCTTCTTCATTTCATGGACCATAGATCTGATGATACCATCTTTATTGCAGCCTCCCCGTCCAACATTAACTTTACCTTCCAAACCTCATGATAATAGCAGTTGGTTATTGGATAGGTTGTACCAAAAACTACCTGCAGCTTGCAAATTGAATCTGCCCTTTCCTATTCTCGATCAAAGTTTGACACATGTAAAGAGGGTCCTACAACTCTAAAGCATTGAATGCTCTCCTAAATTGTGAAGTTGTCTTGATCATTAGGCCCCTCCCAATGCACAGGTGCTTAGATGAGGTGCTAAGTGCATGAAAGGGCTTAGCAACTAAACTCCCCAATGCATAGGTGCTTAGCTTTTTGTAGCTAAGCTTCCTTCATTTAATTGTTTAGCAACTAAACTCCCCAATACATAGATGCTACACAGGCGTTTTGCATAGGTCCACGCGCTTAGCATCGTTTCTTCCTGGAGACACCAAAACTATCTCTCTCCTTCTTAATTACCCCGCCACATCATCTTCTTGCCTATGTGACATGTCTTAGCACCAGTCCAAGTTGGAGCATTGGGAGGAGCCTTAGAGCATATCCAACAATCCATTACTATGGTTGTTACTAAGAGGAGAGAAAGTGAAGTAACAACCTCTGAAACAGTTTGTTTCTTCCTTTTGTTACTAAGACCTCCAAGACTATTTAATTGTTGCATGTTTGATTGATTTGAGGTTATCTATAATGGACTTCAACTTTCTGGCCAATATGTTTGTCTATTTCTCATACAAATATAATTGAAAAGCTAATTGATAAAGGACGGCATACAATATATAAAAAAAAACATCATGCAAAATCCAACAAAAATAAAATCCAGCGCAGGATGCCAACAGTATACCGTATATAATTCATTGCTACCAAAATACTGGTCTTTGAGGAAGTAGTAATAAGGCACTGTTGAAATTAGTCTATGCTTTTATGCCTTAACTCGAGAAGTGCACACATGCTTCTACAAGAAACAAGTAGGAGGCAGAAGATTTTATCTTTTGTTTGATGGAGCCTATAGGCCTGCAGTACACTGGATGGATGGTTCGGGCGAAGATCGATCTAGAAATTACGGTGGGACCCATCAATAATAACGACTGCTGCTCGTTACTTTGGTATTCTTATTTTCTTTTTCAGGCCATCCAAATGCTGATATGTCACATATTACTAACAGTCTAGGGGGGCTGTTGGATATGCTTTTATAAAAATGTTGAATTCCATCGAGTGGGGCACACCGAGTGGCAGACTTTGCTCGCAAGATATGCCAACTTGAGAGCTCCTAATGTACTTCACGATGTTCCTAATATTACCTTCAACCCAGCTTGCACCATAAGGTTAAGGACTCATGGGCTGCACACAACGATGATGAAGTATTTCACCCTTCCAAATTAACAAATCCTTCCACGGGAGACTAGTTTTCAAATAACTCACCGTCAGGTCATTCACTGTTGCATTATCTAGTGTTATGTTGAATATCTTATCTTCCACACTCTAATCATGCATGCTTTCAACATAACATTAAATAAATTAGCTGCATCATGAGGGGCCTCAGCTGAAGTGAATCGGACGATTCTTTTCTGCAATTTCTAGTTTTTTCAATAAATGGCATGTTACACATAAATAAACTAGAATTTGATTGGATGTCCATAGATCTATGGTGAAAGAAACTATAGAATTTGAATTCTTCAAACCTCCATTAAAGCTAACCTTTCTTCATAAGTATCATGCAATCAACCTTCACTGTTGTCCTAGAAACCAGCCTAAATGTCAGATTTAGACTAGCCACAAATCTCCTAAATCCATCATCCTCGACTATGCTGAAAGGTAGTTCATGGACAACAATCATTCTAACAAGTTCATATTGTGGTTTTTCTTTGCCATATTTCCATTGTTGTGCCTCGGGATAAAATAGAGGTTTGCATACCATCAAGCATTTCAGTCAATCTAGCCCTTTCGTCGCAATGCCCATGACATTGACTAGTCCCAACTTCTTGCGTTGCCACAAGATACTGCCACAGTGAATGCATTGGGCTTGCATGAGTTTCTCATTTACATATATTGGATCATAATCTTTCCAAATATCAGATTTCAGTTTGTGTCTTTTAGTTCTGCATGAAGAACCTACGTTATTGGCATAGAAGCATATATTAAGGCATCATCAAGTTAATGTGTTCAAACATTTGTTATTCACAAGATAGACATGCAATTCACATGAGAACTTACGACAACTTTAAGATGTCATTGTTCTTGTATCACCTGAAGCATCAACTGGAGCCACTTGAGTCGTCAATGACCTCTTCGTCAAGCTTGTGAGCAGGTTCACCGCGCTTGTAAAGGACTAAAGTCCACCTATCTGCAAGAAGAAGGGTTACCACGAGTAAATCATGGATTATGGTCTCTGTAACCTGACCTGGTTCTTCATACGGTGAGCTACCATAGCGGAGACATAGAATAGTGGTAAATATTCGAACTTCTTTGCTCTTCCATATTGTTATTTACCTGTTGTTTCAATTCCTAGACTTGCATGCTTACTTGACTCCCTAGGTTGCAACACCTTCAACTTGTCAAACAGTGAGCTGTTTAGGTTGAGATTTGCTTAATTTTCTGAGAACTTAAAGGTCACCTATTCACTCTCGGTACCTTTGATCATAAAGTAGGGCTAAAAAAGGACATGGGGTGTGGGATGCACCAACTCAAGTAAGAAAGCCAACACCGAAACAACTCATCAAAAGTAAAGTAAAATCATTTAAGAGGAAATGCCATTAAATGCTACGTTATTCTTTAGCACTAGATATTTAATAAAAGATCGATCACTAGATGCTTTTCATAAAAGGATCTCTATATACATGGTCTAAAAGGTTTGAGAGGTCGCGGATCTAAATGGAAACAGAGGCTTACAACTGAGTGATAAACTCTTCTTCTTTTAAAACCTAATACGAAGGGTAACTAGAAAAGAGATAGGCACAATAGAAATTCTCACAAAAAAAACATTTCGCCATTAATTTGGTGGATCATCTTTTTATTAGTGTATCACAACCTGTAGATCTTCATAAATATACTTAAATATATCACAATCAATAGATCATACCTAACTAAATAACAACCATTAGATCTTCATAATTGTCCTCAACAAATCAGAGCCGATAGTTGTACATAGATAAATCACAACTGATAGGTCTTCATAACTGTACCTAAATATATCACAGCCGATATATCTTCATAATTATACCTAAACATATGACAACCGATAAATTTTCATAATGCAACTAACCATCATCTAGCCATTGATCTGGTGTGCCTTTACAATGGATCATAACTGATAGATCTTCATAACTATACATAAACATTATCCGCCATTTAATCCGGTGTACCTTAATTATAAAATAGCCTACAATCGATAAATATTCATAATTTTATACCTTATAAAAAATTTACATAAGCTTTAAGTCTGTATACTGATCTAATACTTATAAATTGATGTAACATCCTTATTTTTATTAATCCTTTATTATTGTGCATCGTGGCATTCATGCGTGGACCTAAAAATGAGATTTTTTTTGAAATTTTTGAAATTGTCTAGAAAGCCCTTTAAGAGCAAAGGAAAAAACCTAAATTCCATATAAAGGCCAAAAATAAGAATTTCAATTTTTTAAAAAAAAATTATGAACAAAGTGCCCTAAAATTAGTTTTAGATGGTTCTAAATAATTTAGGAACCTTTGGAAAAATTTGCAATTAAATTGAAGTCATTTTGGATATACTTAAAAGGTTAAATTAGACAACAGAAAAAATGAAAAGAAAAATAATAAGAAAACCTTACATGCTAGCTGGGGCCTCCCGCTTAGCCCAGCTTCTCCCCATGCAGCCCATATCCTAGCCCACCACAGCCCGCCAGCCCGCCGTGCGCCCTTCCCCTTATCCGCCGGCTGCCGCTGCCACACCCTACTGCCGCTGCCGCCACATTGCTGCCACCAAGCTGCTTGCGCACCTACTGCCGTGGCAAGCTCCCAAGCGCCCGGGCCACCTCCTGCTACTTCCTCCTCTTTATCTCCTCTGGCCGGACCACCTCTCCCTCTCTCTCTATTTCTCTCTTTCCTCTAACCGTCTACCCCCCAAGCCAACCCCCACCGGTGCCCTGTCGTACCACCGCCGCCTAGTTGCCTCACTCGAGTCGTGTCGCCTTCGAGCCAAGCCGCCCTATCGCCTCTTCGCCATGCCACACCGAGCCACCACGTGCTACACCACCGCCACCTGAGCCGGCACCCCCCTCTACCTCGCCACCGGAGCACCGCGGCCCCTAAATGGCCCACACTCGCGACCATCCCCTCTGCCCAGCCATCAGACATGCGTTGGTAAGTCCCATTTGCACCGACACGCCCTTCCCCGGCTAGCCGACCCGACCGGATTAATCCAGTATTAATTAACTAAATTAGTGTCGTTCTGACATCATTAATTCTAATGATTATTAATCCAACATCATTAATGTCTAAGCTAATCATTAGTAATGAAGGATTGTAATTAATGGCTAATCATCATTATTCTAACACAATTATGTTGATGATTGACAATTAATGCCTAGTTAATCCCCAATAATTAATAACTGTGGTAAATGCTAATAATTGCACTGCTTAATTTAATTTTCTCTGTCCTATGACATGTGGGACCCATGTGTAAGAATTTAACAAAAATAATAAATCAAAATAGAATAAATATGACAGCGGGCCCCACTATCATTGACTCGGGTCAAAGTTGACCACGAGTTGACTTAGGACCCACATGTCAGTCTCTGAGGGTATTTAAAATATGATTAATAATATTCATAATTATTATTTAAAATATTTATTTACTGAGCAAAAGACAAAAATAGTTTTTAAATGATTAAAAGCTTAGAAAATTCATAATAAATCTAATTTTTATTAGAGAAATTCAAATAATATATCAAAATGTTGAAAAAATGCTATCCATATATGTCATTTGCATGCATGATTTCATGTGAAGAAAACATAAAATGGCAAAAAACTCAAATTAGGTTCCCGATTAGCCAGAAGATTTTCGGATCACTATATCTTGAGTGTTCGGACTCCAATTAAATTGATTCTAGTTGCATTAGTCTTTATTTTGAATAATCTATGCCATGAAATACATTTCATAGCATGCTGGTGTTCATCATCTTAATACTTCAGAGTTGTACCCTTTTTTCGGTGTTTTCGTTCTTCTTCCTGATAGTGCGGGAAGATCTGGAAGCTTATAACCTCGAGCACAAACAATACTTAGTTGCTGAGCAACAAGGCAATTAGCCCCCTTTGAACATAGTGCAATTACCTATTATTTGCAAAGTATGAATTGTTTTCAAACTATTATCGCATTCATTCAACTCATATGTTGTCCATAAGTATTTGCCTCATATCCTTTGCATGGATCTACCTTGTCACCCTAACAAACACCACCACCCCAACCTATGTAGACTAGTATAGTTGGAACCTCTATATACTGCTTATGTTATTATTTTATGCTTAGACATGTAAAGTTGTAATTCCTTGTGTGACAGATAAGCCGACACAGAATGAGTGGGTTAAGTGTAGGAGTCAGTGGGTGATTACTAGGAAGTAACTAATGAACCTGCTTAATAATCATTGGGTCTAAATGAGAGGCCATGGCTGGGAGCATGGTGGGTTGTTTCGTTTTCCCCCAAGGCCGGTTTTCGATGTACATTGATCCAATATTTGCATACTTCTACACGGGTGGAATAATGGACTACCCATGACTAAATAATTTGCCTACTATTAGTGTATGAGTTACATTAGTTTGTCATTTCCATTTGTCGTGTGGGTGAAAAATGATATGACATGTTGTGGTATCTCAATATAAGGGTGGGGTGGACACACAGTTTAGGAGACTGGGGATGTACCCCGATTTGCAACTTATGGGACCATGTTGGGGTTACGGCTGGACTGGTGTACATGGAATGGTCCGTAAGGATGGCTCATACCTAAGGTCGAAAGCATTGTAACGGTTGTGTTTAATCACCCTTTGCCAACACACCTAGTGAAGTGTGTCAATGATCTTGGCATTAAGAGTCGATCAATGCGTGTAGGTAAAGATGTACGTCCCTGCAGAGTTTGAACTATTCGAATAGCGATGTCCATGATTATGGACAATTTGGTGATTACCTACATCGAATTAGACAACTACAATGTTTACTCTAAAACATGCCAACCCTAGAGTAGAGAAGCTAGCGACTGTTTCTTCATAGGTGGTTGAGGAAAAGTCAGTGGGTCAAGGAATTGGTAATCTGAAGTTGGGCTTGTCATTGGAGATTTATAGTTACCCTTGTCTAAAGAAATCTAATAATCGATTTTCTCCTACTTACGGTTATTATCAAATGAACAATTGGCTTTATGCAAAATAGTCCATAATTACCCCTGTTGATACACAACTGCATGTAGTACTAATTTTCCCGTGTAAGTCTTCCAAAGTATAATTTTGCACTCATCTTGCAACCGTTGACATTTTTCTACAGAGGAGATTATCCCTTCCGAGAATGGTTTCTATATCGAGATTGACACCAATGACGACTAGCCACTAGAAATCTCAGGCAGTGGTCCTACCCTGGGTTTGACAGTTTGGTTTGTTTTGCTACCACTTTTGGCCTAACCTTCTGGCTTCTTAGCCACCTCTAAACCTTCTGTTGTGTAATTGAATCTTTGTGTGAATATGTTATTAAGTTTCTAAGAACTACTAGTATTATTGTAGTTTTAGTCAGAGTTACTGTTATGATAATTGTTTGTTCTCACCTGCCTCATGTGCCATGGGTGTATGATTATCAAGCACATGTAGCGATAGGGTTTTAGAGTCTATGATATATAATTATTAGGTGTGATTACCCCTATGAAGTGACTCTTCTACTGAGAGTTTGGGAACTATATGATTCTACATTAGTCGAGCACTAATTTGCCGGGACAAGTTTGGGGTTGAAGTTCCGGCTCAGTGAGAAAAGAGTGAGAAAACCATATCACTCTACTTAATCTGCGCATTGATTTTCCCGAACAAGTTCGGGGTTGAAGTCTCGAGTTACTCGAACCCATATCACACCACTCCTCTTGGAATTTGTGCTCAAGGATTGAGATCGGGGTTAATGTTTCGACTTAGTGGGTGATTTCACTTAAGATTTCATATTATGGATTTTGGGTCTCGACAATTGAGTTATGTTAATTACAAGTACAAATCTAATATCATGTATAAAAAAACCAATCGGTTAGTATCAAAACTTTAGTTCAATGCACTGATATCATGTACAAACGACCTACCAACACGCGTATAAACTACTGCCCAACTTGCACGCGATCTGAACTTGAATTATGCATAACGATGAAATCTCACATAATTTGGTGTTCTTAAATAGCATAATTATATATACCTATATAAATTTAAAAACTAAAAGATGATTATAGATGTTTTTTGTGTAATTGTATAGGACACATCATACTAGTTGTGGCTAAACAAAACACGGCTGGTTAATTTGGCTGGCTTAGACATAATCTTTTTCTCTTCTCAACAGTTGACCAACTGTCCTTTTAAACGAACAAGTTTAATATATATATTATATAAGTGATGCCCCACACGGTGCCTCCGTGGCTCATTCCATAGATAAGCCGCGTCGTTTGCGACGTTTACAACCGCGCGACCGCGTCTCTCTCTCTTTTTTTCCCCTCCATAAAAGCGTGTGCCTCTTTGTCTTCTCTAGCGTCAAACGCCCAGGCAAAAGAAAAATCAAGCCATATACTACATACAAACTGGACACATCGTTAAAGGGATTCTTGTTACCTGAGGTTGTGGAGGTTGCTGAAAAGAAATAGGTTAAAGTCCAGCATGCAACTGGAAAAAGAAATTAGAACTAAATCATTACAGAAAATAAACATCCTATCCAAGCAGCACAAGACCTGATCATCCTTTTATTTTAGCTCATTGTCTTTATGTTACTATTTTAGCTAGAAGCACTACTAAGATGACATAGCACGTAGACTTAGGATTCCCAGCAAAAGAAATTTGAAAAAGAAGGGCAATATTTTGGTACTCATATGATACGGCGCTTTAGCTTAAACCCTTCTCACGGTGACCCATGAAACTAGCTCAGTGGCCCGCCAAATGAAACCTTTTGTCTTATAAGTAGAGAAATTGGATGGCACCTTATAATCGTTTCATTCTTGTTATGTTTTTTATGAGCTACTCCCTCTAGTATGCAAAAACCTGACGCTTTAGACATGATTTCACATACCAAGGAGAGATTAATTAGGGCACTTATTTCCCATTCTGCCCATATTTATTGAAATAGCCCGGAACAAATCATACACCAATAAATTAGAGTTGTCTGGTTGGTTTGAAGAGAACTATTCCCTGCATGCTTGCCTTTTAGAATTCCTACTACTTGTCGCACAGAAATCAAACAATCGATCCATACAGAAAAATTAAGGATGTTGCTTTGGGAAAAAAAAACAGCATTAACTGCATGCATGCAGGGGTAATAGGGTCCGGTTGATGCAAAACATCTCCCAACGTCAGCTATTCACACACCTTTTGTTAAGTGGTTAAACGTCAGATTTTTGCATACTGGAGGAAGTATTATGTTTTGACCAAATTAACAGTCTTTTCTAGAAAGCAATTAGCGCGCTTACTGAAACTACTCAAGGTTAGTGCTTGGGACAATCGAGCCGGCTTTGTGGCCCTCAAATTGTTTCATTAACATAATCAATCTTTCTTGGAAATCGCTTAAATCCTTTTTGGCATCTGCAGCTTCAGATTGAATGTAAAAGGGATGATGTACATTAACTCCAAGAAATATTGAGTGATGGGGACACTAAAGAAAGCAAGCAATGCCCAACCAATTAATCAATAAAGTTATCTCTTTCTCACAAAAAAGGAAAAGAGCCCAACCGAAAGATCCGTACATTTTCTAGGGACTAATGAAAAATAGAATCAGAGAGGACAAAAGATACACGATAAGAAATTAGGGTGTGCAAGTTTACGGTGGCTGAAAGGGGTTAACATACAAGCAATCTTGCGGATCACATGAGAGATTAACTCACAATCAAATATTATTTGTTTTCAATACAGTTATAATTTCATCCTTCAGATACTCCTAGCGCTTGGCATATAAAGAAGTCGTAGCCATTGGAATTAGGCCGACTATTGGATTGTTCAGAAAATTTTTGCTTAAAAGATCTCTAAAGTGAAACTCTGAATATGACATAAAATAAGATTGAATAAACTAAAATAAATAGATACAACTACGAAACATAGAAACCGTCGGTACTTGACACGGTGCGGAGCCGTGTTACCAGTGAACCGGACGTTTGAAACACCTTGCTGCCAGGAGTATAATAGCATGTGTGCAATTTATTGTGTGGCCATATCTTCTCCCAAGCATCAGCATTTTTTTTAGAGTGAGACAAAACATCAAGACCTGAACACGACTGACCACTCCTACACGCCCACTGGCCACTTGTGCAGTCTCTCCCTCTCTCTCTCTAGCTAAGACTCTCTCTCTCTCTGTGTCAGCGAGCCGAACGAAAGGAATCCAGTAAAGAAGTTGGGAAAACTGCTGCATTCTTCCCTTCTTCTCTCGGCGTCGTACGTGCCATGCGTATATACTCCCACTAAAAGGGGACGGACACGCACGCAGAACCAAAGCAAGAGCGAGGCAAGCGCCAAGTGTAGCGGCAGCATAGTAGCATCCCATATTCCCGCGCCATGCCGCCGAAGCGGCGGCGGGAGGGCAGCGGCAGCGGCGGCGGAGGAGGAGGAGGAGGGGGCCCCGGCTCGCCGCCGCCTTCGCCGGCGCTGAAGAAGCGGTGCCGGTCGTTCGACCTGTGAGCCCCTCAATTGCAACATGTTACTTTCTACTTCAGTTCTTGGTGCTTCTGCTCTGCTACTTTCAGTTCTTGCTGTTGAATTGGAGTTGCACGGTTAATCTGCAGTGAAATTAGGGGGTGCAGGCACCTGCAGGAGCTCACCACGAGCGTTGCCCGTGTGCACAAGCTGGAGGGCGCACTCGAGTCTGCCATTAGCCGGGTAAAGACATGAGCAAGCAGCTTAATTGAATCTTCTTTCTTCTTCTTGCTAAATTTTGCAGCATCCTCGAAGTAGTAGTGGTCTCTGTAGATATATGATCCAAATTCTAGCGAGAGAGTTCTAATTAGCGGATTTGTCCCATATTCGACTGGAGTCAATTTCTATATATACTCTTTCTAAGCCGCAGGGGATGAGTACCACTCGTTGTAAATTCCTTGCGTTTGTAGTTTCCCTGATATAGTGAAGATCGCCGTCATGCGCCTGCAGTTTTTCCCCACAAGGATTTTACACGTAAAAGTTAGTGTCTCCCTGTTCTTCTACTTTATTATTTGCCTGTCAATTTTTAACAGTCTCCGTGGTTAACAGATCTAGTAACCTCAGAATGTAGTACTACTACGCAGTATGTCTGTCAGCTTACGGAATGTGTTCGTCTGAAATCTGTTTGTCATTTATGTTTACTGAATGTGTTAGCAGATCTAGGAACCTCCAAATGTACATATCGTGTGAAACGCAAACCAATGTCATGGCTTTCTTTCGGTGACAGAACTAACCTCAGGGCTGTAATAACATCTGGGTTTAGTTTTAATTGGTACAGAATTCAGCTTTTTACTGAAGGTTATTCCCTCAAAATAATTCTCTTCCTTTTTGGCAGATGGAACATGTGTCCAAAGCATTTACAAGCATCTTGAACCGTGCTCCCAGGTGAGGGTTTTGCATCCTCAGAGAGTTGCATTTCAGTGTCCTGTATGCCGTGGTTGCTTTATTGCACTCACCCTATGCAGACCTTCCCAATGTGTTGTTCACCTTTTAACAGTTTATGCAGAACACTCGTTTATCAGAGCCCGGCTCCATCGTACATGCTTAGGTTTGTCAATAGCTTGAGTAATGAAGTTTTCACCAAGAAGGATATCCATGATGCAAATGGAGATCCCATAAAGATAGCCATCATGTTAAACAACCAGCAAGGCGACAGTTCCGATCGCATTTTTTCTGCTAAAATTAAGGTTGTTGTTCTTCATGGGGACTTCAATGGTGATAATCAAGTGGGTTGGACATTGGATGAGTTCAACAGTTATATAGTACGTCCACGGGACAAAGTTGGGGCAGTGCTGACAGGGAAGCTGGAACTTAACCTGAAAGATGGCGAGGCTTTCCTCCAAAATGCAACTTTCATTGATAACTCGAAGTTCACAAGGAGTGGAAAGTTCAGGCTTGGGGTGATGATTACTGATGATATCGGTTATCGAGTTCAAGAAGGCATAACCGAACCTTTCACTGTGAAGGACCCGCCGTGGAGAAGGTAGGTCTGAATTGTGATTCTGGAGTTCTGCTTCCATCCCTATTTTGTTATCAAAATTTTGATCACTCAATTTTCATATATTTCTAATACTTAGGATGCAAAAAGCATGTCATTCCATTCTTAGCTGATGAATTATGGCGCCTGAAAAAGATATCAAAGACTGGTGTATTCTATAAGGCCCTGACAGGGAGTGGCATTCATTCAGTAAAGCACTTCTTGATACAGTATTATAAGGATGAACAAGTTCTGCGCCATGTAAGGCGATAATTTCCTTGCGTGCATTTTGTTTAACTAAATCTTGATCATTGTAACAAGCTATTTCCTTTTCATGCATTTAGATTCTTGCCAAGGCCCCCGACCTAGTTTGGACAACCATTGTTGATCATGCTAAGAAGTGCGATCCTGGGGGAGAGGTTTACTCTTACTTCATGGAAGACAAGAATGTTACACTGTTCTTCAGTTCTGTGTATCAGCCTGTTGGAGCAACACTGGATGGCCATTACACAGCTTTTGGTGATCTTGATAAGTCTATGCAGGTGCTCTTCTGACAATTTCTGTGAGCTTCCAGTACAAATTTTTGACTTGCTTAACAGTGCAATGCATACCAAAAAAGATAATTCAGATAATAAGCAAATCTTGAGAAATTTTTTATATACAAAGAACATAAAATTGGCAGAATATTTGTGGTTCGAATTCATGAATTATTTAATTAAGATAAAATATAAATAATGATATATTTGAGCATTGAAAATTCAATCCATCAGCCATTTATGTCATTGACTCATTGTATCGTTTAGTATGAACAAATGAGACAAATACATGTGCAGCATCCTGATATTGTAGACCGTGTTCTATTAGTAAGAACAGGTTTTTGGTTTCAGTTTGCTTTGGGTTCATACACAAAGAATTATTATGTATCCTTATGAGGTTTAAATGCAGGCCCAAGTGGAACAGTGGAGTAAAGTTGCATATGAACATATGGCATTTGATCAACCTGATTATGAAATGGATAATGGACAACCAAGACTAATTGACCGTGGTAATTTCCAAGGATCAAGCACGTTGAGGTGTAACTTTACTGAACTTCTGCAAGGACACATTGGTCAAAACAGTAATAGTCTACATATTTTCTTAACCTTTTTGGCAATGTTTCCTGATCTCGTAACAAAACACAGCAGTTTATTGACATGAAAGCTTCTGTTCTTGCAGAGATAAATTTCCAAGATGCTGATCACAGTGGTACTTCAGTAAGCAATGGTATTTCATCTGGTAATGAGTTTTCTTGCAGTAATCCACAGCATTGCACACTTGGAAGAGTAGGATCTGTGCGTGTAAGGCAATTCAATTCTGTACATGAAGACAATGCTGTAAGTAATGCCCATATCAATAGCCTCTTAGAAATTAGAACTTCTTGCTGCAACTTTGTTATCCTTCAGAGTGAATTTCACATATTCACTGCCTTCTCTTAAAAGAAACGCCTGATTATAGCAAACAAATTATGTGGCAGTTTACTAAATTATATGAATATTGTTTGATACAGAATTACCTTTGTTTTTGTTCCTGGCTAACTTATCATCAGAGAAGCTGAATCCTGACTTCTAATGTGTGGCCTGTGGCCACATATTAATAGTTCACTAGATAATTTAACATATGCAATACTTACCTATAAGGAGTAATTTTGTGTTTTCCAAAAGGAAAAAGGTGCAGATAAAGTAAATGCAGTTATTAATAGCAGCATTTCACTAATTCATTTACTCGTTTTGTTTCCAGTTTTTTTGAAATGTCTGACTTAAGAGGTTTATGCTTAAAAGCAGATGTCCTAAACTATCTTCTGGGGTTCCTGCATTGGCCATCACTCATGCAGCCTTTTTTTTTATGTGAATTCATTCATGCAACATTTGGTATCTCTGATATCCTGAAATGAATCAAACTCCCCAGGATACATCTTTGGACATCAGTGTCCACCTGGAACCTGGCTCAGAAACCCAATATCCAACTACTGCAAACGACATTACAGGTTCGGTGACGTTCCATTGCCCCAGTACCACTTCCAATGAGATTACAGGATCAATTGCACTAGACCAAGCAGCCTTGGATGTGTCAATGGAACATGAGGCTTACGAGATCAATGGAACAAGATCAATGGAACATGAGGCTTACGAGATCAGTGGAACAAGATCAATGGAACATGAGGCTTATGAGATGCCTTCTGCAAATAATGGTACTTCATTAGTAATAATATGGCTAATTTTATCTTCTGTTCTTTTGAAGTTCCAATAGAAAGCACTGAGCTGAACGATAAGTTCTTTGCAGATACTTCAGTTTCACAATGGCTTCAGGAGCAACCATTGCCGGCTCAGTATGATGCACCTCCTTGCTCCCTAAACGGGGTAGCTGATCTTTGTGCTTTCTCAAGATATAGTAGCTTCCAACTGAGCAACTTCCATGAGATGCGCGAGCATTGGGAGCAGAATCAGATGTCTGAAGATTGGCTCGGCGAGAACATCGACAAGTTCTCTTCATCCAATGTGGATAAATTGCCTGCTGATGTTTGTTGCAATGTGGCGAAGCTACTCTCCTATCGTAAGTGGATCAAGTTGACCGCACTGGTAAAGTGGTTGTTAGTGTTAAGGGCTTCCAAGACCAAGGAACATGTTTGAACCACAAAGAACGGATTTCCTGGGCATGTCAGAGAATACAGTTGATGTCTCATATGTCTTGATGTTCTGCAACATCGCAAAGCTACCCTCCTGCCGTGAGTGAATGAAATTAACCACCGTCATGAAGTGGATATTTGTGTTAAGGGTTTCCAAGAGCAGGCCCAGATTGAGCACACAGAATAATGAGCTGTAATAGCTGTCTCATGTATTGAGGTTCTGTTTTGTAATAATTTGGTGCATTATTTAATTTGTACTACTATTCAGGAATTTGTACAAACATGGTTGATATGTTAGCCATTCGTCTCTTGTTTTTCTTTTGTGCAGATTACAATTGGCATATTTTAGCACAACATTTGGCTAGCACACATTTTTGCACAATGTCCCGTGAGCAAGTGGAGGCAGAACTCCGGCGTGTTATCCCCATCCCCTTCAATTGGGAGGTATTAGATCATGGTGATGGGACGTTTGTCACCTAGCTTCCCTCGAAGCTGGAACTTTTCCGGCTAAAGACCTTTGGGGAGGCTCGAGCTAAAGCTTATGGAGCTTTCTGGCAAGCCGAGGAGTTCGCCCAAACAGTAGAGGCCGTAGCCGACCTTGTCAAAGTGTGGGTGGATATGTGAGGAGTTCACCCAAATAGTAGAGGCCATAGCCGACCTTGTCAAAGTGTGGGTGGATATGTATGGCGTTCTGTAGGAGATCCATGACTATTTGAGCTTATGCGCTATCTAGTCGATCCTAGGGATCACCATGGTAGTCAACATGGTATCCACATAGCAACGAGGTGGCGGTCCTAGAGGCGGACCTCATTCCTACCCACAATGTTGAGATTGTGGTGCCTGGGAAGGTGTACGATATCTACTTCAAGCATGAAAGCGTGGAACAGGTGGACACCAACATGGACGAGGACAATCTTCCAGGTGACGAGGATGACAAAGGCATGGAGGGTGATGGTGATGCAAGCATGCAGGATCGAGAGTCCAAGCGTCACGAGAACACGTCATCTAACAACGCCATTGGAGACACGGCGGGTGAGCTTGCCGAGTAGTTGAGCTTGGTGCAACTCCAAGATAAATACGTTTTGTCGACAACTTCTACCGCATCGACTTCAGCAATAGTGTCGTGGCACCATCCTACCACTGTGCCAGTGGCTACCATGGCTGATGGAGCTACGGCAGGCACGGTTGTGGCCTCTCGAGCGTGGCACGCCAAGAGGCAAGAGGAAGGGCAGCTCTGCAGGTTGCCGCAGCAACTGTCACAGGGCCTACAGCAGGGGCTGATGCAGCAATGGTTGATGCTGCCATGGCAACTGTGGCGGGGCCTGCGATAGGTTGCGATATGGCGGTGGCAGATGCTGCCACTGCAGCTAGGGCAGGCCTGCGACAGGGGCTGATACTGTAGTGCACACGCTACCGCGGTAGCTATAACTAGGCCTGCGGCAGTGGTCGACAGAGTATGGTAGCCACTGTGGCACCTACGACAGGGGTAGCCGCTTCTCTGTCTATTGCCGCAGCAGCTGCAACCCTGACTGTCAACGTCATAATGGTAGAAGCATTGGCTACTTTGGCGGCTGCAGGTCAAGATGAGGCCTCCACAGAGGTGGCAGCTAGGATAGTAATGGCAGTAGTGGCGACATCTTGGACAAGGCATGGGTGGAGGAGGATGAGGGCGCTCCTTCCAATGCCCTCTTTGTGACGCCGATACTTGTGCCAATGACATCGCGATGGAGTGACAGTCTGTGCAACTAGCTGGATGTGAACATGGACATGATGGAGAGATCTACCCTACGAGCCAAGATCAAAAATCTAGAAGACACCACAGGTATGACGGTATTTAGTCTCTTTGATTATTGACTTGTCTGATGATCATATGTCATCTACTATTTCGAAAGTTGGAATTTCCATGGGTAGTAATAGTCAGGAGTCTATACAGTCCATTTGTAAGCTTAAATCTATAAAGGCTGATCAGTTGGCCACTTTAGCAAAGGGCAAAGGTAAAGGAGTTTGCTCCAAATTTGACGGCTCTGCCGAACCTAGGGAGATTTTTTAGGTTTCCAAACTAAATCTTCTATGTGGTGATCTAGACGAGGAGTTTGAGGCTCGGGATGCAAATTTAGATGTTGCATCCAAGCCGAAACATGCTAAACCCTTGCCAAAGAAGCGTTCGTAATGGTTAAGAATCCGAAAACCAAAAAACCACCCCCGAAGTTACGACCATGAGAGGAATTTTTTGGAATAGTAGGGGTATGGGGGATTTGGCTAAGCATGGGCAGATTTCTAAATGATGAGGATGTAATGATCCTTGGTACCCTAGCTCCACTATTCGAGCTTGCCGAGGGGAGCAGCTTCGCCACCACAGGGACACCTCTGAAGACCCTGTCGGGTTCGACTCTTCTGACAACGTCACCTATCCTTCCTCTGCCTTCACCTCCAAGATCCTCTCCTCAGGTTCTAGTCGAACTGTTCTCTTTGCTTTTCTCCTCCGCAAGACTGGAGTTCTTACGGTGAGTTGTCATGTAGAGATAGGAGGAGGTTCGTTCGAAGGAGGCCGGCACCTCGGCTGAGGTTGACTCGGTCGTGGCGGAGGCGAGGACCGAGAAGATAGTGCCCCGATCAACTCCAGTCAAGAGGGCCCTGAGACTCTCCGAGCTCAAGGTCCCGCTCCGGTTGAAGCGGCCGAAGTAAGCGAGCTTCTCGCAAGATCTCTTCCCGAGTAGGGGAGTCTTTATCTGAGTTTGTTGCTTTGTAGAGTGGTTAGCCCCCCGCCCAAAGTGATCAACTTGGTGCCATGAGACAATCTTCCTGCGCCGGGGGCCCTTGTGCTGGCTCTGAGCCGGTTATGGGGGCTAAGAAGGCCCAGCTGTCCGGCAACTCGGGCAACTCTATCCCGGGCGGAGACCTGGGTGTCTAACCTCCAGGACACCTTGAACTCTGCTCTGAATTTGCTTGAGACAGCCCTGATCGAGGCCGGGATCTTGGTTCATCCTGCCGAGACCCATGCCTTCTGAGTGGCCGAGCTGACACGGTCACTTTGTGGCCTTAAGCCGATGGTGGAGGCGCACATCTCCCTACAGGTCCGGCAGGGAGTCCAAGACTCGGTGGCGATGGCCTTGGCTCTATTCAAAGCCCGTCACTCAGAGATGGGCGTTGGTGCCCTCACTACCTCAGAAATGATCTCTGCTACAACACAATCACTGACGGGCACCCCGAGGCCCGTGGTGCCCGAGGCCCGTCGCTGATTAGATGAATCGCTGACGGGCGCACACGAGCCCGTCAGCGATGGTCACGCACTGGAGGAGACGTCCAACTTCTACTGACGGGCACAAACAAAACCCATCAGTAGAAGTGGGCACGGAAAGCCAACCTCGTCTCTCCACTGACACGAAGCGGCACTGACGGGCCCTTTAGAACGTGTCCGTCAGTGATGGTTTCCATTCCGCTAACGGGTAACATTCTGCCCATCAGTAGAAGTGAGAAGGGAGGCCCACCCTGGCTTCTCCACTGACACATACCTTCACTGACGCGTTTTATTACATCGCCTGTCAGTGATTCTCTTGACCTCAGAAAAAAAATTTGGGCCCACCAGCTTATCCCGAGCACAGCACCCAGGCCCACGAGCCCAGGCCGCGCAGGGGACCAGCCAGAGGCCTATCCCGAGCACAGCGCCCAGGCCCACGAGCCCAGGCCGCGCAGAGGACCGGCGGCGGCTCGGAGTATCAGTGACAGTTCTAAGGAATTCAACCGTCCAACGCGCAGCTGCCCTTTTAAGCCAGTGCGTGCGCAGCTCGCTCGGCGAGGTGGGACTAAAGATTGCAGTACCAGTGGTGGTGGCGTTACCACTGACGGGCGGCCCATATATGCCCGTCAGTGGTGGTAGCTATGGTTAGGGAGCCAGAGTGCCCATACTTCTACTGACGGGTCTTATTACGGGGCCCGTCAGTAAAAGTCTCTACTGACGGGTTTTAGTAGGGTGCCCGTCAGTGAAAGTTTGCTCCCAGGAATGCCTCCGTGGCATGCTTATCACTGACGGGTGTTGTATTTAGTGCCCGTCAGTGATAATACTGGAACTTTGTAAAACACTGTTCGCCGACAGCTGGCCGTTGAGCTCGCGCGCCTCAACATGGCCAGCTGCAGCTCCGGCAATTTTGGGCCATGCTGCTACTCTGCTTTGTCCTCCTCCTCCCTCTCCTCCCTCTCCTCCCTCCCTCCCTCCTCATCTAGATCTAGATCTAGATCTAGATCCTCCCTCCCTCCCTCCCTCTCCTCCTCCCTCCCTCTAGATCATTAATTAATCCTCTCCTTCCTCCCTCCCTCCCTCTCCTCCTCCCTCCCTCCCTCCCTCCCTTCTCCTCCTCCTAAATACACAATCTATATCTAGATCTAGCTCTTTTAAACCCTCCTCCCTCCCTCCTCTCTTCCCTCCCCTCTCTTAATTTCCTCCCTTCTCCTCCTCCCTCTCCTTACCCTATTTCTAAGGCTAGCGAGCGACTTCTCTTTGGTACGATATAATACATGAAAGAAAATAATAAATTTTGTGATTACTTTATTAATTTAGATTATAATCAATCAGTTTGTTGTTGTAGTGATCGATGGATCGAAGTTGGATGTACGGCGAAAGGGCAACACGGAGTTTCGTCAATACTCTGAATGGGTTTCTAGATGTGGCCGAGGAAGATAGGGAGAAAAAGGGTGCGAACAAGATGTGTTGTCTGTGTTCCGTATGCAAGAACACGATAATGTTCAGGGAGAGAGGCATGCTGCAGCTACACTTGTTGACTAAAGGTTTCATGGAAGGTTATACACGTTGGACAAGTCACGGTGAGGAGGAGACAGAAATTTTAGCTACCCGTGAATGTTTAGAAGAAGAGGCCAGACATGGAGACGCCGAAGAAGATGAAGACCATATTTCGGAATGTAGGGATGACTTGACGGGGGAGGCGGGGAACAATTTGGCTGAAATGTTGAGGGACAGTCACATGGCGGACCAGGTGGTCGAAGACCCCGAGGATGAAAGAGAGGTCGCAAAGTTTGCGAAACTGATGGAAGACTCGACAAAACCGCTGTATCCCACCTGCGATCCTGAGCACACGCGTCTGTCAGTCACGCTAGAACTTCTAAGGATCAAGGCAGCCCACAACTGTCCGGACGCAAGCTTCGATGAGATACTGGCTTACCTCGCGACGGTTTTTCCAAAGGAGAACGTGTTGCCTACGAGCACCGAGGAAGCCAAGAAGGTGGTCTACCCACTTGGATTGGATGTAGAGAGACTCCACGCTTGCCGAAATGACTGCATTATTTATCGCAGGGAGTATAGAGAGCTGGACAAATGTCCGGTGTGCAACACATCTCGATATAAGCGGGGTAGAAACCAAGACGATGATGAGGAAGAAGTGACGAGTGGTGCCCCTGCAAAGGTTGTATGGTACCTTCCAGTCCTCCCCCGTCTGAAGCGTTTATTCGGTAACAAGAAGGAGGCAAAACTGATGCGTTGGCACGAAGAGGGGAGAAGAAAGGACGGGGTGTTGAGACACCCAGCCGATGCTTGTCAGTGGAGGGCAATCGACGCCGAATACCCAGATTTCGGTAGTGATCCGAGAAATATCAGGTTCGGTATGAGTACGGACGGAATAAATCCATTCGGCAACATGAGCAGCAGACACAGCACATGGCCCGTTGTTCTTTGGATCTATAATCTCCCTCCATGGTTGTGCATGAAGCGGAAGTACATGCACCTATCTATTCTCATTCAAGGGCCAAAACAACCTGGAATGGATCTTAACGTGTATCTACAGCTACTGAAGGACAAACTAGCTACGCTGTGGGAAGAAGGGGGCTCAGGTCTGGGACGCGGACAGAGAAGAGTTCTTCACTCTGAAAGGCCTGCTGTTCACAACGGTGCAAGATTACCCCGCGTACGGGAACAACGCGTGTCAGTGCACCAAAAGATACGAGGCATGTGTTAGGTGCATGGAAGAAACGACGAGTGTTTCTTAGAGGGCTCTAGAAAAATCGTGTTCATGGGACACCGAAGGTGGCTGACCATGAACGACCCATGGAGAGAGGACACGGAAAGGTTCGACGGAACAAAAGAATCCGTCCGAAGCCTCGCGAGAAGACTGGACAAGAAATCTACGATCTCTTGAATGAAATGGATGAAGTTGAGCCAGGGAAAGGAAAGAAACAACCGCCGGTAAAGGGCGTCTGGAAAAGAAAATCTGTTTTCTGGGAACTGCCTTACTGGCCTCACCTAGACACACGTCATAGCATTGATGTAATGCATGTTGAGAAAAATGTCTGCGACAGCTTGCTAGGTCTCTTGCTCAATATTCCGGACAAGACAAAAGATGGGCCGAAGGCACGAGCAGACATGCAACATATGAATATAAGACCTGAGCTGTGGGCAACCAGAGAAACGACCAAGACGGGGAAGAATGGTATCAGAGTCAAGACCAGCTGTCCTGCTGCCTGCTACACTCTGAGTAAAGACGAGCTCCATAGCCTCTGCGAATGCCTCTATGGTGTCAAAGTTTTTTCGGGTTACTCCGCAAACATCCGGAAACTTGTTGACATGAAGACTCATCGACTGATTGGCATGAAGTCTCATGACTGCCACGTGATGATCACAGATACTGCCTGTCGCAATTAGGGGTATCATGGAGCCAGGTGTCCGCAAGACGATCACGGATCTTTGTAACTTCTTCAACACTATCTGTTAGAAGTCAATCACGGTGCAACGCTGCCTGAAACTGAAGGCCGAGATCACTGTCATACTATGCGAACTTGAGATGTATTTCCCTCCAGCATTCTTCGATGTCATGGTACATCTTATGATCCATATCGTCCCGGAGATACTGGACCTCGGTCCCGTGTTTTTGCACAACATGTACCCGTTTGAAAGGTACAACAGGGTATCAAGCGCTACGTTCGTAACAGAGCGCATCCGGAAGGTAGCATCATCCAAGGCTATGTTATCGAAGAGGGCATCGAGTTCTGCACGATTACATGCGTGATCAGAAACCTATAGGTGTTCCAGTTTCGCGGCACATAGGCAGGCTCGACGGTAAAGGTGCAATCGGGGCATAAAAATTTACATGTGTATCGATCGGAAAGATCGGATGACTACAACAGAGCACATTTCATGGTGCTACAACACTTGGCTGTGGTACGGCCTTATATTCAGATCCACATGAAACAGTTGCGCGAAGTGAATCCGAAAAAGGGCACAGTTGCGCTCATGAAAGAACATAACGCCAAGTTCTCCCGGTGGCTAAAGGACAGCTGGTACGAAAGGGAGCCGACAAATAGAGAAGAAGAAACCGTCCGAATGTTGTCACAAGAACCCGATAGCAAAGTCGTCACGTGGCAATCATATGATATCAACGGATACATATTCTATACCGAGGCTCAAGACCGGCGCAGTACGTACCAGAACTGCGGTGTAACGCAGGAGTCTAGAACTGGTCATCATGGCAAGAAGTGTAGGTACTACGGCGTGATCGAAGAGATCTGGGAACTTGACTACACGGTGACCAAGATCCCCATGTTTCGTGTCAGATGGGCGAAAGACGTCAGAATCGAAGATATGAACAACAGTACCATGGTGATACCTCCACCGATCCCTATGGAGTCACGACAAGTTAAATCAATCAGTCCCAAAGATGAGCCATGGGTATTAGCCAAACAGCTCGCCCAAGTGTTCTACATAACAGACCCAAAGAATAAGAAGCGCGTTGTCGTGAGGAAAGGGAAAAGGAGTATTGTCGGAGTCGATGGCGTAGTTGACGAAGAGGACTACGACCAGTTCGACGATCCGGACACAGAAGAAGAAGATGTTGATGATCGAACGAGCAAGAGGCGTAAAAGTTCGCAGGATGCGTGCCCGTACATAAGACGCAGCCACGACGAAGGCCTGACGTATACCACCAAGAAGATCAGAAGTACTATTGAGAAGCGTGTCGAAGACGACGAAACCTAGCTTTCCGATCAATTCAGAACGAATCTCAATGTGTAATACTATTATTTTGATGAATTAAATACTTAATTGAGGATATGTTTTGGACTTGGTGAAATAGGCATGTTTGGTTTTGTATTAATAATATCATGTTGTACTAAATTACTTTGATTCGCAATATTCGTAAAATATAGGAGTAGAAAATAAATATACATAATTAAAGTATCATGTTATATTGAATTCCGAACAAACCGAAGACAAAGCAACGAATGAAAGGAAGGACGGCTCGCTTTACAACCAGGACGGGTCTCGCTGCCGGATCAATGCGCAGGACGCACGATCTACAAACAACACAATAGAGAGAGCCAACCAAGAACGAAAGAACCTGGAAACAAACCCGCGAGCGAATACCAAACAGAGTAAGAAGGAGGAAGGGCCGAAGGCGGCTTACTAAGCGAGGAGGCTCCAAGCAGCCTAATAACGCATTACAAGGGAGCTTGCGGAAAAAACCCTAACTCAAGTCCACTGACGGGCAACAAACCCACACCCGTCAGTGAAAACGTACTCCGGAAACCCTAATTGAACAACACTGACGGGCGAGGAACTAACGCCCGTCAGTGGAGATGGACTTCCACTGACGGGTGTATTCATTAGTGCCCGTCAGTGGAGACACCTGCACTTTCGCTGACGGGCTCTTATCTAGTGCCCGTCAGCGATTCTCTGGTACTATAAAGCTGTGACTTAGCGAAATTTACAACCACTCCGCCCGCGCGTTCATTTGAACCAGCCGCGAGTGCACCCGAGCCCCCGCCGCCAGGCTGCCGCGCCGCCGACGCCAGCCCCGTCCGCGCCGCCGCTCCGTCGTCCGTGCCGCCGCTCCGTCCTCCTCCCCTCCTCCGGTCCTCCGCCGCCGACGCCGCCCCTGCACCGAGGCTGACGCTGCCGGCGCCACCCGAGGCCCCCAGCCACGCCACCGCCCGAGGTTCCCTCCTCCACCGTGGAAGCTTCTCCGCCGCCGGCCCCCTCCTCCATCCCCCCAACCGCCGGCCCCCTCCTCCATCCCCCCAACCGCCGGCCCCCTCCTCCATCCCCCCAACCGCCGGCACCCTCCTCCATCCCCCAACCGCCGGCCCCCTCCTGTGAGTCCCATTTTTACTGGTTGTCAGTTCCTAATTTTGGATACATGAGCAATCGAGGTTTACTTTTGATTCAGAGGGGCATCTGATCCATGAGTGCTATTCATATAAGTGCCATGTTAATTCAATGTATGTTCTCTGCAAACTCGCTAGGATTGGATGCTCATGTGGTTGCCTTATGATGCTATCAAAGTATATAAGCTTGTGGTTTTTTCGTCAGGACTAATAATATCATATGACAGATTCAAAGAGTGCTCCGGCAAGATATAGCGGTTGAGGAAACATTAAAGAAGTATATGAGTTGGATTTGGTTTATTGACTATCAGGTTTCATTCTTTGTTTTGGATTTTACTCGCACTGGTGGTGTATAATCTTAGAGGATTGGCACTTTGAGTCGTTCGGTCGGTTGTGTATAGTTGGAAACTCTGTGATTAGCTTGATAGCTATTGTTCTTGTTATGAGATAATGTTATGAGATATAATGTTATGAGATATAGCTTCTGACATAATGTAATGAGATATAGCTTGTTATCCATTATCATTGATATACCTTGTGCTAGCTTGTGACGTTGTTGTGAGATATCTTGTGCTGGATTGTTGTCGTTGCTATTGGAATATGTTGTGATAGTTGGCTACATTTGATATTAAGGCTTTGGTTGATTCCGTTAGGTGCCATTGTGATTCGTTTAGAATATCTATCATCTTGTTATGCTTAGAATGATTCCTCGTGCTTCGCCTGATTGCAGTCATCTATTTTTGTCAGATTATTTATTACATTCTTACCACTAAGTCTATGAGGCACATTGTTTTTGAGCATGTAAATTATAGTTCAGTTTAGTTTTTTATTTGAGTTCTCTACAGAACTATGAACTGTTTCTTCCCTGTGAGCGGCATGAGGATTTGATCTTCTCTATTATGGGTTGTTTGGAAAACTAAAAGTGTTGCTTCGAACTGTCCTTTGCTGATAGGTGGGCCCTTGTTTCAGTTTCTTAATATATCGGAAATGGAATCGTCACCAACCCGGGAAGTAGCCCGCGTAGATGATGACATCGCGGCGCCCCTAGACGTGGCCGCCCCTATTGACGCCCCGCTCCTAACCGATCAAACAGCCCCCGAGTCGGCCGTTGAACCTGCCGTCCAGGCGGAGAATGTACCTCCGGCTCCTACACTTCCCACGACGCGAGATGAAGAGAGTGCGTCTGGCTCGTCAGACGCTTCTCGATCAAGCGAGTCAGGGTCAGAGGAACAGGAGACGCCGGAGCCGTCGTCAGCAGCAGAGAAGCCAAAGAGACGGTACAACCCTAGAGGAGGGAACCAGCTGACGAACGAGACGTTCGTCGTCACTCGGGTCGGCGTGACAGGTGTTCCTGCAAGTCCTGAGAAGGCAGCGAAGTCGTTCAGCAACACGTGCGGGTGCATCGTCCGCGAGCATGTCAGGATCACATGCCAGGACTTCAAGAAAATGACGGACGGCCAGAAAAAGGTCCTCTTCGACAAGCTCTGGGATAAGTATGCTGTCCCAGAGGCTGACAAGGAAAGAGTCCGAAGAAAAGCGGACAGCATCATGTGTGCCGCGCTAAGGACATGGCGATATGAAGCAAGGAAACTGCTAGACATCGATTTCGATACTGTAATCAAACAGAAATGGCCAAAGGTAGAACTCGAGCACTGGGAGGAGTTCGTTGCGGACATGAAGAGTGATGAATTCAAGGAGAAGAGTCGTCGGGCGAAGGAGCTGCGCGCGAAGAACAAATTCCCCCACCACCTTGGCAGCCGAGGTGTTCCCGGGAAGAGACCGATCTAGGAGAAAGAGGACGCCGCGCTGATAGCGGCTGGGAAACCGGTCCCTTCGCCGATATTGAGCAGGAACGCGCCCAGATCTGGATGAGGGCGCACACAGTTTTGGACCCAGCCACTGGGACTCCTATCATCACGGACCCTGAGCTTCAGGCGGTCTCCGAAAGACTGGTAAAATCTAAATCCGATGTCTTCTTCGAATATACTATTGTGCTTCCAGTTCGCTAACGGTCCGTACGTTGCAGAGGCAGCTGTCCCAGCAGCCTGCCAGCTCGCAGGAATCCGTCCAGAGCCAGAGGTGGGAAGACCATCTCTCGAAGGCTCTAGGGACGAAGGAGAAGACAGGGCGTGTCCGGGGGATCGGGAGCGGGGCTATCTGGGACACAGTGTTTCCCCAGGACCGCGAGGCTGCCCGCCAGAGGAGGAGAGGAAGGCAAACATCTCTAATGCAGGAGATGATAAGGGCAGCCCAGGAGGCTGGCAAGAAGGCGGCCCAAGAATTTTTAGCGTCTAAAGGCTACGATGCATCTCGGCCACCTGTCCATCCTCATGGACATCAGGGCTCCTATCCTGCTGGATGGAGCAGCTGCGCCTCAGCCTCCGACAATGCCCCCGAGTCGCCAAGTCCCGTCGAAGACATTGCTGTAAGTTTCGTCGCGACCATGAATCACTTAAATGAGGGCTCTAATTAATAGAATTGTGCAGATAACAATGCTCTAATTCGACACATTGTTTATTACGCAGGACCCCACGAAATGCCACCTCACAATCCCCTTGCCTGGCGTGAAGAAGACGGTTGCACACGGCCTAGTCTTCCCAACGGCGGAGGGCGCGACATGCCACAACGTTGCAATACCTCCCCACATGGCGAGGGTGCAGGTGGACCGCGTCGTCGGCGAGTTCAGTGACGTCACAGTCCCTGTCGCCCCTGAAGAGGATGTCACGAAGCTGGGAGACTGCAAAGGGTACTACATCCTGTGGCCGAAGAGCCAGATAACTATCCTCGGGGTGTCATCTCCTAGTACGTCAGCCATCCCCTCTCCATCAGCCAGAGCCGGCCCGTCTCCGCTCGGGCGTGTGCAGGACGCCGGTTTCGTTCGATGATCGGGACGACGATCTTGGCGGGCAGCAGCACACGACGATCCTTCCGTCCCAGGAGGAGGAGCAACCCAAGAAGGACTCGCTGCCCCGTGAGAAGCGCACCAAGCATCGCCATGACCCGAGCGCAGCGGAAAAGAAGATCTATCTCCAAGCACGCTCAATGCCGCGATGGGCGAAGCGTTGACGGGAGGCAAGAGGGCCTCCTCTCCGGAGCCGGAGAGGAAAAGAAAAAGACCACACAGGCGGGGCGGCACCGCTGCGAAGGAGGCAAGCAAGGACAGCAAGAAGAAGGCCTTATCCTTCCAGACATCTGCCGAAACCATCAAGAAGCCTCGACGAATAGTGTACGAGGCAGGTGAGCCCTTGCTCCCAGATGATGAGATGCAGAGGTTGCCCACGCAGATGAAAATGCTCCATGACACGATCATGATGAGGGCACGGAATCGGGATGATTATGTGCAACACTTTAAGGTCGAGGTGCCTAAAGATTTTGGTTTCTTCCTAGACAGACATCATGACACCTCGACATCAATTTTTGAAGATATATTTAATTTGTTCAACCTCTTCCAGCTCGACACCATGCTCGTCAGGCTATGGGCGCTTTACCAAGCCCAAGAGTCGAGGCGTCTGCCCAGCTGCACTTTTGGAATAATCGATCTGATCATCATGAACGAGTACTATATACGAGAAGCGAAGCAGCTCCTAACAAATTATATCACCGAGTCATTGATATACCATAAGGATAAGGACCACTTGCTCATGCCATACAACCCCCCGTAAGTTACTTACTAGTGTTCCTAGTTTGCTGTTCTTAATCACGTATCCCCGTCTGTTTATATTCCTTTGTTACCCTTTACGCAGCGACCACTGGATCCTCATCGTCATCGACAAGCGTTCCAGATTCATATACTATTTTGATTCCCAAAGAAGTGTCAAGCGGGACTTCTCAGGAATTAAGCAAGTTCTGGAAGACGCCTTTTGGGAATACAACTTGCGGGGAGGAGCAGAGAGAGCAAGAGCAAGAAGCTGACCCACAAATTCAACTTCTCTTGCAGGCAACAGCCGGAAAATAGTGTTACATGTGGGTATTACGTCTGCGCTCACATAGACGCGTTTGTCATGCCCCAGAACCCGCAGTGGAGCCAAGACTAGTTCAATAACTTCATACACGACCTGGCCGAGGAAAAGTACGACTGGAGGAAGGACTTTGCCCGCATCCAGAAGACCTTCGCGTACGTCATCAACAACGAAGTCATCCGGCCAAGCGGAGATTTCTACGCGGGAGTCCAATTACCCCCTTCCCGCCGCCCTGCAAGTACTAGCGAAGCGTCGTAGACGTAGATTAGTAGGGCTAGTGAGAATAAACATTGTTAAATTCAATTGTTTGTCGTTTTAATTCGTTGTAAACTTGTTTATATATGTGTATTTACTATTTGTGATATTAATTTGGTATATGTGATTCATATTTATGATATTAAAATGTTACATATGCTTAATATTTGACATATTAATTGTTGTATATTCTTCATATTGCCTTTCCAGAATTTTTTTTAAAAAAAGGGGATCATACTTTCACTGACGGGGCACGTAAACGTACACGTCAGTGGAAATAGCTCATCACTGACGGGCCCGTAATAAGAACCCGTCAGTGAAAGGCACTGTCAGGATGTTTCCACGCACCCTGCACTGCATCTCTGCTGACGGGCTAGTTGGGCCCGTCAGTGAAAGTGTACATCTACTGACGGGCTTTGTGCCCGTCAGTGAAAGTTGGACTTCCACTGACGCGACGTTAGTGACGGGCTGGAAACCCATCAGCGGTGGGTTTTAGTGCCCGTCAGTGAAGGGGTTTTCTGAGGTAGTGCCTTAAGGATGAACTCCCTGGTGCGAGCGTGGAGGAGACGGAGAAGCTTGTGGCAGCCATGCTCGAGGCGGCGCAGGCATTTGTAGATATGCTAGATGTGCCTTCCTGTAATCCTCCTGCTCAATAAAGACTTAAGTTTTTCTCATCAATACATTTGTTATGTATGAATTTTTCCATTCGTTAGCTCAATGTTAGGACTTGTCGAAAACCTAGCATTAAGAGTCTATCGATAGCATACAACACTTAGCACTTTCTAGCCTTTCTCTCCTTGACCCGAGTCGGAAGGCTTTGCTGCTAGCCGAGGAGTTTAGTCGGTCAGCCTTAGGTCTAAGTCGAGTAGAGGGCTCAGTGGCTCCTGGACACTCGTAAATGTGGTAAGGGACCTTCCTCTGTCCTGCGAGGCCACAGCTCAGATTTCCTTTTCTTCGAGAGGATGAAGCCTTAAAAATAATCTAATGTTAAAGAAATCTAACATCTAATCTTCTTTTATTCACATCTTGCTTTTGGATTTGTCTGGCCATCTTTGAAAGCAAGATGACTTACTGTGGCTAGTAGGATTACTCTAGGCTTCATAGCAGCACACCTGTTTAAATCGCAGTAGGTTTATGGTGCGAGTAACCGTGTTCAGCCAATGATATATGAAAAACAATTAACCAGAGCTAGCCGTATCCGTATTGCACATTATATGCGATCGTGCTTCCCTGTATATGTCCTTGCTCCAAGCTTGATGTTACGTATATGCAATCAATGAATATACCAATATAAAAAGGAACTTCTTGTCCCAGGAACTCTCGTAATATATACGCGCTCGCTGAGAACCACGCCTTAGTGGAGTTGTGAGATGCAGTTGCGAGGGAAACGATTTCACTCACTAAAATTCAAAAGAATTAGTATTTACATTTACACACACAAATATGTTCCAGCAAAAACTGTATATTTATAAATTTATCCTCAATCGCGTCATTTATAGGCATATGATAAGGAACCGCAGTTGTATGGGTGTGTGTATAAGTTGTGTACGTGCATACCTCTTTTTCAAATCACAACATGTATATATTGTGCGTGCCATTGTCACACTCAGACTAATGTTTTAACCACTATTCGCAGCCCCTGCTACAACAGGCACCTCGGAGTCAAAATACGAAAAATTTCATGCAGACCATGTTATAACTTATGAGCATGCAAAAGTTAATTAAAATTTTCGACCATTTATGCCCTATATAAAAGATGGCAAAAGATAAATAGATAGTGTCCAATACATGATCACTTGTCATTTTGTTTTTGTAGGGGGCACAAGGTCATTTTTTTTCAATTAACTTTAGTAGGTTCCCATGTTAAACCATCCCTACATCCATGAATATTTTTCACATGCAATAAGGGTTTGAAAGTTCGCACTGGCTATCACCCTTGAGAAAAGTGCACTTTATCCTCTAAACTTTGGCCTAGTTTTAATGTTCAACTTCCAACTCTAAAACTAGGTGAATCTCAACTCTCAAAACCATTTACTTTACCCCACTACTAAAACCAATATGGTTTAATTAGTTAATATAGCACCTACTTGTCAAATAATTTCACTGGTATAATAACTATGTGGAGAAATATCATTGAGTCAGCATCATCAAAAAATCCTAGAACTTTCAGGAAAATCATAAATCGGAGAAAATTTGGAAACGTTTTGAGAAATAGGAAGAATCATTAAAAAGAGCAGGGGAAAAAAATCAAAATCAGGAAAAATGCCACAAAATTTAGTAAAAATAGAAAAGTCAGAAAATCCTATAAAAAAAAGAAAGCCAGAAAATATATTTTAAAAGATAAAGAAATAGGTCAAGTTACTCACCTAGAAAATGAACGGTAAATGTTCAAAAAAAATACATAAAGTAAATTCCATAGACGTTGGGAGGCAATTAAGCAAGGGCAGAGACACGTTTTTTTTTGTAATGTGCTTGTTGTACGTTGTAGCTGTGAGGCTCCCGTTTTCGGTGCTTCTGCTTTTTTTTAGGCACAAATCTCAAAACAAATAAAACTAGTAACTTAGTCACTATCTATATCAGGCCATGGATCCAAGCCCAGTCTAAACCTACTCCACCCTCACGATCTCAACCGTTCCATCACCGGTGGCATCTCCTCTCTACTGGCGACTCGCCTCCTACAGCAGCTCTCCTCCACCTTGTCGCAACTAGATAGCCATCCCCCGCCTTTCCTCTCTCTGCCGCTACCCGCAACCCGCACTATGACTAGCGACGCCCCACCGCTGGCACGATCCGGCTCAAGCACTGACGTTGTGACCAGCCTCCAGCGCTTACGCCGCAACTCGCCTGCTCTTTGCCCACCGACACTCATGACACTCTCCTGTCTCGCATGTTGCCGCTCGACGCTCGCCACGACAAACACAGAAGACGGAAGCTTGGAGCTCGGTTCCCACGGCGACGAGGTGAGTCCGATGTGGTCGGCTTATGCGATATCGAGGAAGGTGTTAGAGAGGGCCGTAGGAGGTATCTGGACAGACGCACGCTCCTACGCGGCCGATCTCAAGGCTGGCAACAAGTTTGGCGGTGTATTAAGAGGAAGGCACATGGGGTGGTTACTGACATCAATACGGCTTTGGGTATGGCCCCTGGCTATAGATTGCCGAGGTGCAAACGTGTTACCAAATTGGCATTCCTTAAGAATATCTAGTGAAAGAGGTTCTTTTAATCTCAGCCTTGCGCTTGCTTTGAATTCATGCAACTGGTTTTTTCGGAAAGTATAGAAGCACTTCTCGAAGAATGCTCCATCCGGTGCTTTGTGTTTTTCTCTTTTGTACATTTGATCCAACACAAGCTTACTTATGGTTGTCAATTTCTGTCTAGTATAATCGGTTAGCACTTTGCATGCTCTCCTCTTCTTTCTATTTGTGTTACATATCATTTTTATATTGATATGGTATCCAAGGTTACACTTTTAACTATAGACTGTCATGGAAATATGTTTCTTCTAGTAAAGGTAGGCACACATCATAATGGAGTATTAATTTGTTGCCATAGATATTAATAAAATTTTTAATAAATATTTGACTAAGTGACAGAAAGGGAGTAATAAAAATGGCCGAGAGAGCCCCCCTTCCCTTTGTTAAATTTTCATCGAAGAGCTAATCGGTCCTCTTTCCTATGCTTGCTATCGGAACCTAGAGCCAGAAGGACCATCATACTGAGCTGGCAACTTTTGCTCTTGCGAAACTGAAGCATGTGCAACAGAAAACCCTATAGCTAGGCCGCCCGAGAGGGCCTCGGACAAGCATCTGCAGCCCATGCACGCTTCGCGGCCCACAATGGCCATCTCTTTTCACTGCACCGAAACCCACGAAAGGAAAAAGCCTTCCGCTAGTTCTTTCGGCTTTGCTCTTTCTACAGTTTCGCAAGCATGAATGGCTTCTCTGTACATTTATTTGAAGTAAAAGTGTGACTTTCTTCCTTATACAAAGACAGTATAATAAATTGAAAAAATTAAAACACACACGAAGAACAATGATCCTAATAAACTGAAAGTTAGATCAAGATCATCTGACATCATCATCTCCGTCTATGTATTTTCACATCTTGGTATTCCTCCATGCCTTTTAAGAAACCATAGAACACTAAATGTACACAATCTAGACTCACTCTTCCAGATTATCACTTTAGGGTCTCTTTGATTAAAAAACAGGAATAGAAAAAGAAACATGATTGCAATGTCATATTCATTTGAATCTTACATGATTGGATTTGCATTAAGGATTATTTGATTACATTGTAGGAAAATAAATTATTCTTTACGAGAGATCTGAGTCAATAATGAAAATTTTCTTATGGAACGTAGTGCAATGGAATTTTAAGAAAAAAATTCTTATATGATACAATCCTATAAATCAAATAACTCAGTAGAAAAAGTTCCTAAGGATTTTAATCCTATAGAAGTTTTTATAAAAATCTTTTGAATTGAAGAGGCCCAGTGAAGAAAGGAAAGGAAGAAGGAGAAAGGTTGAATTAACAAGTCTAAAACGTGGGTCAGTGAAGAGGGAGAGAGAAGATCAGGGGACCCGCTCGTGGTAGACAGCAAGAGAAGTTGGTCACGCGGCCACAGGACGCCACAATACTGAGGGCCTGTTTAGTTGGACTGTGGCTGTTGACAAAGCTGCTGCTGGCTGGCTGTCTGAAAAAGCTGCTGTGACTGTGGGGAAGTGAATATATGGCTTTTTGGTTGATTCAAACCATCTACAATATTTTAAAAATTAAGCACAGAAGTTTCAGCACATTGTAAAAAGCGGGTAGAAGGCAGCTTTTCTAAACAGCTAAATTTACACTGCAAAGCCCACAGTTACCGTTGGCAAAAGCTGCTAAAAAGCTGGCCGTTCGGTTGGGCTGTAGCTTTTTTCAGTGAAAAGCTGCTAAAAAGCCTAACCAAATACCCCCAAAGAACAAGATGGTGGTGGTCGCGCGTGCCGCTGACGAACTTCCACAACGAGGTAGCGCGATGCGCTGTGCGGTGTGACGAGGCCCCCGATCAGGGGCGCCGCCTCTGCTGCGTCTCGTCCTTCACGTAAATCCATCTCCACGTCAATTGTCCCGTGGCATTGCCACTTGAAAATCTATTTTTTCTTGGTCGCACTTTCTGGGTTGGGAATTGCATGTGTGGAACAAGGATGAGCTAGGAATAACGATGGATAAATACTAATTTCGTGTCAAATTTGGGTCAAATTGGATGAGAGTGACTAAGTGAGACAAGGGAGAGATTGAAGGTGAATCTTATATATGGGTCAAGAACATATCAACCGATACCATCTTTTAGGTGATACAGTAATATTAATATTAAATTAGTAGTGTAAATGGTTATGAAGAGAAGAGAGGATAGGCCCACTGGGCACAAATGACATTTTACATATCTATTTAGGAAATAATTATATTTTAATTGGTGTAGTGTTTTCTGATAGACAGACATGATTTTGTAATGGTATTAAGCAAAGAACAAGTTCCTTGAACAATAGATAACAAATAACACTGCCCTAAATCCAATTTTACCAAGCTAGACAGGTTTGTCAGTCACTGTTTATACCTTTTTCATAGCAAGATTTATTTATTCGTATAATACCTCTCTTTACAAATATGCCAACTGGAATAAGGCAATGCGTGTTAGATTTGAGTTTGGCAATGGTATGGACGGGCTCCATGTGATGTACAGGAGGGAGAACAACTACGAACTAGTCCCAATCCCATGTGACCATCATACTAGACTGGAAAAGTATGGACACGTATCTTTTCTGTTCCCTTGAGAATATCTATTTGAATGAAAGACAAACACAGCTTTATTTTCTGGAAAATTTGGGCTTATAGCTAGCGGATGAAAATTGTTAAGATATAAAAAATGCTTTGCCTTGCAGGTAACTTGTTGAATTCGAATTGAAATTATAAACATGGATGAACAAATGCATACAAATAAAGAGTTCCCAGAAACCAAGTACGTGGAGGCTCTTTGAAAATCTGATTAAACGTAGACGCGTATATGATGCGTCTGACTTCTAGGGAAACACTCAAGAGGTTTCTATTAATAAGTTGACTCTAACAGCAGGTACAATATAAAGACACTGCCAAACTCATTCGAGAATTTAATCATTGGAGAATTAGAAAGAGTAACAAAGGATGGTCGCCCTCGTCTTAAATTATACTTTTTTCGTCTACAAATGTAAGGCGTGTACGGAATTTAAGATTCAACTTTAACCAACAATTAAACCAATAATATTATATTATATAACACAAAAGTGATATCATTTAAAAATATGTTTGAATATGAATTCCAATGATACCATTTTTATGTCATATAGTTCAATATTATTGGTTTAATTGCTGGTCAAAGTTAAATCTTAACTTTCGTGCACGCCTTATATTTGTGGACGGAGGGAGTATGTTCTCTGTAGAGCTTAGCATGTACATCAATTAAGAAAACCTTTAAAAATAGCGTTGATAAATCAAAGTTCGTAAAGGAAAAACCTACCAACCTTGTAGCCTTGCGAAGAGTTTACTCCCTTTGAAAACTAACGTGGTATGCAAGGGACTCAAAGTTGCAAGCATACAACGATATCATTCTACCCGCTCTCCCTCTTCTGTTCTAATTTTTCCTCAACATGTCCATTTTCTTTTCTTATCTTGGCGACTATACTATCAACAAGAAATTTACTAGACTGTGATTACCAGTGGTGCTGCTGCAAGAATTTATGTCGTTTCTACCGTAGCTTTACATCACAGTATCACATCTGAACTGTTGTTAATCTTTTTCTAACAAAAACAGTGCAACTACTCTACAAAATTAGCAAACCAACGGACATTGGCCAAATTCAAATCCTACAAGATACACAGAATGACAGGAAACCAACCTGAAAAGCCGAAACACTAGCCACCACCCCATGATCCTCCATGTTCTCACAATTCCTGTCTCAATACAGTTTCTTTTAACAAACTTTGTCTCAGTGTAGTTTAGTTTAATCAACCAACCTGCAGCTTTGCAACAAAATGATTAGTGTTAGTCTAACCTGGATGATTATGCCACTATTACCCTGACAACACCTCCTACTGTCCTCCTCCATGGCCGCACATGCCACTGTCTGTCTGTCTTTGACTGGCTACACGCCTCCTCCCACATGAGTTGTGTCCAGTTGTTGTGCACCGCAGAGCAGCGCACTGCACTGCACCGTTGTTTTGTGTAGTGTTTACTCCGCGTCCCTTTTATTAGTCCCACCTCGCCAGTTCAACACCTCCGTTTCCCACACTTATCTCCCTCTCCTGTCCCTCACACGCACGAGAACTCCTCTCCTCTCGTCGCAACCGGACAGCTAAGGCTTCGCTGTTCGCCGCTTCCCCACACGGTTTGCTTTTCCCTTTCCTCTCGCTGCCGCCGCCGTTGGCATTCCGTCGACCACCGCCGCGCGCCATGGCCGCCTTTAAGAACCTCGTTCTGCTCCTCCTCGTCCTCGCAGTCGCGGCGCTCTCCGCCTCCGCGTCGTCCCTCGCCGGTGGCGACCACCTGCAGCTCGGCATCCTCTCCGGCGGCGGCAGGGGGGAGTGCAGGGGCACCGTCGGCGAGTGCGGCGGCGGCGAGGAGGGCGACGACGCGGAGGGGGAGCTGGGTTCGGCGTCGGCTGAGGCGCACCGCCGCGTGCTGGCCGGGCGCGCCGGGTACATCAGCTACGGCGCGCTCCGGCGGGGCTCTGTCCCTTGCTCCCGCCGCGGCGCCAGCTACTACAACTGCCGCCCCGGCGCCCAGGCCAACCCCTACCACCGAGGCTGCTCCCGCATCACCCGCTGCCGCGGCTAAGATTTGTCCTCTTCCTCCCCCGGCGCGCCGGCGATAGCGACGACGGATCCGCCGCCGCCGCCGGAAGCGACCGCATCGTTGGCTGGTTGCTGTAGCCTCGCCAAGTTAAAATAAGCTGTTCTTGTGTTGTTCTTCTTCAAGCGGTACTATCACTGCTGCTACTACTGCCACTATTTATTAGTTATAACTTGTTTTAGTTGCTGCTGCTGTATCGGGATCTCTGTTGTTGTTGTAAAGTAAAGGGAGATTTGTGCTCCTGTGGCTGGCTTAATATGAAGAGGTATTTTTTATTCTTTTGAAGATTGCATCTTTTGCATGGTTGATGGTTCATTCCTGCATGTTCTTGGAGTAAGATGAGATATCTTCAATTGCTTTGTTGGTGTTATACACTTCTACTTGCTGTTGTGAAATGGAGATGTCTGTGGGCTAATCTGGGGAGAAAAGAGTTCTTGTTTTGCATGGCATTCAGGTGGATCAAGAACAAAAATTGATTGGAAATGAAGTGCGGCCACTCGTCCTACATTAATTTGTAGATCTGGCCTGGCCATTCGTGTGGTCATGTTCACCATCACCTCACCAAGAGGAAGAACTATATGCTCTTTCTCCTTCTACATTGTTGCTGCTTTTTTAGGGTCTTTTTTGTTGGAGCAACAGACAACAGGTAGTGGAGGCCATGTTGCTCACTGCCTCACATGTCCCTCCTTCCCTCCTGAAGCCAATGCAATTAACCATAAAATAATGTTGATACTAAGTAACTCCTTGCTTTGGAGAGATATTGCAATGTGGTTCAGCTGGTTAGTAGTATGTCATCTGGCAAAATAGAGAAGCTGGAACCATTCTTTGTCATGGTTATGAGCCTGTGGGTTGCAACCAATCTCTGGAGTTTGAGCATGGGAAGATGATGCGAGGTTGAGCTGATCCATTTTTTCTTACTCATGATGAGCATATAGCACCATTTGTTTTTCCTGTGAATCTGGTGTTGTTGGTGGCTTAAGTTATTGAAGTGAAAGGTTGGGAACTGTGGATTGCAATTTGCAACTGTGAAGGGGGTTGGGTTTGGTTTGGTGAGAGGAATAAATGCCGTGTTCTTGGGGGATGGACTGGGGATGCTTTTGTTCCGCCGCGTGTCTGGTGGATTGTTTATTATCGACGACGGAATAAATCGGTGGTCTGCTTGTCTGCATAAAATTAACCTCAATCAAAGCCTCAGATTCTTGGAACAAGTACAACTTTTGCTCTGGCGGTGGCGTGTTAAGGGAAAAAAATATTCTAGCAGAAAGGTTACGCCACAGATGTTACACAGGGATGCTAAGTGCGTTGCTTAACAAAATAAACCGGCTATTTCTTGCCACGTAGGGGCAGTATGGTATTTTGTTTATGCATGTGACTAGTATTAATTTAATACATCTTTGTTTACCGAAGCACTGGAGTAGATGAAGTTTGTATGTGCGTTTGATGACGTGGCTTCTTTATATTGCATTGGAGTAGAGAAGTTTATATATGTATTTGATGATGTGGCTTAATGATATTGCATTAGTAAAAGTTTGTTGTGGAAGTATAATCAAGGAAGATAGACTGGTTATATCTTATGCAAGATCAACTATTTTGAGCAAACCAAGAAAGTATAACTAATTAGGAGGTGACTCATAGAGAGAAATTAGAAAATAAAGTTAATAAATAGATCTAGTTGCTGCATATCTATAATGCTTTCTATGCATTTAGATACACTTTCTTAAAATATATTGTCTATCTTTTCTAATAGTTAAAGCTTTGGGTTGAATTGATTCAATGCATATAATTCAATATGGTACCGGAGCAAGAGGTTTTAAGTTTAAAATTCAGCTAATGTACTATTAATAAAAATAGTTATGGCCTACATCGATGGTGCAGACAATCCAATACACTAGGATAACGATATATTAGAATCTACATATCTCAAAACTAAGAAACACATTAAATAAAATTTTAAAAGTAAATTGCATATAAAAAGTTGAAATGTTACTTGCTTAATAATTTAGATATTCTCACGAGATCCAATTACATATTGCTGCATCAACATGCATGTGGGTCCCAGCTGTAAGTGAAATGGGTTAGCTAAACATCCGAAGTCACGTGTCAAACCTGGGTTCAAAGGCAGAAGTCATGAATACCCCACTGGCTATCTGAGCTGTTGCTCGGTTAATTGAACACAGGAAACTTTTCATGACTCACACAGTTAACCGTCTTTCCTGTAAAATCATACCAAATTCTTACAAAAAATTTATGTGAAATTTGCTGGTGAAACAGAGAGCCATGCCGCAGCACAGTAATCGATGATTCTAGAGGATGGTATTTGAGTTGTCTTGTTCACAGCTTTGGGGCTTACAATGCGATTGGACAGTGGCCCATTAGCTAGAGCAGAGACATTCGCTTACTATGTTCGTGGCCTACTAAATTGTGTGGATCAAATGACACCAGCTTCTGGGCCTGACTTTGTGACTTATCCGTTTCTCTCCCTTTTGCTCTTGTTTTGAGAAATTTTCTTTTGCTCTTGTTTTGAGAATTTTTCATTTTTATTCCCACCTTCGAAAGGGATACAATCTCTAGAAAAATGAAATGAGGTATTGAATTCACACATGGAATCGGAGTTCCACACTAACTTTATACCCTGTGTTGGGACGGTGAGAATAGGGGAGTTCAAATAGGGTTTTGAACAAAGTTACTGCGAGATGGATTAGCTCATGACATGATTTTGACAACCTAGTTGGAGCGAACCCGGGATTCAACACATCTACTTACTGTGTTCTAAACAAACTCCAAAAGTGGAAAAATGCCATTGAAGTTTTGTAGTAAATTTTCACGACGTCCGGGTGCTACTTCTACTTTTAATCGTTCACTTCTCTTTCATAGCGAACTATTGCTAGTGTGGTCCATTTAGAATGCAAGGATTTTACATAAATCGATACTATTCTCATATACTTATATTCTAGAATTCAAATTTATGGGTTCTAAAGGATAATTTGTTACGAAGATGCAACTCATTAACACCTGAACCAAATGATCAATTTGTTTTTTTGAGCAAACGGTAGGAGCACTGGCAACTCTATTAGAAGAAGAGAGAACATAATTTGCAATGGGTACTTGGTTTTTAGAGGAACAAGACCAAAAAGCCCATCAATCGGCTCTATACTAACACAACCTCAATAAGTACCCCAAATAAATCAGTGAATGTGAGGGGAGACATGAAAATGTTCGCTTGATTCGCATAAATCAGTGAATGGTGTAAACATTTGTCTGATCAATATATCCTGAACTTTAAATATTTGGTTTAGCTCTAAACTTTAATATCAGATTATATTTTTCGTAGACAGAGATTTTGCATGTAGGCTCTCCACGTCAGCGGGTTTTCCACGTATCCCCGCACTCTCTCCCTCCTCGTTTTGCGAAAACGAAATGGCGAACCCCAGGTGGCGGGGTGTTGCCGGGGACTAGGGGAATGAGGTAGGGAGCCGCTGGGGTCAAGATAGGGATGCACTAGAGAGGAAGGCATAGGTGTGCTCATTGGCAGAGAAAGTGTGTAAGCACCATATATAATTCATAAATCCAGTTTTCTCCTCTCTATTTCAACATATCACATGCAAACCAAATACCTAATTAAATTGAAGAAGTTAAACCCCGACTAATCAGATAAAAATACACCCGTTTGTTTACACTTTTTTCAACAGATATTCAATAAGATCATTCAACGCATTTGGACAGGTAATGACCATATAATTTCCCTCCGTTCTTCTCCTTTTGTATTTTCTTCTTCTCCGGGGCACGTAGTTTAATTACATGTGCACAAGTAAGTATGTATGTACGTACGTTGTATACGGACACGCATGCATTCATGCACACGGGTACTCATGGAGCTTTCACGTAAGTACGTGATAAAGAAGAGGCAAGCACAAGCTGTGATGGCTCCTCGTCGTCGTCCTCATGGTTTCTCGCCGGCTTCCCACATGCTTAGTATCCTTGGAATTGAGGCGGTGGCGGTGACGCGTAGTTTTGCGCTGAGATCGGCGGCAGTATGTTGTTCTCTGGGCCGGGCGGAGGAAGTGATGGCGCCGGTGGTGGAGGCGACGGGACGACCGGTGGTGGCGGGGAAAACACCGGAGGAGGTGGGGATTGTATAGGTGGAGGCGGCGATCTCACCAGAGCCGGCGGTGGTGGGGATGGTACTGGAGGAGGGGGTGAGCTGATTGGCGCTGGTGGTGGAGGGGATTTCACCGGTGGAGGCGGAGAGCTCACCGGCGCCGGTGGTGGCGGGGATTTCACCGATGGAGGCGGAGAGCTCACTGGAGCTGGTGGTGGAGGGGATTTCACTGGTGGAGGTGGAGAGCTCACCGGTGCTGGTGGTGGTGGAGATTTCACTGGTGGAGGGGGAGAGCTCACTGGAGCTGGTGGTGGAGGGGATTTCACCGGTGGTGGTGGCGAACTTAATGGCGATGGTGGCGGTGGGGACTTGACAGGTGGAGGAGGTGAGCTCACTGGTGGTGGTGGTGGAGATTTTACAGGCGGCGGTGGCGAGCGAACTGACGCCGGTGGTGGAGGAGATTTTACGGTTGGCGGCGGTGAGCTCACTGGAGCCAGTGGTGGTGGCGAGCTCACCGGTGCCGGTGGTGGAGGAGATTTCACAGATGGCGGTGGCGAGCTCACTGGAGCCGGCGGTGGAGGGGACTTGGCTAGCGCAGGTGGCGAGCTCACCGGAGCCGGCGGTGGAGGAGACTTGGCTGGCGGAGGTGGCGAGCTCACTGGAGCCGGCGGTGGAGGGGACTTGGCTGGCGGAGGTGGTGAGCTCACCGAAGCCGGTGGAGGTGGGGATTTCACTGGTGGTGGCGAGCTCACTGGAGCCGGTGGTGGTGGGGATTTCTTTGTAGGTGGCGGTGAGCTCACCGGCACTCCCGGCGATGGCGATGGTGGCAACGGTTGGTACGGGCCGGCCTCCGGTCCGGGCATTGGAGCAGAAGCAGGTGGTTGCACCTCCGGTGACGGTGAGGGTGGCTCCGATATCTGCGGGCCGGCTATTGGCTGCAGCGTAATCTTCGGTGGTGGTATTTCTGGCTTGGGGGGCGGCCTTGGTACCGGCGTGGCTGGCACCGGAGTTGGCTTTGGCGGCTTCTGCGACGGCGATGGAGGCACCGGAGTTGGCTTTTTCTGATTGTTAGACTTCTTGGGCGGCCTGCCCGAGCAGACATTGGTGCGGCAGTCGACGGGACGCGACAGCACGGGGCCGCACTCGAGCGACGTCTTCTGCCCCGGCCGCCCGCCGAGGCAGTTGCCCCCGTCGTTGAGCGCCACCTCGCCGTCCTCCGCCGGCACGCACGATGTCGCCTCCTCGCGGAAGAAGTTGCTCTCGAAGCTGAAGTTCGCCAGCGCCGGGAGCTTGCAGACGCGCTCTGCCACGGCGCCGGCGAGCAGGTTCCGCGACACGTCCAGCTGCTCCAGCCTGGCCATCTTGTCAAGCTCGTCGGGCAGCGTGCCGACGAGCGCGTTCCCGCCGACGTCCACCACGGTGGCGTTCACGAGCTCGCCGAGCTCCGGCGGGATGCAGCCGTCGAACCGGTTGTTCAGGAGCACGAGCTCCTCGAGCGTGTCCGCCATGCGGCCGATGCTCGGCGGGATGCAGCCGACGAACTTGTTGTTCGCGAGCACCACCACGGACGCCATCGAGTTGCCGAAGTTCTCCGGGATGTAGCCGACGAAGCGGTTGCTGTTGACGATAATGGCGTCCAAGCTCTTCTCGAAGAGCTCCGGCGGCAGCTCGCCCTCGAAGTCGTTGAACCGGAGGTCGAGGTACTTGAGCACGGGCATCTCCAGCACCACCGTGGGGAAGCCGCCGACGAAGCGGTTGTTGCTGACGTCGAGCTCGTGGAGGAGCGTCATGCGGGAGAAGCTCTTGGGGATGATGCCGCAGAAGCGGTTGGAGTTGACGTGGAAGAAGGCGAGGTCCGAGAGCAGGCCGAGCTCGGCGGCGAGGTACCCGGCGATGTCGCCGCCGTTGAGATCGACTCCGGCGACGGTGGTGATGTTGGCGTCGTCGAGCGCGGGCACGCACGTGACGCCGAAGTAGCTGCAGACGTCGGCGCCGACCCAGCCGCCGGTGAAGTTCTTGGGGTCAGAGTAGATGGCTTGGCGCCAGGCCTGGAGCCCGACGTAGGCGCGGCGGAGGCGCTCGTTGGCGAAGGTGACGTCGACGCGGATATCGAACTTGAAGTCGCCGGGGAGATCGCCGTCGCCCTCTTTCAAGCTGAGCAGCTGGCGCTGCGCGATGTAGGACGCCTCCGTGTCGGAAAGCGCGCGCGTGACCGCGGCCACCGCCAGCAGGGCGGCGTAGAGGTAGCCGACAACGAGGGCGAGGCTGCGGCGGCCCTCCATGGCCAGGAGAAGAACGGAAGGGGTAGTGCGGGCCACCCCCGGGCGCTGGTGCCTATATGGAGGGGAGGGAGGGGAGTGGTGGAGAGGGAGGGAGAGATATAGACGCCGGCGGCGAGGGAGCGGAGCGCATGGCTGTGCGGTGGCGCGCGTGTGACGGAGGTGGGCGTTGCGGTCTCGTGGTTGGAGGCTTGTTTATGGCGGGAAAGGAGGATGTGCGGTTCCCTCTGAACGTTGCATGCAGCAGCTGCTAATTCGTAATGTGTCCTACGTGCTAAACTTGGGGCTTGGTTTAGCGATTGTTTCTTAATCCTTTTCTTTTACTGACTAAAGGAAAATTTAAAGATGATTTGTGAGAGAAAGAGAGATAAAAGAGATGGTGTTATTTCTGAGATGAAGAGAATTACGTTGCTGAGGTAGTGGTGTGCGCAACCGTACAACCTGGGTGTGATCCTGGGATGCAGCATCCCGTGCTTCTTTGCACTGCCGTTTCTACAAATATTACTGTATAAGAAAGAAAATAAGGAAAAATATGTCATCTATATCGTAGTTAGTATTGGTAAATCTTTAACCATTTTATGTTTCCTGGTTTAAGTTTGAGATAATGTATTTCATTTGCTGCTTCAAATTATGCAAGAGTCAATTTTTGATAGTAATCAAACCATACTTAGTATACTCAGCAGATAGCACATATAGTCTATGAGATGCATTTTCTCCTTTTAGGTAGCCACATGGAAACCTAAATTCACATCATCTTGCGTACTTCAGTGGGAAATATATTGTAGCATTTATTTTCACGATACGCCCTCTTGATGCCAATGAACGGAAAGCAGAAACGAGCTAAGTGAATGACTTGAGATGGACGGGGAAGACTTATTATAAAGCTGATGACTAAGAGAGCTGGGCTCTCGGTTCCATCCACTCTTTGTGCTTCTTCCCTTACAGCATTGATCCTCGAATTCACCATTGTCTCCAATAAAGCATACCATCGGCATGGCAGGCATCGAGAACACCACTAACAGATATTATAGACTCACTTGTTTTCTCTTATGGACCACGATTGCTGCATCAAGCTCGCTCCCTCCTGCCTTCCGTTATGAATCGTGTATGAATGCTTCGCTGCTAGGAACAGCGATTGATACCTGCAGCAGTGAATCATTGGTCATGCTCACCATCTCTCAGATCTGGAAAGACATAATAAGGCGTTGGTATCTTCGTATATTCGTGACAGGCTTGTAACTTGTGACCTTACTCTCTCTGAATGATAACATAAAACAAGGGGAAAAACAAGATGTGCTTGCTTAGGATGTTTTTTCACAACACAGGTGATTCACGAGTGTAGGAACAACAATGTCTCGATATTTTTGAAGTCTGTGGTGGTGCACATATAGTTTATGGCTGGTAAATCTTTGAACTTATGCATTTTCTCATTTAGGTAGCCACATGGAAAACTTAATTCACATCATTTTGTGTACTTCAGTGGGAAATAAATTGCAGCTTTTATTTTCAAGATATGTGCTCTTGGTGCGATATAACTTGAGATGGAAAGGCAAAACGAGCCAGTGATATAACTTGAGGAGATGGAGGTGGAAGAGTTATATAAAGGTGCTGTCTAAAAGAGCTCTTCTCTTGAGTTCCATCCACTTGTGCTTTCCCACATACAGACCTTTGGATTCAACATCGCCTCCAACAAAGCATACCGTAGGCATGATAAGCATTGAGAACACTGCTAGCAGATACTTTGGAGTCACTTGTTTTTCCTTATAGACCAGGATGCTACAAGGCATCATCCCGACCCTCACATTGTTTGAAATGGAGAAAAATGAACGAGGCGTTGGAATCTTCGTATTTTGGTGAGGGGTTTGCAATTTGTGACCTTACTCTGTGTGAATGAAAACATAAACAAAGGAAAAAACAGGATGCGCTTGCATAGTCTCTGATTCTTTTTTCACAACGTAGGTGATTCATAAGTGTAGGTACAAATAATGTCTTGAAATGTCATAGTTCCTTTTCCTGCATGTTCTGATTTCCGACCAAAGCAGTTGCAGAGAGAATGGGCACGGCTAGTGAACTAGTTGCTCTCCGGACGATAAGAGCATCTTCAACCCATTTCTCATTTCATATTTTCTATATTTCTATATGGGGAGCATCTCCAAAAAATTTATTCCCTATATCCCTACTCCCTCCGGTTGATGCTCGATCGAGAAAAAACTTAGATTTCATATGTTCCTTTTTTTTTCTTGTTTTAGTAATTTGATTTAATGAGTAAACGATTCTAGATTTACTATTTGTCCTTTCTACACTTGTGTTAACGCGAATCATGGAGGCCATTAATACGGAACTAGAGACACAGAAGTACTACTATTGGTGTCACCCCTCCAATTTGTTCAATTATGCACGAACACATGTTTACCACTTGACCTGCAAATTACCAACAGAAAGGGTATATTATTGAGAACATTAGGAAACCAAATTAAGGAAAATTCACCTATTTCAATTGCTGCTAATTATACAACTGGGTTGTTGAAAAAATTGGAAAATCAATTTATGCAAAATTGTCATTTTTTCAAAAATTAATCAACCATATATATACCTGGTCAGTAATCCCAGTAGATGGTAAAAAGATGGTACCTAAAGTTTCGGTGTAGCATTTTGTCCTTTTAAATAGCCACATAGAAAACTGAATTCACTTAATCTTAGTTCGGTCGGGAATAAATTGCAGTATTTATTTTTTTAATTTTTTTTTACTTTTGTCCTTCAACTATTGGTCGAGTCTAGTTTTGATCTGTAGATAGTAAACCAGACAAACTTGACCCTTAACTTTCAAAACCGGACATATTTGGTCCCTCATCCCACTTAAAGCGGTTTGGCTCAAGACGTGATGGAGGTTTTGTACACGTGGTAGCCCGATCATCACAAAAATAATGTAGAAAATTTTAAAAATTAGATTGAAATTCAGAAAATAAAGTCAGGATTTATTTTGAAGGAACATATTGTAAATTCTGGAATTTTTTAAAAATGAAAAAAAATCAGAATTTAGATAAAAGGAAAAACATTAGAGGTATTCTGGAAAGCTAGAAATTCGAGAAAACTCACAATTAGTGTAGGAACATTCATGAAAACTCCAGAAGTATGTTGATTTTTTATAAATATTAATAAACTATCTGCGAGTTTTCTCGAATAATTTTTTTTAGAGTACTAAGATCTTTTCCCTTTTGTATTTTTTTCTAAATTTTCTTACTTTTTCTTCAATATTTCAGTTTTTCTTTTTTTCCTAACTTTTTGGAATTTCTACTTTTTTGTGTTGACTGGATTGTTGTGCGTGCAAAACCACTGCCATGGTATTTGTCAAAACCATTTAAATGAGGCAAGGGATCGAAACTGTCTGATTTCAAAAGTTAAAGATCAAATTTGTCTGATTTTAAAGTTTAATAACCAAAATTAGACTCGTTCAATAATCAGAGGACCAAATGTGAACTTTTTCCTTACTTTCAAGATATGCGCTCGTAAGCGCCAATCAGATGTAAAGCAAAAACAAGTGTATATACAACTGGAGGAGATGGAAGAGTTATATAAAGGTGACGAGTAAGAGAGCTCGGCTCTCAGTCCAATCTAGTCCTTGTTCTTTCTCACGTACAACCGACTTTCAAATTCACCGTCACCTCCAAAAAAGCATGCCACACGCATGGAAGGCATCGGGAATACCAGTAGTAGGCCCTGTTATTCTGCTTGCCTTCTCTTATGGACGAAGATTGCGAGGTAGTTTCCTTAATGAGTGCATCATGCTTTGCTCATCAACTTGTATCAGTTGTGCGCCTGTCACCTTCTCCAGAGTGGACAAAATATACAGAATTGTGTTGCTGTCTTTGTACAATGGTGAGGTTTGGGGACTTGAGAGTGAACGATATAAACGGGGGATGGATTATAGATCACAATTGTAGACGATTCATGTATGTACAAATGTGTTGAAATTTCATTTTTGTTTTCCTGCATGGTTTGGTTTCCAATCAGAGCAGTTGCAAAGTGAATGACATGCCTAGTGCCGCGTTTGAACTCTTGGTAAGGACTGAATTTTCGTATATACTTTTATCTGGTTTGATGATTAAAATGATTGAAGAATTACTATTCAGAAGTCATTCTTCCGATACTTGTTTTAACGTAAATCTTGAAGGCTCCTAATACAGAGTTAGAGACACGTAAGTGTACAAATTCCGCAAGAATTATTTAGTTCATCGCGATTGGTGTCACTCATCATATTTGTATTCTTAGAGAACTCGTCCAGCTTGTTTAATTACATGTGGCTGCTGTTGCAAAGGAAGATTCTACCTGCTGATAAACTCACCAAAAGAGGTTGGCCTAAAATGGTGTCACATGTGCTCTCTGTGACCAATCGGACGAGACACTTAAAGAGTCAACCATATTACCCTGGAGCGCCCTTTCGCCAAGGAGGTATGTTTTCGAATTGCCACTGAGGCAGGTAATGCTGATCTGCTGCATGCATGCTTTGTCTTCCAATGATTTGGCCACCTGGTGGGAGCGGTCTGTTCGCGTAGGCGCTGGCAACTGTTCGAAGGAATTGCAGCAGATGTTGGTCTATGGGGCATGGAACGTCTGGAAAGCTAGAAACAGAATGCCTTTTGATCACATCCATGTTTCAGTTAGCCACTAATACAGAACCAATACAATACCACTTATCCGATACGGTTCGTGAAATCCGTCAAGAATACCAAATATCCTACAACGCTACACGGTTTGCTGGAGGAAACCATATGGGATAAGAGTTTTTAACAAACTGTCATGGATAAGAGTCACATCCGCGATGGTTCAATGAAGCAACCGTCAAGGAACATATCCGCGACAGTTGGCAGAACAGAGCTGTCACAGATGTGGTCTTTATCCGTGACGGTTTTTTTCTGGAGTAACCGTATGCAATGTTCCGTGACGGCTTTAATTACATAGCCCTCATAGATGAGGCTTTTATATGTGACGGATCTTTTCGGTGAACCGTTTGGAATATGCCTTTCCCATCAATATCTAGCCCGTGACTAGATAGACCTAGGAGTCTGAGACCTATCTGATTGTTGCTGTTGTTTGGTGATTGGAGGACGATTTTAGGGTGATATGGATTTTCCCTTTTCAATTGCTGCCTATTGTTAGAAGATCTATTTGTTGTTGGTTTTTAAAGGTTAGTAATTGCATTATATTATATATCTTCTCTGCAATTGTTAAAAAAAGAAGGGGAAATGTCGTAACAACAAGACTAGACAGTAAACTTGTGGTACCCCCGCTTGGTTATACGGACCAACAAGGGACGCACGAGGAAAACTAGCCACGGGGTGCACGAAGGCCGAACGTATCGACGAGTTCGGGATCGCCAAGGACCTCGCGCTTGAGGGGAACACTGATAAAGCTCTCTTCTTTGTCCGAAAAATCAACCCTTGGAATGGAGGGGGTGCTCCTCTATTTATAGGGAGAATGGAGGTGGTAGAGGGAGTTACAAAATTGCCCTCAGGCCATTTACTTTCATGCCCCTAGATGTTCTAATGCCCTTGGGGGCGTGTCAATCTTTTCCTCCGGGAATATTCTGGGAATATCCCGTGGGTCCCGCTCGTTATGCGTCCGCTCATGACGACAGTCTTCCAGTCGCCTTTGAGCTTCCGGTCGGCACGAACTTGTTGTCGTCACGGACTCGGCGTTGTTGCGGTCTTGGCGTCGCGATGAGGTTGGTGTTGTTGCGGAGTCGGTGCTGACACGGAGTTGGCGTTGTCACGGTCTTGACATCGTTATGGGGTTGGCATCGTTGTGGATTCATCGTCGGCCTAGACTTGGCGTTGACGAGTCCCGAGGTGCGCTGATTCCCCCTAATTACGAAAAAGCATCGAAGCCGGGTAGCGTGAGGACCCCTTCCCCAACAGGAAACCCAATAAAGAGGCCTATGGTTAGATTAGAGTTGATATGTAAATGAAGATTGTTTAATTGTCGATAGCACAGTGTAGGTTTTACATGTACTCTATCTAGGTTTGTATTTTTTCTAATTTGTATGTATATATGCATGGTATATTCAAAATTTAGTTAGCACTATGGTAATTCAATAAAGTGAGAAACTAATGAATTCTTTAAATGTAAAAATAGATGGATCAAGGGTGGATGTACGATGTGAGGCATACTAGTAAAGCTTACATCAATGACGTTGTTGGTTTTAGAAGAGTTGGCATGGCGAATATGTGGAATAAGGGGGAATAGTGGATTTTGTGTCCATGCATTGGTTGCGAAAATACTAGGAAGTGGTAGAATCCACAGTAGACTACATACCACTTGTTTCTAAGGGTTTCGTGGAAGGATATACATGTTGGACAAAGCAGTTGGTCATAGATGAAGGTAATAATGCTATCGGGCCGGGAGGAGATCATCAACGATGTTCCAAACATCATCAATGATGATCAGCCAGATGTTGTCGATTGTGTTTCTAATGATGAGATGTCGGATGATGAGGTCGATAGTATGCCTAATCTAGATAGATGCTACGCGATGTTGAGGAGAATCATGATGATGGAGGGTATAAGCAATTCATTGGCTTGTTGAACGATTCTAAGAAACATTTGTATCCGACTTGCAAAATAAAATACTCTAGTTGTCATCCGTACTTGAACTTTTGAAATTTAAGGCAAGCAGTGGATGGTCTGACAAGTGCTTCACGATGATGTTAGGTCTCTTTGCCGACATGCTTCCAGAGGGAAAAGAGTTTCCTAAAATAACCTACAAAACCAAGAAAGGTTATTTGTCCCTTAGAAATGGAAGTTGAAAAAATATATGCTTGTCCGAACGACAATATCTTATACTGTAAAGAGTATGCAGACTTCATGCCCGGTCTGTAAAACATCTCGATAAAAGCGTAAGAGTGAATTAGATAAGGGCGAGAATGACAACGAGGTGATGAAAGAAATTCCTTGCAAGGTTGCGTGGTATCTTCCGGTAGTTCCTCGTTTGAAGCATTGGTTTGCGAACCTAAAGGAGGCAAAGTTGATGCGTTGGCATGTCGAGGAGCATGCACCTTCGACTACATTAGGTCCACCTTCCTCGACAACTGTTGCACTAACAGTTGTCGCTTTGGCACCTTCTTTGTCAATCGGACAGGATTCGATAGCTTTGAGTCTAGCTCCTTAGCATCGTACCCTTTTCGGTATCTTGATTGCAAAGGAGGAGTGATGATTAGGCTGACTTTTGGGAGTGTGGGTAGCTAGGTGGTTTGAGTTATAAGAATTTTTCTTATTTGTGATTCTTGTAATGTCTTATAAACTCTTATTGTTGGTGAGATGGATGTTTATCCTTTGCTACATGAAATGGTCGTATGCTTTGACATGGATGCTTATCCTTTAGCTTGCCCGAATGCTCGTGCTAAGTAGAGGTACCTTGTGAGACTCATCTTGGCGATCTCGTCGGACGGCTGCTGGTATACTTGGAGGGAGGGAGGCTCTATTTTGGGAAGGTGCTGATATCTCTTGGGAGCAACTCATATGTCATCTATATGCTAGCTAGGGGTCGGCCATCTTCTTGCGGCTAATCGGATCAAATTTGGCTAGCCCCCTCGCAAGAAGGGTTGTCGTGCCCATAAGCTTGCACGGTCACACTAGGCCATGAGTGTTTATGATCCTTCTCAATGTAATGCTCTTTGGCTAGGTCCAGACTAAGCTTATCGTAGTGTAGCCTGTTTTTGGACAGCCGCGGACCGTGATAACACTTTCGGGGCCTGGAATCTTCATGCACTGGTAGGCATAGTGTGCGACAGCCATAAATTTCGTGAAGGTTGGTCGCCCTAAGATAGCATTGTATGCTGTCTTGAAATTGACCACATCGAATAGAACCTTCTTTGTTTGGAAGTTGTCGGGTTTGCCGAAAGTGACAGGGAGCGTGATTTGCCTGATTGGTGTAGACGAGGATTCGGGCACGATGCCGTGGAAGGCTTGCGTCATTGGCTTGAGGGATGAGGGAGGGATCTGCATAGATTGAGCGCATTGCTAAAGACGACGTTAAGAGAACTTCGTCCATCCAGATGTACTCAAGAGATCGTAGTGGTTGATGGTAGGCTCGACCACAATAGGGAATTGTCCTGGTCGGATAAAGTTCTCGGGGCAGTCGGTTTGGTCAAATGATATCTTGACCTCAGACCACTTGACCGTCTGATGAATCTAGGGGCTTGTGGCAAGAACCTCTCGGGCCACCGTTTTGTATTGTCTTTTAGACTTGTAAGACGCCGAGCCCCCAAACATGTGGTGTCACATCCTGAATTTCCGAAACCTAAAGATTAGGGCTAACAAAAACTTTTTGAGCTAATAATAATGATTTCTTAAATAAACCAAAAATTTAAAACCTCGTCGTTGCTCCTGTAATCTTGTCATCGCCTTGTATACCTACCGGGTGATATCCTTCCTGCTCGGCAAATGTGAACAGACCCCCATCAGCATCCCCTGAATTTGATCTTGCGTCCCTCGACGTGAGGCAAATCTCGCATGTCTTTTTCCCCGCCTATCTTTCCCTGCCGGATTTCCTGCATGTCCGTGCACGCGCACCTACAGTCCCCTGCATGCATATTGTCACGCCCTGTTTTTCCTAATCGGGTTTACTCGAAAACCAAAACCCTAAGCGCGTATATGCGTGTATATTCCAAAACTTTTTGCCAGATTGTTTGGATCTTCAGCAATCCTCATGCATATCATCTCATGTCATCATCCGAGGTTGCCTCGTCATCGCATACATGAAACCCAAACCCTAATCAGAGCGCATACGTTGTATATGCTCGATGCCTCGTTCAAACTCTAGCCCTAGTAGCAAGCTGCCCCTTTTGTTCCCCACCTCCGAAACCCAAACCCTAACTCTCCCGTATCTTGCCACCGCCTTGCCGTCGTCAAAATCCCTAAACACCCCTTCTGTCGTCAAAACCCTAATTAGGTTTTCTTACCTCCAGAAATTAAGAAAGTGTTATCGCATGCACTTTTGTTTCCCCAAAAGGTCTAGAATTTTACCAGTAGCTCCCTGAGCATATTCCTCACCAACTTATGCAATAAAATTGGGATGCCAGTTCAGAAATTTTGAATTGTATTCAAAATTTCAATTAGGTCAAAATCCCCAGTTGAACTACAACTACACCATTCCTTACTCAGAAAATTCTACAAAAATTACACGACACTCATCTTTGTACCCTCATTCCATTTCTGTAAAAACCCCCTCCCCGCCAGTGCAATAATCAACCAGGGCATTCATCAAACACCTTGTCTCAATTCCTTCTCTCCTCTTAAACTCTGGCTCAGCTGCCAACCAACCCACTCCAGGAACTGGCCATCAACCTCACCTCACTCAGAACTCTGTCTACTTTTTATCTCTCAGTACCAAGCCACCAGCACAGGGATTCAACTCTTGTCACCTCATCTCAACATTGGCAAGAATCCATTGTTTGTGTAACACCAATGTCCAGGCCATGCCTTCCCTGATTCCAGTGCTCACCCCATCGCAGACATCCCCCTGTTCCATTCACCTCAGCAGCATGCCATGGCAATAGGATTCAACCCTTCCCTCTTTTCATGCCGGCGTCGACAAGCTGAGACAGACCACCTCTGCACCATCCCGAGCTCAGTACCTCCCCATTTTCTTTCCCCTTGTCAGTCTCAACCTCGTTGACATGTCAGGCATTGCCTCCATATGATAGGGCGCATCAGAGCACGCCCTTGCCGGTCTAGACCGCGCTGACACTGCGCTGGACGCGCCCAGGTGCGCGCCCATGCCGCTCAGCAGTGACAGCCCCGTCGCCCTCGGTCTCCATCGCCGGTTAGCTCCCCCATGCGCCTCTGACCCGCCCTGTCCACCTCCTTAACACTGCGCAGCGACTGACCCGGCCCCCACCTCAGCTCACCGCCGGGAACACTTGGCCCCGCGGCCATTACTCAACCCCCTCCGCTCCCTGCCTATTTAAAGGCTGCTCGAGCTTTGAAATGGACATGAGCAAATTCGCCTCACTCCACTGAAGCTCCAACATCCAGCCATTGCCCCCAAGCACCACCAATCCCTCGTCTTCTTCCTCACTTCCCGAAACCAGTCGCCGCCGCGTCCAAGATCAATCAAGCCATTCCAGTGGAGCTTCCCTCTTCTTCTTCCTTAATAACTTCTCTGGACTTCCCCTAACTCTCCCGAGCCCTTCCTTTGCAGCCGCCGCTCGCTGGAGCTTCTCCTCCACCGACGCCGTGCCGCCCCTGTTCTAGAACTCGGTGAGGGTCTATCACCAGCATCCGCCCGAGCCCATTAACCTCAAAATGGATTCGCCATCCCTCTCTGAACCCGAGGATACCCACCATTCATCTTATCTCCCTCCGAGTCAACCACAATTTCTCGCCGTCGGAGTTCGCCGGAGTGCCGCCGGGTGCTAGGGATTTCTCGCCGGACTTGTCTTCCCGCGCGCGCCCTCCCTCTCCCTCTGTTCTGACCCGTGGGCCAGCTGAGCCAAGCGGTACACCACCACCCACTGCCAGCGGGCCCGATCGGCAGCCAGGCCCCGCTGTCAGCATTACTGAAGCCAGCGCCGTATTCTGTCCACGTCAGCCCCCCTCCTGTGTATAAAACCGGCTGGTTTCTCTCTCTGGTTCAGTGCAGCTCTCTCACTGGTTCAACCGGTTCGGCCTCAAGCCGGCCGATTCTCTAAAAAGTCCCCAAATAAAAGATGTCCCAAATTTCATTTCCTACCTTTTCTATATAGGACATTTTTCGAGAATCTCAATGCTTCTCTCTGTACAGCTCAGTCCAGTAACCTCCTTGAATTCAAAACCTGTTTTCAAATTCCTTTTGAATATGGGTTCATTTCTAGTTAGTTCCAGCATATGATCTTGAACCTTTTAGAGCCTACCTCCAGTGGCATTCATGCATGCATTCATGTTGCTTAGCTCCATGTTTTAAAAAGATTAGATTAAACCATGAAACCCTAGCTCATAAGCATGCATATATAGGGGTATTCCTTTTCGGATTTAGTTGAATAGATGATGCCTTCCACTTGTCCAGTAGGGTAACATCCAACATTTGTCAAGCCTCTCAGTAGCCAATTGCTCATAAAACGCATGAGTCCAAGAGCCAAAGGAAACAAGTGCTTGCCAACAAAACCCCAGAAACCCTAATCGGCATTTCATGCATTTTTGTTCTTCTTAGCATAAGCACCATCATGATTAGGACCTAGAGCTCTTGCATGTATGGGTGCTTGCACACATGTTGCGTAGTCGATACTGCAAATGCATCATAAAACCAAAAACCCTAACCCTAGGTTGCATGCACATTTCATGTGACTAGTGATATCCAACCACAACCTTTCTCCCGTCAGAAACCCTAGAACCAACATGCATGCATGCTGTCCTTTATTATTTATGTCTCGTGTTGCTTGGTTCTTATTGGCGTTATTTTCGAATCGTGTAGTTGACGGTGTGAGGTACGTGCGTCAGGAGGAATCCGAAGCATCTCCGCGCCCGGAACCGAGCCAAGACTTGCCAGGCAAGCTCTCCGCCATTGATCATGTTGAATCCCAGTTTTATAAAATATTATTTTGTTTTCGAACCATGCATGCTATATTTTATCCCTGCTATTTTATATAGAGTAGATATCACCGATGATAGGAAACCCTAGTCCGACCCTGTAATCCTTGTCGCCATAGGACTATTGTATTCCGAAGATTTATCGGAAACTTAGGGTAGTGTATGTATATATATGCTTAGCCCCGCAGTAGATGACTTAGGTTTTCAAAAAGGAAAAGGAAAGCAACACCCCATATTTTATATGATGAACTATCGAAACGGACCGTCGCGTCCGGTTGTAGAGGTGCATGGAAGGTAGGATATGCATGGGTTGGGATATTCTACCGTGAAATGGTTCTGTGGAACCGAGTTAAAAAGGAGAAGATTTTGATCCGGGTTGGTAATGAAGGGTGTTGGAAGGGAGATGTTAAAGAGCGAGGTAAGGCCCGTCGTGGTTCTCGCTGCCCGTTTACGGGAGTGGAGTGGAGTCCTTCTCGGATCACCTAAGGACCTGTCTTAAGTGCCGTTTGGCCAAGTCTTACCGTACGACCACATGTCCTTTGTGGGAAGGACTTGATCTAGTAGCCGACCTGGACTAGCATGAACCCGTGGGCAGTTAGTAGAGTGCAGATGGGGTGGGGTACACTTCGAAGAGGGCAAACCCGGGGATACCGAGTTTCGCCCGCCACAAAGATGGAACACCAACCTCCTCGTGGCAGGGGTACTGATTCGAGCTAGGTGTGGGACATGTCTATTCTGACGGGTTCGTGGCTGGGTTCACAGCGGTGAAGAGTCTCGTTGTACAAACTCTGGACACATGCGACCGGTAGCATGCCCAGGGGGAACTACATCGTGTGGGTAACGCCGTACAACCTCTGCAGAGTGTTAAAACTATTCGAATAGCCGCGTCCGCGGTCATGGACGAACTTGGTCGGGCCACACTAAAGTAGTTTTGGCTCTCTGAGCCCCAAAAAGGATCTTTGGGTTATGGGTTTAAGGACGCGAACCGCCGTGTTCGCAGGGCGTCATGCCGTGTCAGGAAATGAGAAGGAGGGATTGACCCGTACCAGTAGGGCAACCCTGGAATGAGGGACTGACCCGTACCAGTAGGGCAGCCCTGGACTGAGGTATTGACCCGTACCAGTAGGGCAAACCCAGTGTCACCGTAAGTACGAGGTGAGCGTCGTCTCCCTGAGGAACCGGTGACCACCAGGCCTTCCGGTGAAAAGGAAGTGCAAAGTTATGAATCCCGTTGTGGTAGGGATGGCGGATTTGATTCCCGTTGTAGTAGGGAAGTCAGATGCCGCGAGGTTTACGAAAACTGCTTTAATATCTATTTACTTATTTCAAATGCAAACTTACTTTCTCGCACAACATGAAACATAGGATAGAGCCATGTTATTGTTAAAGCCCGAGCATGTTCATATCCGTATTAAACTCCCCGGCGGAGTGCTTGCGAGTACATTCAATGTACTCACCTGGCTTGTTATGTGGCCAGACGATGAGGAGGAGTACCAGTCTGGCGATAGTGACAGCGACTTCGACGCGTAGGGTTTTCTCCCCAGTCTGTTGCCTGTGGTTCGGCATACTGATGGGCTATCCACCGTATTTATTTTCCGCTGCTGTTTTTATTCGGCCAATAGGCTTGGTTTGTAAGAACTAAAGACCAAGTATGGTCGATGATTGTAATAAACGATGTATGGCATGGTGATGTTATCAAGTACTTGTGTGTATCGACTACTGATCCAGGGATCGATACAGTAAACACAAGGGTTTATCCGGCCTTAAAACCGGGTAGTCCACACATATGCTCCTATATATGTATGTGCGTGTGTCAGCCTATCACCAAACGCCTATGCGTATATGCGGATATACCAGTGGCGCTTGTCGGGACAGAACTCACCATAACGATTCTAGGCTCCTCCTGATTCCATCGCAACCATATATACGCTAAAACTCCCGAGTATATGTGGACACTTACACCCTGTCCCAGTTCGCTTCTCCATCCGAAACCTAATCCACCGATGCCCTAACCATTAGTTCTCTTCGTTGTTTCTGCTATTATCCCTAAGCGTATATACGAGTATGTAGATGCCATTTCTCGAACCCTAGCACACCACGAATTCTTAAGTTATTCTAATCTCGCCACAATTCTATATATGCTCAGATTTCCAAGGGTGTGCAAGGCACGTATACCCTGAGCACTAGTTCGTTTCCTCCGAGGAGTTTCGAGATCTAAAGCCTCTTGCACTAGTTCCAATATCATCAAGAAATAATATTAAAAAATCTTGGAATTATTTTAACCCATTGTTGAAAAAAAATGTTCTCCCACCATAATGAGCCGTTCAGGAATTGTCACAAAGTCACGTAGGGTATCTCCTCAATATCGTGAATCCATATCTACAAGTATAGTCCATGTCTTCCATCCAGATTCCTCTCTCGAAACTTCACTCAAAAATTCCTTAGCCATGCAGTGTCCTTCCTACTGTTGTCTTCCCTCCTACTATCTTGGTTTTCCTCACTATTTCACTGCTGCACCGAGGCCACGCAATCACAAATCCTGCAATCGGCGCCTACCTTTTCTTTGCTGCCATGACATCTCTCCCTCTGCTACAGCAACCAGCTAAGCTTTTTCTCTTTGGTCTTTTCCTCAGCTGCAGCAGGCTGGACGAACCCCTTGGCTCCTCTGCTGCAGAACTTTAGCACGCGTGCTCTGCTCCTTTTGAACACGCAGCACTGCCAGCCCAAAATCGGTGCCTAACTCTTTCTATTGCAACAGCAGCTGACCAAGCTTCCCCATTACTCCCTTCTCTTTCTACTCATTCCACCTGTGCACTTCATTAATTCCAAGCAAAGCTGAGCTGCCCCATCTACCCGAGCTGCCACTCATTCTCTCGCCCAACTCCTCCCATCTTCCTCACTGCCTCCTTTTTGGCCAGCCAGCTCACCTTCCCTTCCTCTACACTCGAGCTACTCTTCAGCTTCTCCTCAAGCTCACATTTCTGCCCTCGAGTCAAGCGCTTCCTTCATTCCACCAGCATCCCAAGCTCTCTCTCTTCTCCATTACTTCTCTGCCCAAGCTACTACTTTTCTTCAAGCTCTTTCCCCCAAGCTCAATCCCGAGCACCGGAGCCGGCTCCCTCATCCCTCTCTCTTCCTTTCTCTAGTTCTTCTTAGGTCGAGTTTTAGCCCAGGCCGCACCTTCCCTTCCCTAAGTGCTGAGCTCCCCTGCCTCCTCCTTCCCCAACCAAGCGCCGCTATAGCCGTCGGCATCTACATCTACTCGAGCTAACAGTCGGCCGGACCTGCTCCAAGCACTGCGCACCGCTACCGCGCCCTTCCCCCAACTGCCGCTGTCATGCTCCACTGGAGGGACCTCCCTCACCATCGTTGGGCGCGTTCCCCTCCGCTACCGGTAGAGCTCCCGCCCCCTTTGCAACTAGCTGCCGCAGTCCATAGGACCGCCACCAATCGAAGCACCGCAACGCCTGAGCCTGACTTTAGTCCTCCTCGGGGTCGCCACGGCTGGCGAGCCTTCCTAATCCCTTCTCCTCGCTGTGGTCGCCAGCGTGGCACCACCTGCAAATGTGTCACCTGCTGCAGCGAGAAACCACCGGTGAAGTCCCTCCTCTGCCGCCGCTTCCATTTTCAGGGCTGCCACCTCGTCGTCCCGACCCGCCTCGGCTGACAGTGGCCACCGGAGTGACGCCCTCCAACAACGGCGACGCCTCCCGAGCCCAGCATCTAACCGTGCCACAGCCGCTTGACGAGACCGCCTGTTCCCTTTCCACCTTCCAATGGCTCCGCCCCCTCTCTCCGCCAGCTCACCATCGGTAAGCCTCTCAGAGCCAGTCGCAGCCGTTTGTTCCGTCGCTACTTTCTCCCCTTCCCTCCTCTTTCTTCCTTAGCGCGCGCTAAACCTACCAGCCCTCACCGACAGGCGGGTCCAAATGACCCAACACGGCCCACAACCTCTTTAGGAGGAGACACAAGCCCTAGGGCCGCCTCTGACGTCGTCTTCGCAAATCAGATTTTTCCAAACCCTCCACCGGTTCTGGAAACTTGACCACATGATTAAGCCATTCAACAAATTTCCAGTTAGACAATTTTCCATTCAAAAAAAATTTTATTTCCATTTAAACAAGTTTCCAAAATTAACTTTAACTAATTTAAAACAAGGGGTAGCTTAGAGAAGGTTGGCTTAGAGTCAAAATTAGGTGAAAATGAAAAACGTTCGAATAAGATTTCAGAATGCCCCAACCTATCTTATAAATTGCATAAATCGTTTATTGATCCTCTATCTCCTAACACATTTCAAACAAAAAAAATATAGCACTAAGAATAAAGGACTTGTGATCTAGGGCATAATCCAGAGATGACTAAATAAGTCCTACGTACTTAAGTTGAATTCTAGAATATCCAAAACATGAAAATAAAATAGTTTGTAGTACTCTAAAAACTTCCTAGACTAAAGAACTAGAGATCCCAAGTGATTCTGAATAGGGGTCAGTAGGCTTGAGTTCGCTTATGAAAAGGAGTCACTATTTCATGTGAACTAAAGCTTAGCCTAAAGCTCAAATAAGATCTAGAGCCTTGTAAATATATTTCAACTTACTCTTCAGGACTAATACCCTCTGATCATTAATCATGCTATAAATCAAAGACTCCCCAAAATGCTAAAAGTTAATATAGAGATATGCCTACCGAAAACCCTAAAATCCTAGCTCGGCAGGAAGCCCCAAAGTTCATTCCCGCTGTCATGATAACCTAGGGCGCCCATTTCTGAATTTCTAAAGCTTCCTAAAATCGAAATCGAGCGCGTTATGATTGCATGAGCTGATTATTCTAGTTTTACATTTGATGTTCTTGATGTTTACCTCGCGCCAATGATTCATACGACGTGTAGATACCAACATTACGAAGTCTCGTGCGAAGGGTCCCGGACAGTTGCCGTATCAAGCTCAAACTCGAGACCCAGCCATTATCCCCAGGCAAGCATTCCCACCTTGATCATGTTGAATCCCATATATGTCGAAATTTAAATATTTTGTTTTCAACTCTGCATGCTATGTGTGTATCAACAATATTTTGTGTTAGATCTAGATATACCCAATAGTTGCATAAGACATAGGTCCAAATATCTGATCCTTGTAGCCCTAGTAATATTTAGCCGGTCATCGCACGACTAGCAGAATATTAAGGATATAGGCAATAGCCATGCTTAGACCTGCTATAGAGAAAAACCTAATTTTGTTCGATTCATGCGAAACCTCCTTTGGTTACGGGATTAAAACCCTCAGGAAGGCGAGTACCTTCCGAGACGATTGTTTGAAAGTGATGTTGCCAAAACCCTAAACTAAATTGGAGGACGATTTTGATTCGGGTGAGAACAGTAAGTGGAGATCGGACAGATGGTTGTAGCATGTAGTGATATGGCGAAGAGGTGATGTTGTGTAGTCTTGCTCGAATCAGCTAAGGACTGAGCCTAAGTGCCGCTCGACCAAGTTCACCCTGTACGTCCACATGTCCTTTATGGGAAGGACTTGACTAAATACCCCGCTAAGTATTAATGCCTGGGCCCGTGGGCAGTAGGAAGAGTGTGCTAGGTAGATTGGCATCCCTAGAGGATCTCCACGGGATTATGTGGGTAGAGGTTCCCTAGTGGACCTCCACGTGATACGTGAGTAGAGGTTCGATACAAAGATAAGTCCACTTAGGGTTGTGGGGTCGAGCATCACCGAGCACAAGTGAAGACTGGGTAGATCTTATCTAGCGGGTCCAGCTCTGGTACAAAAACGGGTGAGAAGTCTCGTTGTAATAACCCTGCAGGCACCCCTCGTGAAGAGTGCTCATTTGGCCATGGCAACAGGGGGAACTTACATCTTGTGGATAAAGCCGTACAACCTCTACAGAGTGTTAAAATCTATTCGAGTAGCCACGTCCTCGGTCATGGACACAACTTGGAAAGGCCACACACTGGTTAGACTAAGTTTTGGTTGCGAAATCCGAGAATGGGATTAAGGACGTGGGCATGATGTGTCTACAGTGTGTAGTTTGAGCTACAGGCTGGTAGTGAGGAACTGCAGAAGTGAAACCTAGCCCGTGTTGCAGGGCGGTAGCACGGGTAGGCTCGAGGACTGTCTGAGGTGATACATGGGTCATCGACCTCTAGTTGATGATTGTCAAAGGGTAACTTCTGGAACCAGATACTGACCCGTCAGAGACGGGCTTGCTTTCAGAAATGCTTTTGAATCTATTACCATGATATTTCAAATGAGAACTTACTTTTCCACTCAACTTTCAACTTAAGGTAGAGCCTCTTTCATTAAACAAACCTGGCATGAAATATACATCCGTTATACTCTTCCTGCGGGATGCTTGCGAGTACATTCAATGTACTCACCTGGCTTGTTGATTTGGCCAGACGAAAGAGACATCAACTCTGAGGATGCGAATGAGTTCGCGAAAGTTAGGGCGTAACCCCAGTCAGTTGCCTATCGGGTATGGCATACTGATGGGCCACATCACCACTTGATTTCCACTGCAAATTTCTAGCCGTTGGGCTACAGGTAAAGGACCTCGACCTGAGGGTCTATTTATATTTCAGATACTGAAATATGCATGTATGACTATGATATACAGGTTAACTTGTGTGTACCGACTACTGATCATGGGACCGGTACAATAAACACAAGGGATTATCCGGCCTTAAAACCGGGTACGCCACATGTGGTCTACCCTTCGCTGTTCGTTCTGGAAAGGGGCCCGATCGGATTCGTCATCAAAACTGGTTTCTCGACTCTGGTTTGCTACCTGTGGTCCTTTTCCTTTGAATTTCTCGGCTTCCGCCTAGATGAACCTCTTGAAGAGCCAGCATTGGTGAAGATCATGCTTATCGGTCTGATGGAAGTCACACCAGATCTTGCCAATGGGTCCTGCCTTTGCTTGAGGCTTTTCTTTGCTTCGAGGTGGTCTGGAACACTTGTTTGGAAAGTTTGCCATTACTTCTCCAGTTTTTTGCCTCTTGTCACGATCTTTCTTGGAGGATTTCTTCTTGCGTTTGCTTTTCTTGGAGTTGTCATGGTATCCTGGTTGGGGCCGTTCAATATCCTCGTCCCTTTCTTTGATGAAATGGAGGGTTTCCTCAGTATTGGCTGCCTTGTGGTGAGCTCCATTAGCTCTTTTACCATTTTTAGGATGTTCATGGAGACCTCCTTTATACAACGCTGGTTTTGGTAACTTCGTATGAAAGTCTAAATAACCTTGTGGTCAGTTATCTTGAGTATGGTGTTTCGGACGCTGCTGAACCATTGGGTGAAGTCTCGCAAGGTTTATCCCTTCTCCTGGAAGAGTCGAAAGAGGTCATCAGGCTTCCCAGTGCGTGAGTACGTTCCCTTAAAGTTTCGTTGGAAGTGGCTGCACAGCTGTTCCCACGAGTGGATCGATCCGGGTTGAAGGTTTGTCAGCCAGGTCCTCACCGGTCCTTTGAGGGTAGTTGGAAGATAGTTAGCCATGACTTTCTTGTTCCCTCCTGTGGCCTCGATGGAAGTTGTGTAAATTTGTAAGAACTCAGCGGGATCCGTCATGCCGTCATACTTCTCGATCGATCCTGGTTTGAACCGTGAGGGCCAGCGAACCCGTCTCAGTTCTATGGAGAAAGCTTGGCAGCCATAGATGGCTCCTCGAGCCGCTCTGTCATTCGGTATCGGTGATCGTCCTTGATCCCGACCATGATACCGAGAAGTATTGCGATCTAGGGAACGATGTGGTGGAGCTCTTGAGTTCCTTCATTCATCCAAGTATCCGCATAGATTTGCCATCGGGACGGGTGAATATACGTGACGGCGTGAAGGATCTATGTCCCGAGGAGACCATTCTCAATTAGATCATCTTTTGTGACTAGCATCTTCATGAGAGGTGTTGGAACGAGTTCTACTTTTCGTAGAGCTGCGGGCATTAGCCGCCTAATGTGAGGATTCGGCTTGTTCTTGAGCCTGGAGGATACGGTCCTCCATGTTGGCCAGCCATAATTTCCCCTTTGGGGTCATCAAATCCACCGAAAGAGGTTGCTTGAGCCATTGTCGGATCCTAGACAGGCATTGAGTGGCCCTCGAGCTGAACAGATCGGAATTTCACGGGATTGGAGTTTTCTCTTGATCATTCGGGTTGTGCGCTTGGGCAGATGTTCGATTTTGGGAAGAATCCTCGGGTCAAGGAGCAGATTTCTTCCGCCGTTCTCCTGAGAGGGTTGACACTGAGACCCGTTTCCTATCGTGAATACCCCGTGGGGATATTGTCTGCTGGAGGTATAATCTAGAGCCATCATGGATCTGCCATCGGAGGTGGCCTCCGGTAGGCTTTGTCGGCCATCTGGGTGGTCGAAACATGCGGGTGACAATCCCGACATGGGACTTGCGCAGTCAGTGTGAGTTTTTTGGTGGTCATAGGATCAAAGATCGACCCCATAAGTCCTGGCGTACTCGTCCATCCACTGGTGGGCTTCGTTATCGGACTCGTTGTCAGGTGAAAGATTGTTGAGATCGACTCAGTCTTGCCTTGGCTCCTGATCAATCGGAGAGATAAAGTTGTTGTAGAACCCCTCGTCCGAGAAGTTAGTCCTTGCCACAGCTTGTGGTGAAAACGCCAATGGTGATTCATTAGAATCAATACCCGCGATCCCCACGGTCGCTGTCATCTGTTGATGATCAGTAAACCACCGATCTTACGTAATACGTGGAGGAGAGAGAGAAGGGGATCGTATCGGGAAGCTGATCACGAATCGGGCCACTGACGACAAGGCTTTATACAGGTTCGGGCCTCCCTTAGGATAACAACCCTAAGTCCTGTTGGTTTATATTGATCTTGAGATGGAGTACGAGGGGGATGTCTAGCTCTAGATGGGATCTACAACTAGTCAGAGGTGGTTGTCAAGGCTGATCTTCCCTTTTACTTGCTCGAAGTAGATTGATCTTAGAAGATTTGTAGTGCTTGTTAAATATATTGAGTTTCTTCAACTTATCTTTGAGAACTTGTCTTCTCCGAACGCCCTCGGGATCCTTTTATAGAGGGTATACCGTATCATCAGAGATAGGGACTCATCTCCAAGTAGGATTCCACTTTTCCTTAAACATCGGGATTGACTGCCTAGTTTAAGGAGTTCCAGATACCCACGGGTGGTTTCCTTATAAGGGTATACCGTATCGTTAGAGATAGGACTCATCTCCGAGTAGGGTTCTACTTTTCCTTAAACATCAGGATTGACTGCCTAGTTTAAGGAGTTCCAAATACCCACGGATGGTTTTCTTATAGACCTAAAGTCCTTTTCCGAGGTATGCACCTTCCCGGGTAGTTAGGATACTCTTAGGTCGTGGTGTATTCGTATACGGATACCTTCATCACATACAGTTGTTGTACACTATTCATCGTCAAAAATATTCTCAAAATTTCATTTCATGCAAACTTCCAACAATTAAAATATCTATTTATGAGACAAGATAAATTAATTCTAAAAAATGGAATGCTCATATATGCTATATATACACATCTCTCTTTCATAAAATCTAAACCTTTGAAATCTATTATTATCCACCCTAAAATAGCTAGCCACATCCTCAATATAGTAACTACAACCAATTATATGTCTCAAATTCACAAAAAAATATAATTTGACATAAACTAACTAGATCTACATTCTCTCTCTTTACCACATTAGATCTACCAAATTAATCATTTTTTTGAACCAATCACTAACCTTAGATCACCAATATAAAATAGATATGCAATATCCTCTTTAAATTCATGGTTTTTTTTGCTCAATTCAACCTCCAGGCCCTCATCACAGGCGATTCTTATTACAAACCGCCTGCGATGTGTCATCGCAATATCGTAGGTGATTCTTATAAAAAATCGTTTGTGATATCTAGTCATTATAGGTGGTCCGTATCTCTAGGAGTTAACCCAGGCGGTCCTCTTTACGAACTGTCTGTGATCTGTCATACTAAAGGCGGGTTTTAGAAAACCGTTTATGATGTGAGGTCTATAGTAGTGGGAGTACGTGCAATAGTATATTTTGGCATGTTAGGTGCTACTTCCCGGAGATAAAACGCATATGCTAAAAGAGGCGAGAAGATGTCAAGGAAAGAGCTTTTCATGCTTGGCATGCACATATATGGTATATATAGTTGCATTCATAGGGCTGGGAGGTATCGGAGATGAAATACAGGGAAGCAATGGATTGACGAGTGGCTCTTCCTGATAACCACGCTGTGCTTTCGTTATGACACACTTGCCTCTCCGCGTGTTCCCCGTGAGGTACACACATTGTGAACGATGCCGCGGATACGACCAATTGGTCCTAGGGAATAGGCTTTTCCTCATGCCTCCACGCACACTGTGGAGGATGTCCGGGACGATGTGGGCTGGGGGGGATCCACTTTACAGTCAATGTTAGACGCATTTTACTCATTTGAGCATGGCATCCAAATCCTCTTGATTGTCCGGTTAGGAATTTGATGATCTAGAGCATTAATGCCATCTGAACTTTGTGATTATAGAATGCAGACAGGTACGTATCACATGGTCTGGATGGGGTAGGTGAAGCTCATTGAAGTTTCTTCTCGCCTACCTGCATATATATGCAAATGTACCGGGCATATCAAGGTCACTTATAGCAAGTTTTCTGCAAATTGTAGTAGCTCGGATGTGAAAGTGGCTTATAATAATCAGCGAAGTAGATCTGTTGTTCTTTATTATTTTTTTTCGAGAAAAGTAGATATGCTTGTTCTCCAACAACTCTTCCAATTTTCTACTGCTCGGAAAAAATATCGAAGTTCACAATTTACAGAAGCAAGCATTGTTGACTAGAATTACTTGTTGGTATGCAAAATGTACTGACTTTCAATCAAACAGAAAAATCGAAGTAACAATTAGCTCCGTGAGGGGCCCAAATAAAATTTGCCATCAACTACTTCCAACTGCATAAACCAGCCACTGGAGATGCATTGCTCAAAGTAGAGCTCCTCAACTATTGAATTCTCATCCAAATTTGATGGAATTTGACAGACCAACCATGCGTGCCTTGATTATACGCAACGGCTGATGGTTCAACTTTCAGCTAATCGTCTAAATTGTTCATGTCCATTCCTTGATTAGAGGTGGACATACATGTATGCATGACCGAAAGATAGTATTTGTTCCTTCCTTTGCCCTACATTTAGAAGAAAAAAACATCCATGCACGGCCGTGTATTATGAAATTGTGACATTTCTACTTAGTTTTATTCAGCAAAACAAGTAAAAAAATTTTAAAGACGAGTTTTGTACTAAAAAACAAAATTTAAAGACGAGTCATGTCTACTGTAGAATCAACTCGGTAGTGGTTGTAATTAGATGCATTTAGCCATTTAGTCATTACTCCAAGCATGAAAATTGAAATAAATATGCCCGGCCGACTAGAATATGGAGGGTGTAGATAGTATCTGCTCCATTGAAACTCCGCGGCATTGTGATACGCACAGGCGCCCATATCTTGTGGTCTAAATGGGCTAGATGCAATTTAATTGCATTTCCTCTGACTCAGTTGGCAGCAAGTCGGTGGTAGGATGGCATGCATGTGTAGGCTGCGCGACAAGGCAGAGGCTTTCTGAACTTTACTTTTATGTTGACAAAACTGATATGAGAAAGTGAACAAGAGATACTCATATAGTACATTTCGGCACGGCATGTAGTGCTACTTCCACCTATAAAGTAGAGCACTATAGCTGAAAGTGTTGAGAAGAGGGCAAGCAAGAACATTTTCCCATGAGAGTAGCGAGAGATTCAGTGTGTAGGATGGAGATAATGCAGTTGCATTTGTTGGGTCGGGAGGTATCAGAAATCGAAGAAGCACGGAGTTCGCTTCATAATCTTTAAATTTTGTTCAAGCGACCTGGCCAACGCCCATGGCCCCCACCGGCGCAGCAGCACGGACCTCCTCCTTCCTCGTGGTATGCCCCATTTGCCTCTGCTTTGCTAGGTCACTTGTTCGGTTTCTTCCCTTGCGGCCTTGTGCTCCAGCTCAGGAAAAATGGTTGCGTTGTGTCCTTCTACTGGGACGATCAATCAACACCTTCAGTTCTGTTGTAAGCGATGGTACCGTGCAGGAGCGCTGGAGAGCCAACACAACGGCTCGCTTCCGCCCTCGCTCATCGCAGCGACGCCGATAAGTGTGCACCGATGGCCAGCACGCCGTGCATCAGCAAGCCAGTTAAAGATGTGGTCGTTATTTGTCGAGTTTGCCTGATTTTCCTGATTTGTTTCAAGCAAGAGATAAATTTGTTTGGGAGTCAATGTGTTTATCTTCTGTTTTCTTTGTCAGCTCCTAGGTTAATTAAAGTTTCAATTTTAATTTTGGAGAATTCCACGACATGGATATGAAAGAAAGTAAAACTTTAAAAGAGCGAAGTTCGCGTGCACTCCCCATACTTGCTTTCCGACGTAGGCATGGCCGGCCCCAGGGATACAAGTCGAGAGCATTATATAAATGCTTGATTTCCGTGTTGAACTTTGTATTGTGTTTTTCTAGATATCATGCTAGACTGTTGGTAAATGGCTATTTGTCATTTCCCTTTTGGTTTCACTCTTTAAGACAGTGGTAATGATTTGTTTTGTTAATGAAATCGGAGATTGATCCTTTTTGTCAAAAAAGAAAAAAAAACAAGTCGAGAGCATTCGTAAGACGACTGCCGTGTGTAGTTTCAAACTTGCGGTGATTTGTACAGTGATGTGATTATTCATATTAATACGATTGCTGCTCTATGAACTAGGGCAATGGCATGACGATTGTACGAAGGCATTGATTTTTCTGAAGGCATATGCTCAAAGAATTAAGAAATTTCGGGTATAAGTGCTTCATGTGAACTTGTTATGATCTAAGTTTTGTTAATTCAATATTCTGGTTTCTTAGAATCGGTTTCGGTACGAACCTAGCATGCTAGCAGTTAAATATAATAGGTAAAACTACAAAGCCAGATAAATTGCACGTGCTTCGGAATTATTTGCTGCGGGCACAAATGGGAGACTTAACGTTACAGATCAAAGAAAAATGGTAGTACCTCTGTTCCGAAGTAAATTTCTTTAACTTTAACTATAAATATATAAATAAATATGGATTGATCAAGTGAAATCAAGTGAAAATAGTATCATTAGATTTGTCAGCATGTCAATAAACAAAAAATGATGTGCTAGCATTTACAACTAGTCGCCAACCCATGCATTCGCACGGGGTAGTTTAAATACTGTTAAATATTAGGGATTGTCTATTCCTAAGTTTTTTTTAAATATCCTTCAAACGTAGTCACATTTCTAAGTCTTTGAACCAACGACAACCATCATCGTCCTCACCTCACTCCAATATAAACTACATGCTAAAAATTGTCTAACTCTATGCTGAAATTGTACAATTTGAAGACTGTAATTTTTTGCTAAGTAATGTGAATTTTAGGTGAATGATATTAGGAAAAAAATTAGGCAACCGGAGAATTAGCAAAAGCGTAAATATTATTATTTGTTTGTACCATAAAAAATTGTAAAACTTTTGTTTTGTGTCCCATGATCGTATGAACTTTATATGAATTTATTACTCCCTCTGTTTTACTATATGCATCCTCAATCTTGGGATACTCCATTTCAAACAATTTGTCTGTTGAGGAAATCAAGGGTATAATGCAGTTATTGTGTTAATTTTACTCTATATCCCTATTAAATTGCTTTGGAAATGGTTAAGGGCCTCTTCTTTGATTCAAAGAATTTCGTACGAATTTTGGAGAATTATATTCCTTAGGAAATTTTTTCTATAGAGCTTGTTTGATTTGTGGTTGAAATCTATAGGAATTTTTCTATGTACTACTGCATGTAATTCTAAACGAAACTTTCCATTGAGTCCAACCTCTTGGAAAATTTTCTTGTTTCTATGACAACTATGACATGCACCAAACCTTAAAAGAAAATTCTTGTGTTTTTCCTATGGTGTAACTAAACAATTTATATAACTTATTGCTGTGTTGTCAATTCCTGTCGGATATAACATGTCATGACATCTAATTTTTACGTTTTTCCTATTCCTGTGTTTTCAGAATCTTCGAATCAAATAGGTCCTAAATAGTTGTATTGTATTATTCAATATATAGGAGTTTGCATAATCATTTCTCATTTACATTTTCTCGACATTAATGATTTATTGGTCTATGCCCACGGTGGGCTGATACAAATATAGTGAAACATAGAGATTATGTATTTTACGAAAACAATAAATTACCGCTAGAATATGGGAATTTCCAGTACTGAATTTCTTATGCATATAACTTTTTTAATCATTCATCATCTTTAGTAGAAATTCTGAATTGCCACAGTAGTTTTAAAAACAACTTCCTCTGAGAGGATCATTCATTTTGCCAATAAAAACTTGACGTTTCACGATCTGCAATGCAGTGAATGCTTATTTCTCTTATACCGTCTTTTTAAAATTAGTAACCCAAGTCATGCACGATTGTGCAGCAGATGTTGAATCTGAGGATCATCTCTCAGTGACTGCTACCGCGTTATGACTACTGTTTCCGAGGATACCACGATCCTGGTATACTACGTCATTTCTTTGTGCAACCTATATGTCCTGTGGGTACACAAATAGTACTTCAGAAAACAACAATTTTAATTTAATTATGACTTCACGTGATTGAAATAGGCTTGAACGGAATGCTGACAAACCTGCATGAATACAATAGTCGAGGTTGTGGAACATTCCTCAGCATATAACCTTGCCGTAGATTGGACTGTTCTAATAATATTTTTATTAAATACCGATTAAGGGAATTTTTGTGAAATTGTGATTACTATATATTGTAAAGAGTACTCTCTATATCATATTAAGTTACATGTCTTCAAAAATTATAATGCAAAAAATGTTTCCATCATGATTAACATTATTTTGAGTTGTATGTCTGCCCTAATTAACACATAACTTAATTAATTAACCAAACCATACTTTTCTTTTTTGAAAGGGAACCACTTAATTAAAAAAAAGGTGCGCGCATGTATCATAACTTTCCTTAAGCCTGCACGTGCTGCCGTCCTGATCTACAACCACACGGCCTTCACGCGACTAATCCATACCAGATAATACATTATAGAAATGGTTATACAAGACTAATCACAAGTGATTTACTAAAATTGCTTCTGCAAAATATCATGTGTGTAAGGTTAAAGTGTCCATGAATTTTAGTAGGTGATGCAATAATACATTTTCGCGCCATTGCAATTATATGTTGATAAATTGGAGACCAACGTTGCCCAAAGTCCGAAGCTTGGAGCCAGCCAGTTGGAGAGGAAGAGTATCTGACACTACAGTGCTCTTCACCTTAGCCTAATGTTTTCCTCCACTCAGAGCACAAAAGGAGCTTATCCACAATATAGGCACGGAAGGCACCGGGACTACTGATAATATCCTATTGTGCTTAGTGGTAACTATGTAACTGAGGACACCTTGTGTGGTGCAAGATCTGGTTGAGAGACGACTCCTGAGCACCAGCGCAATGAAACAAAAGGAGTTGTTGTTTTGAGCTCCACATTAGTTTCTTTGGAATACATGTAAGGGAACAAAATCTAGTGCAAACAGTTATTTAGGCGGTAAAACGAAAGGTTTGAGCTTCAAACCTATATAAAAATCATCAAAAAGTTGAAGGTATTTATCAATTTAGCTATTGTTGGGAGAAACAAAAAGAGTTATTCGAAAGTTATGATAAGGACCAAATTTCTCTTTAGTTTCGCTAATCTTGTCTGGGCGGGGTAGATGGTTGCAAATTTTTATACTGATTCATAAATGCGCGTGGAACCACAGGAAAGGTGAGCAATGTTTTTTGAAGGAGGGAAAAAGGTGAGCAATGTTAATTTCAAGGTGAACTATGTAGCTCGTGCTTCTCACAAGAAAAAGAACTGTCCAATGAGAATTCTCTTGGAAAAAACTATAAAACTAGTGTCATACGTCGACATGAGGTAGTAAAGAGTATGTGTCGTACAACATGAAGTAAACAGAGTATGTTTTGATGTACGACATCATGTGCATTCCATGTTACTAAACAAAAAAAATAGAGGCTACCGTGAAGCGTGTGCAATCCATTCGAGTTTTTTTTTATATCGTAGCTTATGTGCCTGCATGGAAATAAGCACACACACTATATATAGGTCTAGGTATGGAAAGTATCAGGATTATCAGCGAGCGGGACCTGTAGACATTCACTTGAGGTAACATATGTTATGTTGAGAGTTATCGATCTCTACCTGTCCCCAACGGTTCCTGCGATCGCATCTGATATTGGAGAAAAGAAATAGCTCAAGAATAGATCGTACTGAAAATCAGAGAACCATTTTTTATTCATGTATTGATGTCCATGCATATAGCATGTTTTTTTGGTTGTATGAATCATCTCCGAAGATTTATCTGAATTAGTTGGCCATTAGTGCGAATAAACTCAATAAATTTGGTGGTTCTTGGAGAGATGCCAATAAATTATACCTATTAATTTTACAGAGAAAATGAGCGGTATTACGTACCCTAATAACAGTGTATCTATTTACATCACCCTAACAGTTTATCTATCCGCATACCCTGAGATAGATCAGTCATTCGTTACGACTACATTTGCTCGGGAAAGTACTTGACATCATGATTTGCCCCACAGCTCAAACCGATTAGGCCAAGAAATGGAAAGACCAGAGGACCTGCCCGTATTGGCGACTGCTACAAATCGGCATGCCGATTTGTGCATTTCATCGGTACAGTGTACATCTGTCGGATTAGACGGCAAGATTAGCAATAAACATAATTAGCTAAATTTACGGGAAACATTTTTAGTGACTATAGGAAACAATTGTAGTGATAATATGAAACATCGTGGGCTCCTTCTGTTAATGCAACATGGAAACATTTGTACTGCGAGAGGTAAACACTTTAGTAAACCTTGCGCAACAAAATTTTCGAACTAATACAACAATGGAAACACATGTTGTAGATCCGATTTTTAAGGAAACTGATCCCAAAATTTTAGGGAACAAACTGCAAATTTAATTGGTTTAATTGACGATTGAATTGGCCAGACTAGATATGCATGGAAATATTGTTGTCGTTGTACAGAAACATATAGTTAAGACGTAGGCAACAAACTTGTTGAACCAATGCAACACACGTCGTAGATCCAATTTTACTGAAACAAAATTGGTTTAATTGGTTTCTTTCATCTAAGTATTTTGTCTCATATATAACAAAAAAATGTTTCATCTGCGTGTTCTCGGTGACGCATTTTACCAAAACTTGCGCAACAAATTTGTCAAACCAATACAATGATTAATGTTTTGTTCATCCGGGAAACTCTTTTATGTTTCTTTCATCCGGGTATTTTGTTTCCTATACAACAAAAAAATATTTCATATACAACAACAATTTGTTTCCATCATCGTCCAGCCGCTCGACCTCTCCATCGCAAGGACCCGAGGAATCCTTCGTCCTGGGTTTCTTATGCAGGTCCTCGCTGTCGCCGTCGCCGCTACTGCCACATGGCGTGCCGGAACGCGGCGCCAAAGCCCAGCCAACAAACTGATTCTCTTGTGCTAATCAGTGATGTGCTAGTGTTAATCAATGGATCGGTGATTTTGCGTTAATCAGCCGTCCGCGCTTAGGATCTGGCACGACTTTAGCGACGTGCTGGTGCCGCTGTTCGTGGCATCGCATTGGTGCCGTTGACGGTGTTGGCCTGCTGGAATGTGAGTACTTCAGCACATGAAGAACTAACTTGATCAAATCTGCTTGCTTTGCTACCTAGTACTACCGAAAGGGCTTATTCGCTATGGAACTCTCACCAGAGTGTGGAGGAGTGCTCGAGCCTACGAGGTGCCGCCCGTCCCACACATGCAGACGCGCGCTAGCTGCGCATCCGGCGCCGCCGGCGAGCACCAAGTAGCGGCCCCCAGAATGACGTCGCGGGCTCAACAGCACCGGCGCACGAGGAATGGAGATCCAGAAGCGGACACTTCCGCCGGCGGCGGCGGCCGGCGGTGCTGCCCCAGCTGTGGAAGATGGTCAGCTTGACGCCGTGAACGCAAAGCATTAGATCAGGAGCTCTCAGATCAGCTACCGCTGCGCGTCGCCATCGTTGCGGCGGCCGAGGAGGAGGGCGGCGAAGCTGGCGGCGGCGCAGAGCGCAGCTACAGCGTTGCCCTCGCGCAGCAGCATGCGGAGCACGAGACGCGCGATGTCGGCCGCGGCGCGCCGCCCCTCGGCGACCAGCGATCTCCCCGACTTCCCCGCGAATGCCAGCAGCACGAGCAATTGAGAAACCCTAACATACAATTGGGGGATTATATAGGTAAAGTAAATACCGTTGGATGATTAATCTGGATCGGACGGCTCCGCGCTAGACCGACGGGAGCACCGGATCGGTAGGCCGGTGTATAGAGTTTACCTTAAAATTAACAACCGCTGGTCATTGGCTTACTGAATCATCATGTTGATGATGGTGATGCCTACGGCTGGCCTTCACCATGACACCAACGGTGGAGGTACCGATTCTTGTTCTGGTGCAGAGGCTGGAGGAATATAATATCTTCTATTATCTAAATATAGTTTATATTAGATCCTCATGTCCTTCCGTTTGATTTAAATCCTAAACTTTAAAAACGTTTGTTTGACACCCTAAATTATGAAAACCAGATTACTTAACACCCTAAGCGGTATTTACACGGTAGTGTAGCCACATCATGGCAGTTTACCCACGTTTGATTGCCAGATAAGCATGCCATGGTGGGAAAAGGTTAGTGATTAGAACAGCTCGTACATACGATTCTGAGGGAAAAAATATTTGTTCTCGTCTCCCTCCCCAAAACTCTTTTTCCCCAGTTGACTACTCGCGCTCGCGACGACCATGGAGAAGCTAGGGTTCACAGCCATTACAGTTGGCCAACTGCACGCCGCGGCGCCTCTCGTGCTGGAACAGCACCGATGCGCCACTCCGGGTGGAACCGTGCCGCGCGGCATGTCTCTTCCGCTGAAACCGCGCTGCTGGTACGCCTCTACCTCCATCAGTACTGTCACATGCCTACTCGGCCATTGCCTCCGCTCTTACCAGCCTCCTCATCTCACTCTTTTTTCTTGCAGCATGTTTCCACGGCGCTAATTAACTCATATGTTCGTTGATTGGCATACAGGATATAACGTGATTCCCCTGTCTAATTGCGTTACTTGCTGCAATTATAGGAAGTGTGTGTGTGTGAAGGTGGAGCAGGTAAAAGTGAACAAGAATGGAGGAGATCAAAGCACAGAAGACTAACAAAGCCTCTCATACATGCATGTTTTGTCGTTTCAGTTTTCATTTTTGCTTTGAGAAAATGTTCAGTTACACGAACTGGTGTTGTAACTATTAAAATTGTAGATGCTTCTGTATGGTGCGAAGTGAATGCTTTTCACTAATTGTTCAGTTTGTGAACCATCTCTGACATGTCCAGTTTGATATCAATGGAGCAATCCTTTTGTTATCAAATGTCTGATGCAAACTTCTGGTGCATTTCCGATGCAACCTCCTGATGCCAATTTCAGACATTGAGTCTGCGCCGCGCGATCACTGCCTCCTATCACTGCCTCCTTGCCGTAGTTGCCGAGATGAGTTGATGCGAGGCGGAGAGTTTGGGGTCGGAATGAACAGGTGAACGCTAACATTTTATTTTTCATACGGCTTCCTTCTAATCCCTAACCTTTTCCACCGTGTCATTCTTAAATGGCAATACATCGTGGTTATACCGCTTAATAATGTGACACATGAGCAAAACCACCCTGCTAGTACCGCTTAGGGTGTTATGTACTCTAGTTTTGATAGTTTAGGGTGTTAAACAAATGGTTTTGAAGTCTGAGGTCTAAGTCAAACCAAGTGACGTAGTTCAGAGTCTAGTTGGACGCTTTCCTATCTAAAAAAGAGGTACGTACCAACCCTCGTTGGAATGGAAGGACCAATGCACAAAACATGAATCTCGATTATTACTTTTTTGCTAGTCATATCATTGCTCTCCTTAATAGTTAAAGTAGTCTACAATCAGAATATTCGTCACTGATTGTATGAATTATGTGAGCCGTACCGAGTCAGGATATAATTATTGGCACCATACATTCTATGTCGACCAATAAATAGATCCGAGAGAATGAGAAGTGACAACAAACAGTTTACCATAAAGTTGGAAGTCACCAAAGGTGTAGTGAACGTTTCGAAATGTTTATCACACCCTAGCTTGGTTATAGTGAAATCATGAGAGTTGCAGTGAAAGTTTTCATACTCCACCGTGAATGGAAGTGATATTAATTAGTAGATTATTCAAGATTTATCGCACACAACTGCATAGGATTGTGAGCTTTCGGGAAGTTAAAGGACCGCGCGTGGACTACCAGCAATTGCCACTGAACACAATGGAAGCACCAAAATCCTCGGTCATAGCTGGAGGACTCGCCTGTATTGTAGCCATTTAAAAATCATGGAACATTTTTGTACCATGAGGTTTTGGTAAATACTGGTAGGATGTTATCCTACATATTCTATCGCCATCTCAGTCGAGACTATATATTTAAATGGATGGTTTTTTCCAGAGGACTTAAAAAAAAATTGATGTTTTGTGATAAAGTATAGACCAAACTTCTATTGACATTGATAAGTTGATTCTTAAAATCGAGAACTGACTGTGCATGTTTCTGATTAATCAAAATAGGATTCCTGCAGCCATCTCCTGAATCTAAAACTACATAGAGCTTTACGGTCATGTCAACTAAACGGGTGTCCGTGGAAGTAGATATGCTAAAAAAAATGATATTTCGGGCATTAGTGGATGGGCTCGGACTTGTTGTGAACCTAGTTTTGTTAATTTACTAAATTGACTTTTACACTCGGTTTTGTTATGGATTTACCGTGTAAGTATAAAACGTAATAAAAAGTCACTACTACTGAAATGACCTTTATAGCTGGTTCAAAATAACTATCTTAGCAGATTTTAGAACTGCCTATAGGAAAAGAGAACTAATAATATATGTTATCCCAGCCGGTTTTCCAAGCCGACTAACACAATAATCCCTCAGTCGGTTCAAGAGCAAAACTGACTATGATACTCCATTATTCCAGTCGTTCGACACAAATAATCAACTGAGAAAATATAGTATCTTAGTCGATTTTGGTTCTGAACCGACTAGTTTAGTATATTATTCCAGCCGGTTTATAGAGCAGAACCAACTGTGATATTATTTGAAACTGGCAGGCATAATTTAGTTTTCTGCCTACCAAGAAACAGGAAAATATAGTTTATATATCCCAAAATTCCTCGTCTTTCTCTGATCATCCCACAACATATATCATACATATATACACATGCACACTGACATTCACATCACATTTCAATTCACAAATGAACTCAAATAGATAGAAATTAAAAAACTAAATAAATACATCGATCACATTTGAATTGAGTTCATAACACATTTAAATACACAAGTATATCTCATTACAAATGACTCATTCTTTGGTCTGTTGTCGTAGAACTTGCCATTTGGTTTGATGATGTCCGCAACAATTAAGCCCGCCAATTGTGATCGAATAAGGGCCAGGTCTAGCTTTGGCAATTCCATCATGACAATATGTGTAACCTGTCGATATGAAGATCATACTGCTGCCACATATAAGAAGATGAATATAACACAATTATTAGAATATTTTGCATACCTCGGTGACTGTGGCTTTATTTTCGTAAACTTGATCCGTGAGAAGGTTCATGTGGTAGCAAACATAAAACCGTCAAAAATTTCTTAAGTTGGAATATAACACTTACGCTTTATTTAAAGGATAAAGGGTGAATTTTTTATCTTGGTTGGCTTCCATAACTTTCAAGATGTAATCATCGACAACTCTTTCACAATCATCCATGAACTACTCAGAGCCAAGGTGTGGGTCAATGAATCATATCTGTTCTTTTGCTTCTCTTGCTTGAACAAGAGCGAACCTATATATACACAAGTAAAGAGTTATATATTAGTGACATGTGTAGATATTATATTAATATACATGGAGCGTAAGTGTAGGCACTTACAGTGTGAAGCATCTCACGGGACTTGCGTCCAAGGCATCTAGATTGTATATAAGGAACAAGTTACCATGAACTGTTGCCCTATTGCTTCTTGTTTTGTTTCTTAAAGTTGTCCATGTAATATGTGTGCAACGATGCGCAAACCCACCCAAGATCAGAGGTGATATTCTTAAATGTTTGGTGAATTAGAGTGTCCAAGTGACTCACTCCAGTGTCATATAGCGGTTGGATTTGTTCGATGGTCATCTTCTCACCAGAAGCCATCCACATCAATTACTTTCCTGCGCCATGCTACCGCAATGCCACATTGGGCTCCTTGGCACTACTCTTTGGCGATTCTTACGTTGTTAGTTCTAGCACTTTTGGTGATAAGGCCAGCATTACCAGAGTGGAGTGCTTCAAAGGGACCAATAACTTTAACTGTCATGCTGAAACCTTCTTAGTTGGCCAACGACTAGTTTAGGAAGATGTCCCTCTTATGCCACTGGATAAATCTCCCCTTGGCGCTCTTTAGAGTTAAGATCTCATCGTTCGGCGGAATGGGAAGCTTGATGGGCCTAAAAGTGTTGTTCACACTGTCGACGTTCACTTTTACATATGAAGGGGCTAGGGGAATATTGTGTACCATCTAGTCTCCTAATGTTGGAAACACTAGCCCCCAAGCAGCATCCATCTATTCATCCAAGCCAAGAATCCTCACTTTAATCATGCATTTTGTGGCAATGCACATAAGGATGCAAGCTTTTAGCCAAGGGATCTAAAACGATCTTGTGTGGAGCATTGCAAAGACATATTAATTTTATCTCGATCTCATCACACGGAAAGGTGGCATCCGTATGTTCACTACAAATAGGGAGAACGCGCAGCTACTCCGACGATTACCAGGACTGGCCTAAACGGTTGGTTCTATTTGCACACCTTGAAACTCCGCTCTTAACTCAAGTATTATCTCTTCTTTAAGCTCTTGACACCTGCATTGTTCTTCGAGCGCTTGCCTGGCTCTCTTGCGTTGGTGTTTTTCCTCCAAAGCATGGCTGGCTACACCCCGCGGGTAACCTGGATGCTCCGGGTTTCCTAAACCCTCTTTGAGTATACCTCTAGGTGCTTCTAGTAAGGTAAGTCACATAATATTGATCTCTTCTTCTAGATTCTTCTCAATGGGCTTTTTCTTTGTTCTACATACGCATTTAAACTTTCCCTTTCTAAACATGACTTTGAGGTTCTTAATGATCATCGATCTCTGTACCGCTTAAAATCTTGGAGTTGAGTATATCTTAACAATTTCATCAAATTCATCAGTCATCTTGTGGTACCAGTGATCCCTCTGAAAGAACCTACAATGTTGCATGTTCATGGTTTTTTAGAATGAGCCACCTACTTCTTGTATCAACTAGGCATTGAACACATAAATTGGGCCCTTTAATAGTTTGGCCTGAATAGTTACCCTAGGCAGTGTAATCATTTGATAGTTAGGAACAACATGCAGCGTAACGTAAAGGTTAATTTCCTTTAGGTGCGCATCCATACTTATACCCCTTCAATTCAAAGAAGCTTCAAATCATCCACCTATGGTGTGAAGTACACATCAATGTCTTTACTAGGTTGTTTCAGACCTTAGGTAAGTATTGTCATCATGGTGTACTTTCGCTTCATATACAACCAAGGAGGAAGGTTCTACATGCAGAGATGTACGGGCCAAGTGTTGTGTCGGCTGCTCATATTGCCGTATGGGCTCATTCCATCAGTGCTCAGTCCAAACCTTACATTCCTCATCTCTTCACCGAACGTATCATACCTCCTATCAATATTTCTCCACTATAGAGAATCTCCTGGGTGTCTCAACATTACATCATTGGTATGCTCCTCTACGTGCCAATGTATCAGTTTGGCCTTCTTAGGGATCACACATAAGCGCTTCAAACGAGGAATTATAGGTAGGTACCATGCGACCTTAATATGAGTCTTATTCCTCATCTCCATGCTATCCTTACCATCATCACTGTCATTCTTACACTTGTATCGAGAAGCTTTGCACAACGAACATGCATGTAATTTCTCATACTCTTTACAGTATAGGGTATAGTCGTTTGGACATGCATATATTTTCTCTACTTCTATTCCTAAGGGGCAAAGAACCTTCTTAGCTCTGTCAGTAGTTTTCGACATATGGTTTCCCTTTGGAAGTATGTCCTCTAACAAAGCTAGGAGCAACGAGAAGCTCTTATCGGTCCAACCGCTGCTTGTCTTCAGTTCTAACAATTCTAGCACGCCAGAAAACTTTATATGCTTTTAGCCTAAGTACATAGGTTTCTCCGAATCTTCCAACAAGCCAATAAATTTATTGTACTTCCATTCATTCTCACGGTTTTCTTCTACATCATGCAACATCTGACCTAGGTCGTTGACTTGATGCCACAATGTGTCATCTTCCAATGCTTCCTCTTGTGATGCACAGACATCATTAGGCATCTGGCCCAAAACTGTGCTATTGCCAGGATCAGGTATATCGTTACCTTCATCCATGTTGCGGGACCTTCCTCTATGATTTGATCTTCATCGTGACTGGTCCAACATGCATATCACTTCAAGATTCCCCTCATGATCAAATGTGTTTTGATCTGCGTATGGTTCATGAAGCTCATAAGATTTTCATAACCATAGCATGGACATCACATCCACATGTCCCCTCTATTTAAACTATCGCGTTCGACTGCTTATAAGAATGTTTAGACGCCATCAACATATTATTCACTCACACTGTTCTCGACGTATATCCACCATCGATCCATCTACAAAACACGCATATATTTAACATTAATTAAATGTTATGTTCATTGATACGTTTTAAGAAAAATAAGAAAGTTACATGCATATTTATTTAATAAACTAACCTTACAATCCTGTAAAATAAATATTCTTTATATCAAATTTGGCTTGAAATGACCTAAAATTTGCAACACTACCCAACCAAGCAACATCTTGCATTCAATATATGCAATAAATCTATCCAAATAATGGACACTTGCATTCAAGGCTAGCTGCTTGGAAGGTATTACTGATTTTGAAAAACTATTAGTGCCGGTTTACAAACGAAACCGATTGAGGTAAATTTTTAACCGGTCCAAACCGAAAAACCGACTAGAGTAATAGGTATATTACAGTCGGTTTTGCATACTGAACTGACTGAATTATTTTTATAATCAGTTCTCTCTGATAAACCGGCTAAGATGATATATTAGCTCATCTGGTTAATTTGTTTCAACTGGTTATCTCAACTAAACTGGCTAAGGGGATATTCTTCTTGTCGGTTTATCTGCAACCGGCTGGGATGTGGGTCTAGAAAGCCCATTTATGTGGTAGTGAGTGAGGTTAATTGCACGTGCATTGGAATCATTTCTATATACTAATAAATACCGGTGATGACTTTCACTCTTTTTTACAAATCGGTTGCTAGCACTTGATGTATATGTAAACAAAAGCAAAATGTAGCTTTTGAGGAAATGATTAAATGTCCATGTTGGGATGTGGAGTGCGTACAAATGGCTTCTGCAAAATATCATGGGCAAGGCTGAAGTTGCCATGAATTTTAGTATGTAATGCAATCGTACATTTCCACACCATATATCGATTCTTTGTCTATAAATAGGATACGAACATTAAACAAGTCTGAAGGTTGGAGTTGGTGAGTTTTAGTGAGTTTAACCATATATACTGGCAGAACAGTCTTCACCTAGTCTAATGCATTGCTCCACAAAAATAAGTTTTTGCAACATATAGGAATGGAAGGCACCAGGAGGTCCATGACTACTGTTAGTATCCCATTGTGCTCGACGGTGGGAGAGGACGGTGCTGGAGGACTTGCCTCGCTTGACCTCAGATCTCTGTGGCATAGACAGCTACGCTTTACCTGAGATGTATATGATCATGATCCTTGCTATAATAGTAATCATTAGTGTCGAAGAAAATAGATATTAGTGTCAGGAGATTGGAATCAGCTACCAGGAGATTTGTGTCCCAGTTTGGACGGGTGTTATAATAGGCTATATAATTTTTTATTTATATTTATCATGTAGTTTGGTTGCATTCTTGTATGCCTGTTGGTATATACTTGTTAATAATTTTGTAATAATTAGTTGTATGTATCTTTAGATGTAGAGGCCGAGAGAAATTTCTCTTTTATTATCTAAAAAACATGCATGGCTGCTACCAAACGTTGGCCTTCCTGGTTTATTTGCACAACTATGTAGCTTCCGTTTACGATGGTATTTCATGTATATTGAGTAACAAATATGATACTTCACTTTCGATGATGGAGTAGAAGTGTAAAACCTTGCTACAGTTGATTTAAGTATATAGAAACTCACTCTTATTTTTGTAAATCTATTCATATCCTCGTAAACGCTCAGATAGCTTAAAATAATTATGATACCGTACGTTATATTCGTTTATAGTGAGTAGTGACGACATGTCCAACAGGACAACTAAATTATGAATTCTAAAATGAATAAACCAAAGACGAATTATATGTATGAACATGTCAGTAGATCGGTATAATCTGACCATGCTGTACAGTTCCAAACATCTTGACAACCATCAGAACTTTGATTAAATGTCTAAGACTCGTGCCATTTTCACTGCGCAAGTATATTATAGGGATCAGAAGTAGTTTTGTCTTATAATTACATGCATGTATTTGAGTATGCCAGCTTTCCCTTATTTTTTTTCTGTTGCTCTGCAGCAAGAACAGCAGTACTGTCCTTGTACTACGCCATGAGCCAAAACGTTCAGCCATTAATGTAGACTCAGCTATACGTTGGAGATCAAGGGTGATCAACATCTGTGAAGTATAGGGCTGTGTATATCTTATGATGTAGAGGACTGGAAAGTTATCTCTTCTATTATCTAAAAAATACATTTGTGAAGTGTTGTTGGAGGGGAAGAGCACACTACTACATAACACACAATTACAGTCGGCCCAAAATTGCTATCTCAGCCGGTTTACCTTCCAGCTGTAGAGAAAGGGTGCTAATAATATGAATTATCTCAGCCGGTTATAAAATTGACTGAGATAATAACTTCTCAGCCGGTTAGAACAAAAAACCGACTGAGATATTATACTATCCCAGTCGGTTCTAAACGAAAAACCAACTGAGATAATATAATATCTCAGTCGGTTTCCCAGCCGAACCGACAGAAGAGTAAACTTTTGTAGTCGGTTTTTACACGGGAACCGACTGAGATAATAGCATATCTCAGTCGGTTTCCCCTGCTCAACAGGCAACGATGAAGGCTCATCTCAGCCGGTTCCAGGGAAATAACCGGCTGGGATATTCATTGGTACAGGGCAGGCAGAATCTGAGTTTCTGCCTACCCTGAAACAGAAAATGCAATTTATACTCCCAGATTCCCATAATCTCCAGAACACATTTCACATCCAACTTGAATTCATAATAGAGATTCATATTGACATCATATTTCAATTGACAACTAAACACAAATGAAAGTATATAGAAATTCAATATTTACATCACAACATCCATCACATGTCTTGAGGAATTTACAACAGATTGAAATGCAAGTGACAACTAAACATTGATCATTTGATTCAAAACAATTGTCTTAGTCATCGGATCCGTCGTAGTAGAACACGCCTTTCGGATCAATGATGCTATCAAGAAGGAAACGTGCCAAGTCTTCTCGAATCCTGGCTAGATCCGTCTTCGATAATTCCGTCCGTGCAATAGTACCAACCTGTCGATATGAAGATCATACTGATGCTAGATAGAAGATGAATAAAACAAAATCGAAATGATAATTAGCATACCTCGGTAACTGAGAATTTGTGAGCGGAAGCTCGAGACATGAGAAGGTTCATGTGATGGCTAAGATAGAAGCCACACAAATTGCTAAAATTGGGTTGTTGGTGGCACTGCAAAGATATACATTCCCTCGGTATGTAGTTCTATATAATTGATACCAGCGAGTCTAAAAGTGTGTGACAGGATACATACCGGAAAGGAGAAGTGGTGGTACAACTTATGAGAGGCCCCCGCATCATCCTTTTTTCCCATGCGATTACAAAATATTTGGTATGCTTTGAATCGTGGACGAAAAGCCGTAATTATACCAATGACCTATTACCATCGAATTTCATGAGGTAATTTGTTTACCTATCGATCACTTTGCTGACCCTCTCGAAGTCGGTCATGTTTTCGAGGTATGAATCCATATAATACACCTTCTTGATAGGGAGTATGATAACAATAAGGATCCAATGGGAGCTAAATGGTCATTAATCCCAAGTTAGTTGATGATGCGCCAAATGTGTGAAATGAACAAGTTGGAGACATTAACAAGTTTATAGTGCTTACCTTTTGTTGAAGGGATAAATGATGAATTTCTTATGCTAGCTGGCCTCAATGATATCGACGAGATAATCCTCGACAACCCTTTCAGCATACTCCATGAATTGCTCGGAGGCAAGGTGCGGGTCGACGAATCCTATCAGTTTATTTGCTTCTCTCGCCTTGATATAAGCGAACCTACATATGCACAGAGGGAAGAGTTCCGTATTTGTGACATGTGTAGATATTATAGTAAATTAAATAGAGCATGATTGTAAGCATTTACAGTGTGAAGCATCTCACGAGGCCCGCGTCCAAGGCGCTTAGGTTGTACATAAGGAACAAGTCCTCCCAAGTCACGATGAACAGTCGACTCTTATCATGGAGGAAGTGCTCACGTCCGAACCTGCCAATGATGCTATCGTTCTGTTGATGCTTGGGTTTCTTAAAATTGGTCAAGTAATGGTTGTGCAATGCAGCGCAAGCCCAACCAAGTTCAGACATCATCTTTTTGTGATTCTTGACCATCGGCTTCCCAAGCTTATATGTTGGGACAGTCGGAGCGCTAGGGAGACTCCGTCCAGCTTCATATATCGTGGCTATCTCGTTGTTCGGTGGAATCGGGAGCTTCAGCTTGCTGCAAGTGTCGTTAACCCCATCGATGCTCACCTTTGCGTTCATAGGGACTAGGGGGACGTTATGTATCCTCTGCTCTCCCGTTGCTGGGAACACTAGCCCCAAGTGGCATCCACGAGATCATCCGTGTCCACCAACCTAACTTGAATCGTGCATCTCGTGGGAGCCTACATCAAAAAACGCGTTTCAGCCAACAGGCCACAAACAATCTTATGTGGAATAATTTTTCAAGGTATATCAAGAATACCTCGATCTCATCACAGGGGAAGGTAAAAGTTGATCTTCCTGGCGAGTAGGGAGGTCGATCGACGCGCAGCTACTGCGTCGAGCCCTAGGGCTGGCAGCAACTGGCTGTTCTTGTCGCGGAGTTAGAATCCACTCCGCTCTTAAGTTTCGAAGTATCTCTTGCTTGAACTCTTCGCGCTTGCGTTATTCTTCAGCGGCTTTCCTCACCCTTTTGCGTTCGCGCTTCACCTCCAAAGCCTGGGAGAGTCCATACTTGTGGGGAACGAGGGAACCTACACCCCTGGCGCGACCTGGGTGCTCGGGGTTTCCCAAGCCCTCTTCGAGGACATCTCCTACGAAGGTGCCAGCCTAGGATGATGCATCGAACTCCAGCTACAAAAGCCAGAATTATTTGTTACTACAATTGGTATGATTGACAAGCTGTTAGTACGACTAAGGCGGGATTTATATCTCACCAAACATCTGTACACTTGTGCGTCAGCTGGGTTCTCAAATGCTGGGTCGCCGAAAGCCAATGTCGATGCAGATGCCCTGGCTCTAACCCAGGCTTTGGTCCTCACATCCGTGATGTTTGCAAATTTGGGAAGGGCATCCGATTGCGATGCCTGCTATCCTCTCTTTCCCATCTCTTCTTCATTCCCGCATAGCCGGCAGTCCCTAGATGGTGCGGGTGCTTGTTTCTCTCAGAGAGCTCCCGGTTTTGCTCGCTCTTCAGCTTGAATTCTTCCGTCCTCTTCATCCTGACGAACTCGTTCCAAACCTCAGGAGTAATCATCGGTCACTTCCCGAAAGGCTCCACCATGGCATACACGTACTCGTTGACGATGACAGTCTTCTAGTTCTTCCAAGACTTGTAGGCTGTCATCTTAGCAGCTCGCTCGATACAAGCTTTCCATTCTTCGGGGAAGATGAAATATCCCAAGATTTCCCCCGACATCGCAGCGAGCTGTTCTGTTCCTACTCTCTTCCAACTTTCTAAAGTGATTGGGACCCGCTCTCTTGCTACGATGCCGCAGATCGTGCTAAACTTTCTCCTTGCATTCTCAGGCTCGTCTGGTGCCCCTGAGTTGTGCAAGTGCGTGACCGTGTACTTCGCATCCGGTCTCTTCGACCGTTTCCTTACTTCTCCTCGACGGGCCTTTTTCTTAGGCCTAGAGGTGCTGGTTGTGTCGCCGGATGGCCTAGGTGGCGACGGCGACTGAGAGTCGCCATTGTCCGACGATCTTAGGATAATAGAGGAAAAGTACATAGAGAGGATAAGTAAAGCAAAATAAGCAACAAGTTTTATTACCAGTAAAGATGCAAACTGTAGGTTTGATGTACATCACTATCAGGTGATCATTTTGCAATGGAGAAGTAACCTACATTTACTCTGAAGCCCCACCACTTTAGGCAAGTAAAAATCATGTTTATGTTCCCACACACTACAGATATGCAGGACATCAATTAAAAGCATGGTATTTGAACCTAGGTCTACTACACTCTATATTAGGCCGTATACCCATATTAGGTGCCTTCACTTGTTGCCGTGAAAAACTAGTACAAGGCTGAGTACAGCCGAGCACAAGGCCGTTTACATATAATCGCTACAAGGTGCTACACATAAGCTAGTGCTATGCAAACAATGATTCAATACAGAATATACAAAAACATGTTTGAAAAAACATACTGATCAATTAAGGTTCACATTTAATCAGCATACTCAATATGAAAAACTACGCATTGCTGAAAGAATGAAAATCACCACAACCAGTGAAGGGTCAGTTATTGCTGAAAGAATGAAATCGCCATCTAGTGTTGCAGGTTAGAGCATCTCCAAGGGATTCTCCATTTCGTCCTCCCTATATTCTCATATGGAGAGCTTCTTCAAAATATTCCCTCCCTATATCTTCATACCCTCCAACCCATTCTCTATTTCCTATTCTCCATATCTCACTCACCTATATTTTATTAATATTCTATAACTAACTTTAGCTATGCATACTAAATTTACTAGCAAACTTGGGTCTTCATGTTCTCTTAATATTGATTGAATTAGGGAAAAGAAAACTTTGCATGCTTCCTGGCATATGTCTACAGAATAATAGCATGATCATAATATGCTATACAATGGAATTCTGAATTTGCAATACACGGCATCAACACTTCACAAATTTCCCTCTGAAGGCAAGAAATTAAATAACGATCACTAAAATGCACTCTAAAAGTGCATCTAGGCCTCCTAATCTGGTTTTGATGATTGACAACAAAAGATTAAGGGACTAACAGGTTTAACAAGTTTATAAACAGATATTAGTCCCAGAGAAAAGGCTCAAAGGATATCGGCGACCCCTAAAAAGAAGAAAAGCTGGCGGCTTCGGAATCTCTACTTTCCGTAAAGTATTTTGCATTTATTTGAGTAGTAGGAAAGTCGTACTATTAAGAGGGATGCGTCATAGAAGCATTTAGTTGACCTTAGTGCTCAGAGATCATTGAACTTTGTTTCTAAAGAGCAAGTTTTCTCCACGAACACATAATCAAGTTTTAAATCAGCTTCATCGGAAGTTCCGGTTTGTGTACCGGATGTTCCGGTCCCACCGGAAGGTCCGAAGTAGCCCGTGTTTTAAAGGTTCTAGAAAAATTGGAAGTTCCGGTCCTGGGATCGAAAGTTCCGGTCTGGCCGGAAGCTCCGGTTCAACCGGTGTTTTGAGCGTTCTGGAAAAACCAGAAGTTCCGATCTGTGCATCGGAAGTTCCGGTTATCCCGGTTGCACCGGAAGGGTTATCGGAAGTACCGATAATCCTGGAAGTAACGGAGTCCTTTTGCTCCTTCTCTGAGCTATATCGGAACTTCCTATATCTATTCCGATATGACTGAGAATTGTGCAGAAAGGGGAAAAAGGTAGCCATTTGATTTGAACAGATCGGAAGTTTCGATGTTGGAATCAGAAGTTCCGACGTGGGCGTTTTCAGTGCAAAATGGCTAGTTTTTGAGGGGTGCTATATATAGCCCCCAACCCCCTCTCTTCAACCAAATTTTTGTAAATCATTTTCAAACACACTCAAGAGCTCTTGCTTCTCCTCTCTCAAGCTCCCAAGCCACCCCTTTGTGAGAGAAAAGAAAAGAAGTGAGATTTGAGGATTTGAGTGGAAAAAGGTCAAGATCTCTTTGAGCACTAGGTTCACCTCCTTGCGACTTCAACGTGCTTGTTACTCTTCGAGGTTGAGGACTCCTAGATGGTTAGGAGTTGCTCACGAGCTCCCAATCCGTGTGGTGAGCCGTGGAAAGTTTGTGAAGGCCGGGATTCTCCTCCGCGAGGAAAGAATCACCAAGAAGAAGTCGAGGAGACTCCGGAGAGTCCTCGAGGGATAAAGGCTTGAGAGAAAGCCGGCTCTTGATCATGTGTGATCGAGTTACCCAAACAGAGACGTAGGATTCCCTCAAGGATCCGAACTCCGGCAACAAATCCTTGTCTCTCAATCTAGCTCAATTCCGCACTTACTTTGCAAGTCTTTCATAGTGCACATATCTATCTTGCTTAGTATATTTGTTTGCTCATATTGAATCTTGTCATCTTTGCTAATCAATCTAGCTTAATTCCGCAATAGTTGTAAAATTGATTGGCATTTGATTAAAAATTGTTTAGTCGCCTATTCACCCCTCCCCTCTACACTACTACAGAACGGCCCATCCGAGACGGGCTGAAACAAGCATCCCAGACGGTTGGCCACTCCGTCTAAAATTGGTGGTCTGTGATGACACAGGTCATCGCAGACGGGTGGGCCACCCGTCTGCGATAATCGATCATCCCAGACGGGTCGAGTCAAAGAACCGTCTGCGATAATCACCTATCCCAGATGGGTCGACTCTACAAACCGTCTGTGATAACAGTTCATCCCAGACGATCGTGTCTCTGACCCGTCTCGGATGACACCTATCACAGACGGCTTCAACTGTTGACCCGTCTGGGATGGTTGTGTCTAGAGGGCATAACACTGCCTGTTTTGTGGCTAGCCTCAGGAATTGCTAGCCATGCCCTCTGAAACAGCAGATATATATTGCACAGAATATTCACATATTTAACACAGATACAGATTCACAGACAATACACTGAAACAATCACATACTTCAATGTATAAAAGGAAAGTTGCAAGAGAGTCACACTGCTAGCTAGATATATTCAAAATTGCTAGCTAGAAATGAGTCACACAGTTCAGAATTGAGAGCTCGATCGCTGCCAACAACCGCATACTTCAATGTTTAAAAGTAAAGTTGCAATAGAGTGCTAAGTACATAGATGAAAGACAATGCTACTCTGCTAAGCCGCTACCATAGAACTCGCCATCAGGATTGATGATTTGTGTATTGATGAAGAAGGCAAAAATCCCTCGAATGCACTTGAGTTGAGCTTCATCAATTGTGTTAGTTTCAATCTTCCATGCCTCATCTAGTTTTCACTTAGTGAAACCCGCGATTAGCTCCATGTGGTAGCAAACGTAGAATCCACATAGGTTTGTCCCCTCGGGTTGTTGTTTGCACTAAAACAAGAAACAAATATACGTTAGCTAAGAAGAATCTATTATGAAGCATGTCAATATGCTATATTAACATAGTAATGGATATATATGTACCGAAAAGTCAAATTTATGTCGCAACTTGGACCCTTTGCCACTTATCCCTCCACGAGCTTTGTAACCGATGAATGCCTGGTCAAGTATGTCATGAATCGGCCCGAAGTCGCATGAAGGATTTCGCGAGGAATCAACATATATAACCCTATTCCATTTTGGTACAAGTATGACCAAAACCCAATGGTAGCTGCATATATATAGACGTACTACCAAATCATCTTTGTGATATATGTATAATGGTGAAATTATAAGTATTGGATGTGATGCAACACTTACTCTGGGTTGAAGGGGAATAAGGTTCGATGGATTTTAAACGGGGGCAAAAGTTCCAACGAAAAACAGGGTTTTCGAAGTTCTGGACTACACCCAGAGATTCCAGACAAGAATACCCGGAATGTCCGGATGTGTAATGTGAGATCTTGAAAAAGCACATCCAGAGTATCCGGCCCAAATCCAAAGTCTCCGGACATTATCCCGAGAGAAATTGATTTTCAGATTGTACGGAGTATCCGGACATTCTAGTCCGGAATGTCCGGGTAGCAAAATCTGGCTGCGCTACGTGCACTGTTTTGGCCGTAACTTTTTCATCCGGTCTCCGTTTTCAGTGATCTTGGACTCATTTCGAAGTTATCGACGAGCTCCACATCATCAAGGACTTTCTAGGGTTTTTTCTACTGCATCTTCTTTGTCATTTACAGTAGTATCTCAGTTGCTATCTGTATTTCAATTTGAAGAAGAATCTTTAACCGACATTCACCCCCCTCTGTCGGGAAGCCTCCGATCCAACACATGCTTAACATACTCCAGAACTTACTCTTTGTTGTCTCTAATATTTCTCTAAGTCACCCTTGCCGGGTCAATAAACCCGACAGGTTCCTTGTTAAGTCTGGCTTCAATGTGCATGTATCTATGCAAAAAGGGAAATCATGTCACGGCTTAATTAAGTTGCATAGGTATGGAAAAAACTGATTGACTGAGAAGTTGTCGACTTACAATGTCTAGCATCTCAACAGGTTCTGCTCCAGGGCGTCGAGGGTGAAGAGTTCGAATAGGTCTTCAAAGTACACGTAGAACAACCCGTCCATGTCCTGGTGGAAAAAGGTGTTCCTCCTTGAAAGCGACTTTGAGGCATTGTGGCATGGTTTGGCCCAGGCTATAGGTTGTTCATTGCCGTCATATACCAATCATGCAACCTCTGACATGCCATTGAGTTCGATATGTCCTCTGGCGTGACGAAGGCTTCTCCATTCACAAATCGACGAGCCAGAGGCGCGAAAGGGAGATCATCCACTCTGTCCGGATCAAACCCAAGTTCTTCCACTATCGCTAGCGCCTTCGATTTTTGGCTACCCTTGGAAGTCTTGGGGGCCACTACTACGACTCCTGCCCTTGCCGGTTTTGCTAGTCCCCTTAGCATAAGTGTGCCAACAATGCGCACGGAGTCGTCTCCTACAAAATTATTGAGTACGTACCTTGTTGCTTAAGTCCAAAGTTATGTACTTGCTATTGTAAAAACCCTATAAATGGCCCTTACCGAGATGGTGTCGCAGGGATATGTTTCACCTAGTTCTTCGGCGGATGCGCAGCTACTCCGAATATTTCCGGGGCTCACCAAATCTACGTTAGCGAGTGCAAGTTGAGCTTTGAACTCCTCCTTAAATGCCGCAACCTGCCTCCTGACTTCCTCCTGAATACGCCTCTCCAAATCTTCTTCATCTCTCGTAGTCGTTGTTGACTGACTACGACTCCTCTTAGCGGCCTTCCTCCTCTCGTACTGCTCCTCGGTCTCAGGGAATCCCTCTCTCCAGGGAATTGCAACCCCAACACCTCTTGTGCGACCTGGGTGCTCCGGGTTCCCAACGCTACGGTAAGGATGTCTTTGGTCCTAGATGATTGTGCTTCTTCATCGTCATCTAGTGACCCTTGTGAAGCTATCTGCACCTGCAACGATCACACGTGCAAGTTACATTACAAATGATACTCGTACGGTTCCGAAGAATTGTGTACACAGTCATATATATTACCATTCGATTGACCACTTCCTGGTCAGCGGGGTTTGGAAATATAGCTGAACCACTCTGAGGATTTGACTTGGCACGTGCTCTGCACCAGGATGCGGCGCGGCCAACAACCACGCTGGGAAATGGAGGGGGTAAATTTTTCTCCATTGCCAACCGATCCTGCATCTCCCATTTCACCAATGCACCTTCATATCCTATGTTTCCAAGCCTATGCAGGTGCTTGTTTCTTGCTTGAAGGACCCTCTGCCATTCACTCTTCGCCACTTCTTCTGGCATGGACTTCATCTCAACAAATCTGTTGTATACTTGCTCGTCCAAGAAGCCGTACTTCTCAAACAGGCTCTCACCTGTCCGTACGAATTTTGTTGTCAGGATGCTCTTGAACGACCTCCACGCCTTGCCCATGGTCTTCATTGTAGACGCTTTGACACGTTCTTCATGTTCGGGCGGGATCTCGAACCACCTTTTTAGTTCAGCCATTAACTCGTCCTCCTTCGCGGTGGTAATATCCTTCCAGTTTGTAATGGTTATGTTGACCCTCTCCCGCTCAAGTATCCCGCAGAATGTGCGGAATTTGTTCGCTATGTCGTCCAGTTTCGTCAGCACACCAGACTTCATAGATACTTGCGTGATGACCAGACGTCTACTAGGGGCCTTCGACATTGTTCGGGGCTTCCGACTTCTTTTTTGCATACTTCGTTCATCGTTGCCCGAGGTAGGGTTGGGCAACGATGAGTGCCCGACGAGGAATTAGAAGAAGAATTCGTCTGACATATCTATGTCAACTAACAAAGAAAGGCAGCATATGTTCTTTAGTATAGTAATTTGATACACATGTAGTTTCGGTTTCTCTTCATCTTTCGTTCATGGGTACATTTAACTGATTGCTTATTTCATGTAATAGTCGTGTACTACTCAATTTATATGTATCCATTCGTTCATTTCACATGCATGCATGCATCTGTCACTGTGAATTACTATATCTATCCTTGAGCAATGGAAATTGGAAATAAGGGTACAAAGAATCAACTTTACCTATGAAAATAAAAAATGATGATTGAATATATGCAGTTTCTAAAACCATATATCTTATTCACCGAGAGTAAAAGAATCATCTATTGGAACAGATTCCATCTTGTGTGACGAGCATATATGTAGGGTTTAGATAGGTTTGGATTACTAAGCATTGAACAAAAAGCATAATAACAAAGTGCACATACATAATCCGATTATGCTATAAAAGCTCGAACCAAACATGTTTGACCTACTGTTCCTTCAATTTTGCTATTGCTTAGTCAACAGAGAGTTTTTTTAAGCCTCTGAGCTTAGTCATGAACCCTAATCCTTGCTCCAAATTTTTGTTTTGACCTACTTGCATATTGCTAAGTCTAAATTTTTGGTTTTAACGCTCATGATTTGAATGTCATCATTAACATTGCTATTACGATCAATCAAAGCTAAAGGTTTTGAGGAATACAAGTTCTGGACAGCAGTGGTAAAATAGCCCTAACTTGCAAATGATGGATTGGAAACCGATGAGCAACTACTCTAGACGTAGCTACCGATTAGAGAGAGATGAAGCGTCAGGGGCACTTACCTGCAGAGACGATGGCGGCACGGGCTCGGCTCCTTCTCCGGCGGCGGCTCGGTGGAGACGACGGCGGTACGGGCTTGGCTCCTTCTCTGACGGTGGCGCGGAATGGGTGGCGGTGCGGGCTCGGGCAGTGGCGGGGCGGGAGGGGAATTAGGGCACTGGGGGATTTGGAATGCGAAGCACGCGCGGGGTTTCGAAATTTTTCTAAGTTCGCGCGGTATATGTAGTAAGGTCATCACAGACAGGTTAAGTGAGTTACCCGTCTGAGATGATCATCATCCCATACGGGCCTACATCCAACCGTCTGCGATAACCTTTCATCCCAGACGGTTCGACTCAACAACCCATCTACGATAACCTTTCATCCCAGATTGGTAATACCTCTGACCCGTCTAAGATGACTTCTATCACAGACGGTTTTAACTGTTGACCCGTCTGAGATGGGTGTGTACAGAGGGCATAACTCTGTCTGTTTTGTGAGCTAGCCTCAGGAATTGCTAGCCATGCCCTCTGAAACAACAGATATATATTGCACAACATATTCACATCTTTAACACACATACACTGAAACAATCACATACTTGGACATGACATATACATTCATAATTGCTAGCTAGAATGGGTCACAATTGCTAGCTAGAAATGAGTCACACCATTCAGAATTGAGAGCTCGCTGCCAACAATCGCATACTTCAATGTTTAAAAGGAAAGTTGCAAGAGGGTGCTAAGTACATAGATGAAAGATAATGAAAGTAAATATTCAAAATAAAAATAATATCAATTATTTACAGTACTTGCTTCTTCCCTTTGAAAGTGAGCCCTTCACGATGATCGTTGCGGTAGTACGACCCAGCTCCCTCCATGGTTTCAGCCTTGAAACTCAAATCTCCGGAATAATTCTCGGTGAATTCGTTGTAATCATCCTCGTCAACAACGTTGTCGACTCCTATAATGCTTCTTTTTTCATTTCTAACGACATGCCACCTCTTGCTTGACGGATCAATCATATAGAATACCTGGTGAACATGCTTCACGAGTACGAATGGTTTCAGTACCATAGCCAACACAGCTCAGGTCAACAGTAGTCACATCGTATTCGTCGATCTTGATGTGCGAGAGGTGGGCCCAACGACACCGAAATATTGGGATTTTGAACTTGAAGTGATCGAACTCCCAAATCTCCTCAATGAATCCATAGTAACAATGCTTATGACTGGCGGAATCGAAGGCATCGACCCGCACACCGCTGTTCTGATATGTGCTTTTTTGCATCTTGAGCCTTCTTGTAAAATGTGTATCCATTTATTTCATACCCTTGGTATGTCCGGACTGTAAAGTATGGTTTCTTTGACAACCATGTCAGCATTTCATCAGATGATGACGCGGTGGTGATCCGGTCTTGGAACCATTGGTTGAATAGGGACATATGTTGTTTCTTGATCCACGCTTCGCTTTTTCTTCAATTTTGATGTCGTCGCATTACCATGTGTTCATCGATGTATGGCGACACCACCGACATGTGCTGCAAGACCATGAAATGAGCTCGAGCATGATCGTCCCAATCAGGAGTGATGGATTTCGCTCCGAGGACCCCGGTACCATGGAGCCTACCCACGTGTCGTGATTCAGGTAGACCTATCGGGTTGATATGCGGCATATAGTCTAAACAGAACTCAACGACCTCTTCGATGGCATAACCTTCCACAATGCTTCTCTCAGGCCGCGAGCGATTTCATACGTAACCCTTCAGAATTCCCATATATCTCTTGAACAGGTAATACGGTATCCCGTATATGATGACGTATCTGTATACGATTCCCTGGATTATCGGAGTAAGCATACCTTCCCAGTAAGGATCCCCAGGAGATAAGGTAATCTCCCGTGAGGAGGAAAGGCGTCCCTTAAACTAGGAAGTCAATCCCGACGTTTAAGGAAGCCAGAGTCCTACCCGAGCGAGAGGCCATGTACGGTACGACTAAAGGAGCTCCTAGATCTGATTGAACTTTTTCCCCTCCTCGAGGGGTGTGTGCTCCTTATATAGGGGGAATAAGGTGAGTCCTTATAGTACACGAGTCAGACCCCTTCTTAATACCATATCTTGAGTCATCGTAGTACACGAGATGGACTCCTTCCAAAAGGCGTGTTGAGAGTTGTTCTCCGATTCTGGTTAGGACACAACGACTTGGGCACGAATATACGATTTGTAGTACTACCCATCATCAGATATTTCTCTAAGTGGATGAAAATGGACCCTAATCTCAGAGTCAGTTTCCTCTTTAAACGATTCTTCGGTCACTCCGGTTTCAATCCCGGCATATCCGAGAATTATCTCTGTTGAGACTCTGGAATCCTTGAAGATTTTGAGTCGTCCTCCAGTACTCAATTCTGGTGCTATCGAGTTTTTCTTCGGCATCACCGAGTTTGAAGACTCTCAACGGCAGATCCGGTTTCGACTCGAACCGCATCACCGGTTTTTCCGAGAACCCTTGGCTATAAATAGACCAAGTTCTCCTCCGCGTCTCTTTAACTTCCACTCAGCGCCGCCACTGTTCTTCGTCCGACTCACCGGAAACACCACCACCGATGCTCGAACCTCCCGCCGCCGCCGGACTTCTTCACGTCCGCCGCCGCTGTCACCGAGTTAGGGCACGGCAGTGGAATCCACGACTCTCTCCTCAAATCCCTCGGTCGCGCGAGTTCAATCCCAGGGTACATTTTCAATCTTCTCTACCTGTCAAATCGAAATTTTTCTTAGATTTTAGGCGCCATTTTTAGATACCTTCATTCTGCGCCTATCGAATTGAGCGGTTTATTCTTCAAACAATTCTCGGCATTACCGACCTCAAACCGGTAGTTCCGCGTTTGTGCTCTGCAATGCTGAAGCACAAGCCCGGCACTTCCGGAAGTGAAACTGGTCATTCCGACATTGAAGAAACCACCAATTCATCAGCTAAAAATTATTTTTCTTCAAAATTGTGTCTACTGAGTACATTTGTGATCGTATCTTTTCTCTTCGTATCTCATATGCTTCACAGGAGTAACCATGAGTTCCAGTCAGAGTGATTCGAATGCTGAACGAAGCTATGATATTCAAATCAGTGATAGTGACCCTGATAGAGCTACGAGCAGCTCAAAAGGAGATTCTCCTCCGGATCCCAAAAGGTCAAGGACTCAAGCTAGGTCCTGCACACCTTCAGGCAGAAGAAGGTTGCAAAATATGGCCTATGAAGTACTTGAAGAATTAAATATGAGTACTCCTTCTCGTGAATCTGCTATGGAAAGAAAACATAGACATCAGAGGATAAGGAGATACTGGGAGAAACAAGAAAAAGTTGGCCAATATGTGACAGAGTATTGGCGCAAGATCTTTGAAGAAAAGGCTGCCAAGAAGGCCCCTGCCAGATCAAAAAGGCCAACTGCTGAAATTCTTGAGGAAGTTAGGAAGAGGAAAGACACTACCTCAGAACACAGCTTCACTGACGGGCCCTAAAAGTCCACCGCTGACGGGTTCCTCGCCCGTCAGTAACGTCGCGTCAGTGGAAGTTCCACTTTCACTGATGGGCACAACGCCCGTCAGTAGATGTGAACTTTCACTGACGGGCCCAACACGCCCGTCAGCAGAGATGCAGTGCAGGGTGCCTGGCAACATCCTGACAGTGTTTTTCACTGACGGGCGATTATTCTACACCCGTCAGTGCTGAGTCTTTCCACTGACGTGTACGTTTTCTTGGGCCCGTCAGTGAAAGTATGATCACACTTCTTTTATAAAATTATTTCTGGAAAGGTAATATACAGCAATTAATATGACAAATATTAAGCATATGTAACATTTAATATCAGAAATATGAATCACATATACCAAATTAATATCACAAATAGTAAATACACATATAAAAACAAGTTTACAACAAATTAAAACGACAAACAATTGAATTTAACAATGTTTATTCTCACTAGCCCTACTAATCTACGTCTACGACGCTTCGCTAGTACTTGCAGGGTGGCGAGAAGGGGGTAATTGGACTCCCGCGTAGAAATCTCCGCTTGGCCGGATGACTTCGTTGTTGATGACGTACGCGAAGGTCTTCTGGATGCGGGCAAAGTCCTTCCTCCAGTCGTACTTTTCATCGGCCAGGTCGTGTATGAAGTTATTGAAGTGGTCTTGGTTCCACTGCGGGTTGTGGGATATGACGAACGCGTCTATGTGAGCGCAGACATAATACCCACATGTAACACTATTTTCCGGCTGTTGCCTTCAAGGGAAGTTGAATTTGTGGCTCAGCTTCTTGCTCTTGCTCTCTGCTCCTCCCACTACTACAAAAAAGGTCATCCGCTATACCGCATCACTGACGGGCGGAGAAAAGCCCGTCACGCTTCCCACATATCACTGACGGGCACAAGGAAAGAAGTCAATAGTGACTATACAAGATGTGTCGTTTCGAGTCATCACTGACGGGCAAGACGAAAGACCGTCAGTACTGACATAAGCGGAAACACAAGATTTGACAAAAAGACATCACTGACGGACCCACAGAAAGACCCGTCACATATGTAAACTGTCATCTATGACGGTCGCTTAAAAGCACCCGTCAGTGATATGAAGTCGAATTATCACTGACGGTCACCAGTAATACCCGTCAGAGGCAATAACCACATCTCTGACGGGCTCCCTTCTCGCCCGTCTGTGGTGACTTGGGCCATGATATTGACATGTGTCACCACTGACGGATTTGTTGTCCGGCCCGTCAGTGAGGTATATTTCGATTTCACTGACGGGCTATTGTGGGTCGCCCGTCAGTTCTCGTTGTTTATCGCTGACGGTTCCTTTCATGGTGCCCGTCAGTGGTGTGCCTTCCTATATAAATCTAGCCCAAGCTCGAAAAACTTTCTGTGCCCGCGCGTCCCAAGGACCAGCTGCGTGCGCCGCCGTCGCAAGCTAAACTGCTGCGGCCCGCGCGCGGCCCTATTCTCTCCTGAAGGCCCTCTTCTCTCCAGCCCGGCCTCTTGATCCCTCTCTCAAAGCTCGATTGCTAGGTAGCTCCTTAATTAATTCCTTCTCTCCTCCCCCCTCTCAAAAGGCCATTTTTTCTCCTCCTCCAGTCCCCATCCCCCTCTCAAAGACCCCAGCTGCCTCCTTGTCAACATCGCTCTCCCTGAAGGCCCACGATATCCATTGCTCCTAGCTCCTCTTTGAACCTCTAACATGGTAAGTACTTTATTTTATTCGCATGAGAGAAGAAATGGCTAATTTAATATATTTATTTTATGAAATTATTTTTATTTTGCCGTAGGGATCGATTGATAGAAATTGGATGTATGGTGATCGTGCCACACAGAGTTTCATCACCACTTTGAACGAGTTTCTTCGAGTCGCTCAAGAGGATATGGCGATCAAGGGAAAAACGACGATGTGTTGTCCATGTCGTAAATGTAGTAATATGCAAATGTTATCGACGACGAGGGAGTTGCAACTACATTTGCTGATGAAGGGTTTCATGGAAGGCTATACACGTTGGACATGTCATGGTGAAGAGAAAGTAGTTGCAAACCTGACAGAAGCGGTGGACCTCGTTGAGGATGAGCACGGCGTAGCTATCGAGGAAGAAGCTAATTCAGAATCTTCAGAGGATAGCATGGGGAATTTGAATGACATGTTGCATGATATGGAAGAAATGACTTCGACCCCGGAGAATGAAAGAGAGTTTGCAAAGTTTGTAAGATTGTTGGAAGACGCGAGAGTACCGTTGTTTGTTGGATGTAAACTCGAGCATACGCGGTTGTCCGTCTCGTTAGAACTTCTAAAGCTAAAGGCAGCGTACAACTAGCCGGACACAAGTTTCACAAAATTATTAGAGCTCCTTTCCAACGTTCTCCTGGAGGGGAACGTCTTGCCTACAAGCACTTACAGGGCAAAGAAGGTTATCTGCCCTCTCGGATTGGACGTTGAAAAATTACATGCGTGTCCAAACGACTGCATCTTGTACCACAAAGAGTACGTAGACCTACGAAGATGTCCGGTGTGCAAGACATCCCGGTACAAGCGTATTGCAAACCAGCTCGATTGTGACGAGGACGACGATGAAGTGAAGGGCCCCCCTGCGAAGGTTTGCTGGTATCTTCCTGTTCTTCCCCGTTTGAAGCGGTTTTTTGCCAACAAGAAAGATGCAAAACGAATGCGTTGGCATAAGGAGGGTCGAATTGAAGATGGAATCCTGAGGCACCCTGCCGATGCATGCCAATGGAGGGCAGTGGACGATGCATTTCTAGATTTCGGGGAGGAGGCGAGAAACATAAGGTTTGGGATGAGTACAGACGGGATCAATCCATTCGGCAACATGAGTAGCAGACACAGCACATGGCCAGTCCTTCTATGGATGTACAACCTTCCTCCATGGCTGTCGATGAAGCACAAGTATATACGCCTCTCCGTACTCATCCAAGGGCCGAAACAACCTGGAAACGATATTGACGTGTACATGCAGCCAATGAAGGAGGAACTAGAGACACTCTGGCACCAGGGGCTGAGGCTTGGGACGCTGATAAAGTAGAGTATTTCCAGCTACGAGCTATGTTGTTCACTACGGTCAATGACTATCCAGCGCTTGGAAACTCGTCTGGCCAGAGTGTGAAAGGATACGAAGCTTGTGTCTCGTGCCAAGAAGAGACAGTAAGTTTATTCTTACAGAACTCGAGGAAAATCGTGTATATGGGTCACTGAAGGTGGCTGGACAAAAACGATCCATGGAGGCAGTGCCCAATTAAGTTTAACAGAGAAGTGGAAAATCGTTCGAAGCCGGTGGAGAAGACCGGTGCACAGATATACGAGATTGTCAAGGATATCGAAATTGTACCCAGAAAGACACAAGAGCTAAGACCGGGCATCTGGAAGAGGAAGTCGGTATTTTGGGACCTGCCTTACTGGCAAGTTCTACACACCCGTCACAGTATTGATGTCATGCATGTCGAGAAAAATGTGTGCGACAGCTTGGTTGGTATTTTGCTGAACATTCCAGACAAGACAAAAGATGGTGTCAAGGCACGGCTTGACATGGAACAGATGGGCATCAGACCAGAGCTATGGTCCAAACAGATAACGTCAAAGACAAACAAGGGTGATTTGAGAGTCAAGACGCGCCTACCTCCCGCCTGTTAAACTCTGAGCAAAGCAGAGAAGAAGAGATTGTGCGAGTGTCTTGCTGGGGTGAAAGTTCCTTCCGGTTATTCGGCAAACATAAAGAAACTTGTATCGATGAAGGACTTGAAATTAATTGGTATGAAGTCTCATGATTGTCATGTGATGATGACACAGATCCTACCCATTGCAATTAGAGGCCTAATGGAGCCAGGAGTCCGCAAGACCATCACTAACCTTCGTAGCTTTTTCAGCACGATCTCTCAGAAGTCAATTAGCCCAGATCGCCTTCATAAACTCAAGCAAGAGATCATCGTGACCATCTGCGAACTAGAGATGTACTTCCCTCCTACATTCTTCGATATCATGGTACATCTCATGATACATATCGTTCTGGAGATACTGAGCCTAGGCCCCGTGTTCCTACACAGCATGTATCCTTTCAAAAGATACATGGGCATTCTGAAGCGTTACGTTTGTAACAGATATCGGCCTGAAGGAAGCATTGTGCAAGGCTATGCTGCTGAAGAGTGTGTCGAGTTCTGCACAGATTACATGGCTGAACATCGACCTATAGGTGTGCCAAGTTCGCGGCACTCGGGTAGACTCATTGGTGTCGGCACACTCGGAAGAAGACAGTACGATCCTTTACGTACCGATCGATCAACTGACTTCCATAGAGCACATTTCATGGTCTTACAACACCTGTCAGTGGTTGGGCCTTATATAGAGATGCACCAGTAACTGTTGCACAAAGAAAACCCTAATATAGGACTTTTTTGGATCACAAAGACGCACAACGCGCAATTTTGCCGATGGCTAAAGGACTACTAGTACGGAAGGGAACCGACAAGTGAAGAAGAAATAATCGTCAAATGGTTGGCAAGAGAACCCATGACAAACATCGTGACATGGCAAGGGTATGATATCAACAGATACACATTCTATACGGAGGCCCAAGACCAGAAAAGCACATATCAAAACTCCGGGGTGACGATAGAAGCTAAAAGTAGTATTGATGGCCCGAAATGCAGGTACTACGGCATCATCGAAGAGATTTGGGAACTTGACTACACCGTGACCAAGGTCCCGGTGTTTCGTTGCCGATGGGTGCACCTGAAGGACGTCTGTGTCGAAGATCAGAACTTCACCACGGTGAATCTTTGGAGTGTCGGGTCCAAAGAGGAACCATTTATATTGGCTAAACAGGTTGCGCAAGTGTTCTACGTACTGGATCCATCTAATAAGAAGCACCACGTTGTAAGAAAAGGAAAAAGGAGTATCGTTGGACTGGATGGTGTAGTGGACGAAGAAGACTACGACCAATTCGATGATCCGGATACCGAAGATGAAGATGAGAAGACAAAGAAAAAGATCAAACGTCATACTGATAACAATGCCAAGCCGTACGTACGTACTGATCATAACGAAGGACTGACATATCAAGGGAAGAAGCTAGTCGATGACGATGACGAGAACGACAGAACTTAATATAAGTGTTGTCATTTATGTGATGTAGATATGTAAATATATATGTGTGATCGATATAACTGTTGTCATTTATGTGATATAGATATAAATATATATGTGTGATATAAGTGTTGTCATTTATATAGATATGCAATTTTGATTATGCTGGAAGCCCAGCAAGTGATGAATCCTTTACACTTAGCAAGCATTTGGTCGGATGGATGGAAGTTGGATGAATCAATGTTTTGTAATTGGTTGGATGCATGGATGGAAGTTGGATATGGTGAGCCAATTTTATGTTTGGTTGGATGGATGGATTGCTATGGTTACCATTTGTATGAGATGGTGAGATTACCCACCTGAGTCTCAGGTGACAAACTCAAGCTATCTAGGCTCATCCCCTCAACCAAACGCATGCTTAGACTCTGGAAACACTAAGATGAAGTCAACACTGACGGGCTCTTATTCGGCGACCGTCACTGATACCTAAGACTGACGGGTCCAAATACAAGCCCGTCAGTGATTACACCATCAACACTGACGGGCTTTGCTTGGCGACCGTCACTGATAAATACAAGTGACGGGTTGGTTTTTTTGCCCGTCAGTGATGATCAAGTCAACACTGACAGGCCTTATTTGGCCACCCTCACTGATAAATACAAGTGACGGGTTCGTTTTTTTGCCCGTCAGTGATGAACAAATCAACACTGACGGGCCTTTATGTGTTGACTATCACTGATATATAACACTGACGGGTGTTTTTTTCTACCCGTCAGTGATGAGTGGGGTCTATATATAGGACTTTAGACACTTAGAAAAAATTTCGTGCCCGCGCGTCCGTTCAAGCCTGGACTAGCAGCGAGCCCTAGTCGCCTCCGCCGAACTGCCGCCGCCGACGCCGACGGATCTGCACTGCTCCGCGCTCCATGGATCCCGCCGCCACCTGCTCCACTCCCGCTGCCGTTGGGGCCGCCTCCACCGCCGCCACCGCCGCCGAGGTCGCCTCCACCGCGCAAGCCACCGCCGCCGAGGTCGCCTCCACCGCGCAAGCCACCGCCACCGAGGTCGCCGCCGCCGCACAAGCCGCTACCGCCGCCTCCACCTCGCACTCCGGCGCCTCCACCTCTCCCTCCCACTCCGGCATGCCCGGGTAAGTCACTTAAACGGTTTTATGCAATAATTCGTGTGAACAGCCAAATACCTAATAAGCACAACGTTGCTTGTATTCAATGTTCTATCGTAGTTCCTCTGTACAAATTTCTTATTTGGTGCCTCATGCCAAAGATTGATATCGAAGGGCAAAATCCCCCAAATTGATTGTTCAATACGCTTTGGCTTGACATCCTCTTTAGGAAGCACATCATCTACTATCTGGGAACCACTTGCACAACCTGATCCTTTTTCCCAACACAGCGTAATAAAATTAGTTCCAAATAATACAACTTATAACAACTTGACGCCACGAAAAGTACCTTGTATATCTTTTGTGTTCCTCATGATCTGATTGGGAGGTGTTACAAATGCAAGATCTGAATTGAAACCTTGAGCTTCAACACTAATAATGTTAGGCTCCATCATCTCCTTCCCCTTGTCAAGCAGCATTGGTGTTCTATCAAATGTAATAGTCCCTGCCATAAAAGTAATGTATTCAATAAATTATATATATTCTATATGAAAGCACGTACCGATTTTACAGTACTGTAAATTTTACTAATATAACTGTTTCTCAACAATGCAAATTAAACCTCACAAACATGTACTCCAATTTAGAATTTGTTTATCAATACCACAAAACAATCATAATATGGAGACTTTTCCGTACTCATGGTACTACTTATAAGAACTTGAAGCCACCACAACGTACCCTCTACTTCTCTTGTGTACGTCTTGATGTGATTAGTAGGTGTTACAAATTGAAGATCTAAACTCAAACCTTGAGCTTCAAGACTAATAAATTTAGGTTGAGTCACCTCCTGCACCTTGTCAACCACCATTGGTGTTTTACCAAATGCAATAGCCCCTGCACAATTCAATAACACCGTAATAGCATGTTCAATAATATATATATTTTATATGAAAGTACAAAAGTACAAATTCATAGTGAATGCCTCTTGCCTTCTTGATACCACAAGAATCCAAAACTTTTAATAAATCATAATTTCCATAGTGGACAATGTTCTTATTTAATTCAATTAGATTTATTATAAACATATTAGGTCTTTATTTAATCTAGTTAATATATTTACTTAAAAAGACACTCTGTACCGTTCAAGCCTAGGGACGAGGTCGAGGCCGAAGTTGTAACGCCACCAAAAGGCAATGCAAACCAAGAACGGGGAACAAGTTGCCGACGCAGACCTTAGTCATCACAGGGGTCGACCCTGACACAGGCGCACCATGTGAACCAACGAGCTCGGCGTCGAAATTCAACAACACTTGTGGGGTGCTCGTACAGGAGAACATCCCGATCACTACTCCCGAATGGAACCAGGTGCCCCGGTCAGAGATAGATGCCTTGTTGACTTTGCTATTTATCCTGTTCGAGGTCCCGGAGCACCTTAAGGAGACGGTGAAGCACCACACGGAGATAACGATGTGTAATGCTCACAAGAACTGGAGACACACTACGACCAAGGAGTACGTGATGAAAAATCGCCATCCGGGAAGAAGATGGTCGAAAGTAACTGATGAGCAGTGGGACCAATTCGTCACCTCGAGGAGCACTGAAGAGTTCAAGGCCAAGAGTGAGAAGAACAAGGAGCTGCGAATGAGAAATAAATTCAACCACAAAGTTGGCAGCCGTGGGTACGCCGGGATAAAGAGTAAATGGGAAAGAGAAGATGCTACACTACGAGCGGCTGGGAAACCAGTTCCTTTCGAGGAAATATCGGAGCCTCGCGCCAGAAACTAGGCCAGGGGTCACACGAAAGTGAACCCGACGACGGGGGATGTGACGTTCCCCAACGAGGAGGTCCAAGCGGTGTCCAATCGATTGGTACTAACTCGACCTGTCCTGTCAATCCATCGTAAATAACTTGTTTCCTAAACGCTCGATAGTGAAATATGATACGTCTCTATTGCAGGTACAGTTAAGCCAGCAGGAATCCTCTCAAGATTCCGTACATTCCGAGAGGTGGCAAACACCTCTATCGGTTGCTCTGGGAAACCCAGAGAAAACTGGGCGTATACGAGGTGTTGGTGTAGCCGCTACATGGGATAGAATTTTTCCCAAATCACCTGGTGCCGCCCGCCAAAGGAAGAGGAGCAGGCACGACGCTTTAATGGAAGCGATGATGGAGAAGGCGAGAGAGGCGGCGAGACAAGAGATCAGCGAGGATTTCCTGAGACGGTCGGAAGAGGCGGCACGAGAGGCGGCAAGACAGGAGTTCGCAAGGTTATATGGGGATCTGCCACCCACGCATCGTGCGCCGAACGTTCCTGGAGGGAGCAGTTGCACCTCTACCAACGCGGCCACCTCCAATGGGGTAGCTACATCGTATCCGTGCGATAACGTACATGTAAGTTCATGGCACTTAGTAGAATCTTTCATACACATCTTATGTTTCAAACACTACTCTAATGGTCGAGAACCAACCTTTAACTGTTTCACAGGTGCAGGTGCCCACGAAATGCCAATTGGTTTATCCTGTGCCGGGCGCCAATGTTACCGTCGCATACGGCCTACTGATGCCAGCTTCTTCGGGGGCCCTGACGCACCATCAGATTACATCGTCGGACATGGTGAAGGTACAGGTGGATAGGGTAGTTGCCGAGTTCGGTGCCATGACTATCCCTGTACCTCCTGAAGAGGATGCGACCACGCTAGGACAATGCTTGATGACCTTCATACAGTGGCCGAAGGCTCAAGTGATTGTAGAAGCGGCCTCGACTCGCGCATCTCTGGGCAGCGCCTCTCCATCAACCCGGATATCTCCTTTGACCTTGAGCCAAACACATCTATCATTCAACCGAAGAGACGAAGACTCGATGCCAGCCCATGAGGGACTGGAGGCAGATGACACTCCAATGGAAGTTGAGCCGGCACTTGTCGATGCACCCGAGCCAATGAGAAAAGAAAGACGCACCAAGCATAGGCAGGACCGGAAGAATGCCGTACCGCCAGCGGAGCCCGTCAGTGCGCAAGGTGCCGCGAAGACTTTATCTCCAGACACACTTCACGGAGCAATGAAGGAGGCATTTGCTGGCCCTATGCCTAAGGAAAACATAATACGTACGCAGAGTGATCCAAGTGCGGCCCAAAAGGCTCCAAAGAGAAGGAACACCAAACGGGGTGGCACAGCAAAGAGGTTAGCAAAACAAGATAGCACCGCTAAGTCCCTGTCCTACGCGTCAACTCCTGAAGTATGACAGAAAGCAAGGGCAGACAGCTACATTCCCGGTCAGCCGCTCCTCTCGGACAATGAAATACAAAATTTGGGAGCCGAGGCAAAACTGCTGCATGATATGATCGTGCTACAGTCGAGTCAACCGGATCGATTTGTGTCCTTCATCAAACTCGAAGAACCAGAAAGTTACCACTTTTATCGAAAGTTTGACAGTCCTTCATTCAACGTCGACTTTGAAGCTGTCTGGAGCATGTATAACCTGAAGAAACTAGACACCACGCTAATGAGGGTCTGGACACTCTGGCAATCTAAAGAGGCCAGGCGTAACAAAGCGAGCATTGGGTTCATCGATCCGTGCATCTTGTACGACCGCCAAATCGACGAAGCATTTGAGTCAGCCGTTGATTTCATCTCCCAGGCATGGCTCGCGCAAAGGGACAGTGAAATGCTAATCTTGCCGTATAACCCTCCGTGAGTTCTTTACTAATTGCGTCAATTTTTTGTTCGAGCACTTAATTAAATAGCTGCGTGTGTTTACATGCATCTCATCTGGTCTATGCAGCGACCATTGGGTCCTTCTCGTGATAGTCGTACCTTGGAACAAGGTATTTTACCTGGATTCTCTCAGGCGCGGAGAAGGACTACCCCCTAGGGACTTCTCCAAGATTCGGCGGTGCATTGACGATGCATACGCCAAATTTAGGGCAATGGGAGGGACGGCGCGCTGGAAAAAGTCAAATCCTAGGCTCAGCCACGCGTTTGACTTCCCGTGCAGGCAGTAGCCGGCGAATAGCGTGACATGTGGGTTTTATGTGTGCACGCACATGGACGCGATGGTTCGTCACTACAACCCACTCTCCAGTGAAAAAGACTTCAAGGACTACCTGGCTCTCGACTACGACTACTTACAAGATCAATGCCGCATGAGAGATGTCTTTGCGTACTTCTTGAACCAATATGTCGTCCGGCCAGGCGGTGAATTTTACGCCGGTGTAGAGCTGCCTCCCACCTCCGGAAAATGTTGACTTATTGATAACTTAGTTCATATTTGTATACTCTATTCTCTTCAATGCAACGTGAATTTCATTTCGATTTGTAACTCTGTTCTCTTCAATGCCGCATGAGAGATGTGCATGTTTGCATTTCGATTTGTGAATTTTAGATATTTGTGAATGTGTTCTAAATGTGATGCTATGTGATGTACGTTGTTATTTCAAATATTTGTGATTACTTTGTGCCTGTGCCTCGCAGCTGGGGCTGCTGAGAGGCTGTGTAGCTAGGGGGCTGCACAGCTGGGAATTTTTTTCAGCATGGCTAGCAAATCCTGAGGCTAGCCAGCAAAATAGGTTTATGAATAGGATCATCACTGACGGGCGCATATACAGAACAGTCAGTAATAAGATTAATCACTGACGGGCAACTTTAAAGAACCGTCAAAGGTAATACTCATCACTGACGGGCAACTTTAAAGAACCGTCAAAGGTAAGACTCATCACTAACGGGCACCAGTACATTGACCGTCAAAGGTTGAACAAATTAAATATATCTTCAAAATTGATGTCGAAGGTGTCATGCTGTCTGTCCAGGAAGAAATCGAAATCTTTAGGCACCTCGACCTTAAAGTGTTGCACATAATCATCCCGATTTCGTGCCCTCATCATGATCGTGTCATGGAGCAGTTTCATCTGCGTGGGCAACCTCTGCACCTCATCATCTGGGAGCAAGGGCTCACCTGCCTCGTACACTATTCGTCGAGGCTTCTTGATGGTTTCGGCAGATGTCTAGAAGGATAAGGCCTTCTTCTTGCTTTCCTTGCTTGCCTCCTTCGCAGCGGTGCCGCCCCGCCTGTGTGGTCTTTTTCTTTTCCTCTCCGGCTCCGGAGAGGAGGCCCTCTTGCCTCCCATCAACGCTTCGCCCACTGCGGCATTGAGCGTGCTTGGAGATAAGACCTTCTTTTCCGCTGCGCTCGAGTCATGGCGATGCTTGGAGCGCTTTTCACGGGGCGGCGAGTCCTTCTTGGGTTGCTCCTCCTCCTGGGACGGAAGGATCACCGTGTGCTGCTGCCCGGCAAGATCGTCGTCCCGATCATCGAACGAAACCGGCGTCCTGCACACGCCGAGCGGAGACGGGCCGGCTCCGGCTGATGGAGAGGGGATAGTTGACGTACTAGGAGAGGACACCCTGAGGATAGTATCTGGCTCTTCGGCCACAGGATGTAGTACCCCTTGCAGTCTCCTAGCTTCGTGACATCCTCTTCAGGGGCGACAGGGACTGTGACGTCACTGAACTTGGCGACGACGCGGTCCACCAGCACCCTCGCCATGTGGGAAGGTATTGCAACGTTGTGGAATGTTGCGCCCTCCGCCGTTGGGAAGACTAGGCCGTGCGCAACCATCTTCTTCACACCAGGCAAAGGGATTGTGAGGTGGCATTTCGTGGGGTCCTGCATAATAAACAATGTGTCGAATTAGAGCATTGTTATCTGCACAATTCTATTAATTAGAGCCCTCATATAAGTGATTCATGGTCGCGACGAAACTTACAGCGATGTCTTCGATGGGACTTGACGACTCGGGGGCATTGTCGGAGGCTGAGGCGCAGCTGCTCCATCCAGCAGGATAGGAGCCCTGATGTCCATGAGGATGGACAGGTGGTCGAGACGCATCGTAGCCTCTAGACGCTAAAAATTCTTGGGCCGCCAACTTGCCAGCCTACTGGGCTGCCCTTATCATCTCTTGCATTAGAGATGTTTGCCTTCCTCTCCTCCTCTGGCGGGCAGCCTCGCGGTCCTGGGGAAACACTGCGTCCCAGATAGCCCCACTCCCGATCCCTCGGACACGCCCTGTCTTCTCCCTCGTCCCTAGAGCCTTCGAGAGATGGTCTTCCCACCTCTGGCTCTGGACGGATTCCTGGGAGCTGGCAGGCTGCTGGGACAGCTGCCTCTGCAACGTAAACGGCACAACGTACGGACCGTTAGCAAACTGGAAGCACAACAGTATATTCGAAGAAGACATCGGATTTAGATTTTAGCAATCTTTCGGAGACCGCCTGAAGCTCAGGGTCCGTGATGATAGGAGTCCCAGTGGCTAGGTCCGAAACTGTGTGCGCCCTCATCCAGATCTGGGCGCGTTCCTACTCGATATTGGCGAAGGGAACCGGTTTCCCAGCCGCTATCAGCGCGGCGTACTCTTTCTCCCAGATCGGTCTCTTCCCAGGAACACCTCGGCTGCCAAGGTGGTGGGGGAATTTGTTCTTCGCGCGCAGCTCCTTCGCCCGGCGACTCTTCTCCTTGAATTCGTCACTCTTCTTGTCTGCAACGAACTCCTCCCAGTGTTCGAGTTCTACCTTTGGCCATTTTTGTTTGATTACAGTATCGAAATCAGCGTCTAGCAGTTTCCTTGCTTCATATCGCCATGTCCTTAGCGCAGCACACATGATGCTGTCTCCTTTTCTTCGGACTCTTTCCTTGTCAACCTCTGGGACAGCATACTTATCCCAGAGCTTGTCGAAGAGGACCTTTTTCTAGCTGTCCGTCATTTTCTTGAAGTCCTGGCATGTGATCCTGACATGCTCGCGGACGATGCACCCGCATGTGTTGCTGAACAACTTCGCAGCCTTCTCGGGACTTGCAGGAACACCTGTCACGCCGACTCGAGTGACGATGAATGTCTCGTTCGTCAGCTAATTCCCTCCTCTAGGGTTGTACCGTCTCTTCGGCTTCTCTGCTGCTGACGACGGCTCCGGCGCCTCCTGTTCCTCTGACCCTGACTCGCTTGATCGAGAAGCGTCTGACGAGCTAGACGCACTCTCTTCATCTCGCACCATGGCTATTTCAGGTGCCGAAGGTACATTCCCCGCCTCGACGGCAGGTTCACTGGCCGGCTCAGGGGCTGTTTGATCGGTTAGGAGCGGGGCGTCAACAGGGGCCGCCACGTCTAGAGGCGTCGCGCTGTCATCATCTACGCGGGCTACTTCCCGGGTTGGCGACGAGTCCATTTTCCGATATATTAAGAAACTAAAACAAGGGCCCACCTATCAGCAAAGGACAGTTCCAAGCAACACTTTTAGTTTTCCAAACAACCCATAATAAATTCGCTACTCCTGAAGCTATTAACTATCTAACCATAATAAAGTCGCTTTTGTTCAATAACCATTATATCTATCTTCATCATCTAACAAAGACACCCCTGCATAAATCCTCTGCAATTCCTGCCATTGACTAGCTGTCTCTCCCCATAACACCCTTCGAAAGCGAATAGACCCCCACCCCTCTTCTAGAACTTTAGCTAATGTAATATTAGGGGAGACCCCCACCCTTCGAAATTGTATAGTCTAGCAAACCTAATACACAGAGCTGAATCTCCTATATAATGTTTTCTAACCCCCTAATTTTCCTGCCATAACAATCTTTTGCGAAAGAAATCAATTATCTTACAAGGACCATTAGGGATTTCATACATAGAAAACATGTAGTAAGGCACATAACTCAAACATGATCTAAGTAGCATTCTTGTTGTATTTACATCTTGATTATTACAATTTTTACTTACTCAATGAAAATTAATAATTACGCAATATGTGCACATTTTCTTTGAACGAATATTCCCAACTAGACTGATCTTTGAAACATAACAGGGGTTCTAGTTTGATTCAAACAGCATAATAGATCAATCTCTTCCATTAAGAAAATAGAGAAGATAGACTTCCATTAAGCAAAAGCAAAACCAGCCAGATCCAGCAAAGCAACTAGTATTAAGAAACATGATACACAAAAATAATGCTAAGAACATAGTACAGTGAGAGCATCAGCACATACAACAAAATTATGACAACAAATCAATTTCTTTCATGCATATTAGCTCAGCCTTGATCCAGTCTACTATCTAAACTTCCTTTACCTTTCCAATTGACCTGCAAAAGGAAATATGAGATCAGGGATTGTGCAGCCAACAAGGGATTAGGGATTTGAGAGATTTCCCAATTTCTAGGGTTTCCAAGAGAGAAGAACCAAAGGGGCAAGACACGTGCTATAGGAGGCAGAGGAGAGGCACCATGGGAGAGGGAGCAGAGGCGCGATAGGAGTGGGAGGAGAGGTGCCATGAGAGAGGGAGGAGACGTAGAAGCGTGGCTGCTCAAGGGGCTGGATTGGTGCACACGGAGAAGGAGAGGGGAGGAAGAAGGCCAAAGGGTGAGGAGGAACTCACCTGCGGGGCTCGGGGTGGCGGCACCGACGGGGGCTCAGGGCGGCGGCGCCGACGGGAGCTCGGGGTGGCGGTGCGGGGAGGCGGGGCGGCGGCGCAGGGGCTCGGAGCGGCGCACGGTAGCCTGGCGGCGGACTAGGGCGTCGCGGCTGGTTCAAAAACAGAACGCGCGAGGACAGCGAAAAATTTCGCCAAGTCCCACTTATATACTCCGGGTTCGAACCACTGACGGGCAAACTAACAGCACCCGTCAGTAGAAGACTTCTACTGACGGGCGATACAAGGGGCCCGTCAGTAGAATTAGCCCCGATCTGTGCTTCTGTGGTCATAGGCACCACTGACGGGCTCTGAAGTAACGCCCGTCAGTGGAGACTTCTACTGATGGGCAGTTAAGGTTGCCCGTCAGTAGAAGTACATTATCTGGACTCCTGAGTTCCTCGTCATCACTGACGGGCACTCTAATAGAACCTGTCAGTGGAATACTTCTACTGACAGTCTGATGAACTGTGCCCGTGAGTGGAAGTGTATTAGGGTTTGTTCTTATCATCCTTATTTCCATGTTTGCGGAGATTTACAGAGTGAAAATAAGGGCTGACTTTATGGTTTGCGCAGTGGACTTATGGGCTAATTTTTGGGTTTTCGGCGTGGACCTAGAGCATAGATGCAGCACGTGCCTAGCTATTTCAGGAAATTCTGAACATACATGATATATTAACCATTCAATTCGATAAAATGATATTATTACATATTGACCTAGCTATTTCACGAAGTTCCAAACATATTGAGATTGCTTAATTCTGAATTGATCGAAAATCTAGATTTCGTCGTCTTCGACACGCTTCTCAATAGTACTTCTGATCTTCTTGGTGGTATGCATCAGGCCTTCGTCGTGGCTGCGTCTTATGTACGGGCACGCATCCTGAGAACCGTTGTGCCTCTTACTCGTTCGATCATCAACATCTTCTTCTTCTGTGTCCGGATCGTCGAACTGGTCGTAGTCCTCTTCGTCAACTACACCATCGACTCCGACAATACTCCTTTTCCCTTTCCTCACGACAACGCGCTTCTTATTCTTTGGATCTGTTATGTAGAACACTTGGGCAAGCTGTTTGGCTAATACCCATGGCTCATTTTTGGGACTGATTGATTTGACTTGTCGTGACTCCATAGGGATCGGTGGAGGTATCACCATGGTACTGGTGTTCATATCTTCGATTCTGACGTCTTTCGCCCATCTGACACGAAACATGGGGATCTTGGTCACAGTGTAGTCAAGTTCCCAGATCTCTTCGATCACACCGTAGTACCTACACTTCTTGCCATGATGACCAGTTCTAGACTCCTGTGTTACACCGCACTTCTGGTACATACTGCGCCGGTCTTGAGCCTCGGTATAGAATGTGTATCCGTTGATATCATACGATTGCCACGTCACAACTTTGCTATCGGGTTCTTGTGACAACATTCGAACGGTCTCTTCTTCTCTATTTGTCGGCTCCCTTTCGTACCAGTAGTCCTTTAGCCACCGGGAGAACTTTGCGTTATGTTCTTTCGTGAGTGCAACTATGCCCTTTTGAGATTCGCTTCGCGCAACTGTTTCATGTGGATCTAGATATAGGGCCATACCACAGCCAAGTGTTGCAGCACCACGAAATGTGCTCTGTTGTAGTCATCTGATCTTTCTGATCGATACACATGTAAATTTTTATGCCCGATCGCACCTTTACCGTCGAGCCTGCCTGTGTGATGCGAAACTGGAACACCTATAGGTTTTTTGATCACGCATGTAATCCGTGCAGAACTCGACACCCTCTTCGGTAACATAGCCTTGGATGATGCTACCTTCCGGATGCGCTCTGTTATGAACGTAGCGCTTGATAATCCCATTGTACCTTTCAAAACGGGTACATGTTGTGCAAAAACATGGGACCAAGGTCCAGTATCTCCGGGACGATATGGATCATGAGATGTACCATGACATCGAAGAATGCTGGAGGGAAATACATCTCAAGTTCGCATAGTATGACAGTGATCTCGGCCTTCAGTTTCAGGCAGCGTTGCACCGTGATTGACTTCTGACAGATAGTGTTGAAGAAGTTACAAAGATCTGTGATCGTCTTGCGGACACCTGGCTCCATGATACCTCTAATTGCGACAGGCAGTATCTGTGTGATCATCACGTGGCAGTCATGAGACTTCATGCCAATCAGTCGATGAGTCTTCATGTCAACAAGTTTTCGGATGTTTGCGGAGTAACCCGAAGAAACTTTGACACCATAGAGGCATTCACAGAGGCTATGGAGCTCGTCTTTACTCAGAGTGTAGCAGGCAGCAGGACAGCTGGTCTTGACTCTGATACCCTTCTTCCCCGTCTTGGTCGTTTCTCTGGTTGCCCACAGCTCAGGTCTTATATTCATGTGTTGCATGTCTGCTCGTGCCTTCGGCCCATCTTTTGTCTTGTTCGGAATATTGAGCAAGAGACCAAGCAAGCTGTCGCAGACATTTTTCTCGATATGCATTTCATCAATGCTGTAACGTGTGTCAAGGTGAGGCTAGTAAGGCAGTTCCCAGAAAACAGATTTCCTTTTCCAGATGCCCTTTACCGGCGGTTGTGTCTTTCCTTTTCCTGGCTCAACTTCATCCATTTCATTCAAGAGATCATAGATTTCTTGTCCGGTCTTCTCACGAGGCTTTGGACAGATTTCTTTTGTTCCGTCGAACCTTTCCGTGTCCTCTCTCCATGGGTCGTTCATGGTCAGCCACCTTCGGTGTCCCATGAACACGATTTTTCTAGAGCCCACTAAGAAAACACTCGTCGTTTCTTCCATGCACCTAACACATGCCTCGTATCCATTGGTGCACTGACACGCGTTGTTCCCGTACACGGGATAATCTTGCACCGTTGTGAACAACAGGCCTTTCAGAGTGAAGAACTCTTCTCTGTCCGCGTCCCAGACCTGAGCCCCTTCTTCCCACAGCATAGCTAGTTCATCCTTCAGTAGCTGTAGATACACGTTAAGATCCATTCCAGGTTGTTTTGGCCGTTGAATGAGAATAGACTGGTGCATGTACTTCCGCTTCATGCACAACCATGGAGGGAGGTTATAGATCCAAAGAACAACGGGCTATGTGCTGTGTCTGCTGCTCATGTTGCCGAATGGATTTATTCCGTCCGTACTCATACCGAACCGGATATTCCTCGGATCACTACCGAAATCTGGGTATTCGGCGTCGATTGCCCTCCACTGACAAGCATCGGCTGGGTGTCTCAACACCCCGTCCTTTCTTCTCCCCTCTTCATGCCAACACATCAGGTTTGCCTCCTTCTTGTTACCGAATAAATGCTTCAGACGGGGGAGGACTGGAAGGTACCATACAACCTTTGCAGGGGCACCACTCGTCACTTCTTCCTCGTCATCGTCTTGGTTTCTGCCGTGCTTATATCGAGATGTGTTGCACACCGGACATTTGTGCAGCTCTCTATACTCCCTGCGATAAATAATGCAGTCATTACGACAAGCGTGGAGTCTCTCTACATCCAGTCCAAGTGGGCAAACCACCTTCTTGGCTTCCTCAGTGCTCGTAGGCAACACGTTCTCCTTTGGAAAAACCATCGCGAGGTAAGCCAACGTCTCATCGAAGCTTGCGTCCGGACAGTTGTGGGCTACCTTGATCCTTAGAAGTTCTAGCGTGACTGACAGACGCGTGTGCTCAGGATCGCCGGTGGGATACAGCGGTTTTGTCGAGTCTTCCATCAGTTTCGCAAACTTTGCGACCTCTCTTTCATCCTCGGGGTCTTCGACCACCTGGTCCGCCATGTGACTGTCCCTCAACATTTCAGCCAAATTGTTCCCCGCCTCCCCCGTCAAGTCATCCCTACATTCCGAAATATGGTCTTCATCTTCTTCTGCGTCTCCATGTATGGCCTCTTCTTCTAAACATTCACGAGTAGCTAAAATTTCTGTCTCCTCCTCACCATGACTTGTCCAACGTGTATAACCTTCCATGAAACCTTTAGTCAACAAGTGTAGCTGCAGCATGCCTCTCTCCTTGAACATTATCGTGTTCTTGCATACAGAACACGGACAACACATCTTGTTCGCGCCCTTTTTCTCCCTATCTTCCTCGGCCACATCTAGAAACCCATTCAGAGTATTGACGAAACTCCGTGTTGCCCTTTCGCCGTACATCCAACTTCGATCCATCGATCCCTACAACAACAAACTGATTGATTATAGTCCAAATTAATAGAACAAACACAAAATTATTCTTTTCTTTCATGTACTACATCATACCAAAGAGAGCTCGCTAGCTAGGGCCATCAAGGAGCGGACTCGAGAGAGAGGAGGGGAGGGGAGAGGAGGGGAGGAGGGAAAATGGGTGGAGAGGAGTAGGAGGGTTAAAAGAAATCTAGATATAGATTGAGGAGGGAGGGAGGGAGGAGGGGAGGGGGAGAGAGAGGGAAAAAGGGGTGCAAATTAAGGAGGAGGGACAAGATTGATCTAGATCTAGATCTAGAGGAGGAGGTAGAGAGGAGGAGGGAGAGAGGAGGGGGAGGAGGCTAAAGGGGGAGAAGATGGAGGAGGCTAAGGGAAAAATTGGCAAAAAATGGGGAGGAAGGAGGCAGCAAATGGCCGGAGCTTGCAGCTGGCCGTTTGAGGCGCGCGAGCTCAACAGCCAGCTGCAGGCGCAAGCACAATTTATAGTCGCAGACACTTTCACTGACGGGCACCATATAATAAACCGTCAGTGATAAGAATGCCACGGAGGCATTCCTGGGAGCACACTTTCACTGACGGGCACTGAGGCACCCGTCAGTGGAAAGCCAACAATCACTGACGGGCACAGTGAACCTGCCCGTCAGTGTAGGTATGTGTCAGTGGAGAAGCCAGGGTGGAACACCGTTTCGACCTCTACTGACGGGCACTACGTTACCCGTCAGTGAAATGACAATCATCACTGACAGGCACTTATAATGCGCCCGTCAGTGAAGCTTTGTGTCAGTGGAGAGGCCAGGTTGGCATTCCGTTCCCACTTCTACTGACGGGTCATTTTTGTGCCCGCCAGTAGAAGTTGGCCGTCTCCTCCAGTGCGTGACCATCGCTGACGGGCCCGTGTTCGCCCGTCAGCGATTCATCTAATCAGCGATGGGCCTCGGGGTGCCCGTCAGTGATTGTCTTGTAGCAGAGATCATTTCTGAGGTAGTGAGAGGCAGCTAAAGCTCGCCCATCTATTCCTCAAAAGGAGAAATCTCCTCGCCCTCAAAAGGTGAGGAAAACCGTTGCTAAAGTGAAGGTGTCATCAGTTGCAAAGAAAACTGCTCCTCAAACAACTTCCTCAGCTATGGACATTGGTGAGGACATCCCAATAGGGCTCAGAACTACTCCAATTGCTGAAAAGTCACGAGCTGAGTGGGAAGCATCTGAAGCTAAAAGAATAAGCAGAGAGCTAGATGCCAAGGAAAGAGCTACCAAGCAACCCCAAGCTAGCTCACTGGCCATTATTTCTCCTGAAGAAATGGCCAGAAAAGAAGCTCTAGTCCGAGAGAGACAAGAAATTGAAGCAGATGCTAGAAGAAGCAAGGCTCAGCTAGAAGCATTCAAGGAAGAAAAAGCAAAGAGAGAAGCTGAGTTGAAAAAACTCAAAGCTACATCATCCAAGAGCAAAGAAGCTTTGCAAGATTTAAAGCTCTTGTAGCAGAACAAGCTGATGATGAAGAAAGAGGCCAAGAATTGGCCAGAGCTGCACTGTTTGTAGGAATTAAGAAGAAGAAAGCAGATAAGAAGGCTATTGCTCTAAAAAAGGAAATGGCTACAGAAACTTCATGGCTCCTAAGCCTAAGGGAGTTGTGATCAGGGAACCTCCAACATCTTCACCTCCTAGAGCTGCTAGCTCTCTAGTGAGGCCCTCTTCACCTCCAGTCAGTCCTGTGAGGACTCCTGCCCCAGCAAGTCCTACTGCTCAGGTTGAAGAACCTGCAGCACCCAGTGAGCCACAGGCTAAAGAAGGAGAAGTTCAGCCTGCAGAAACCACTGACCCAACAGAAGATATACATGTTGAGGAATCTGCCATTCTGCCTGAAGAAACCACTACAGAACCAATAGTTGAGGTTGAACAACTGGCTGAAGAACAAGTAGCTCAACCTGAAGAAGTCATTGAAGAACAAGCAGCAGCTGCTGCTGCTGAAGCTGCTGAGACTCCTAAAACCCAGGACCCTATTCCTCGATATGAGTGAAGGAATAGGAAGCAAACTGTGTCTCCAAGACCAGCTACTCATGCTGAGAAGAAAAAGAAGGCAGCTGAGAAGCAAAAAGGGGACAAGTTGCCCCCCAAGCCTGCTCAAAGGACAAGAATAGCTCTGAAAAGAGCTAGCATTCATCTTGATGATGAAGATCTTGAGCTAAGGGATCAACAAAATATTGAAGACAATGCCACTTTAGTGGTACTTGCCCCTACTCAGATGATTCCCAAGCAAGGCAAGAGGCCTCAACCTGTTGTGAAATACAACAAAATGACCAATGAAGAGCTGAGGGAGATTAGATGGGATCTTAATCCCTATGAATATGCCAGAGATGTATCTGATCCAAGGTTTTGGGCTAGAACTCAACAGGATTTTTATCAGACAACACTCTTCAAGAAGAATAGAATTTTTAAACATCAGTATGTTGATCTAGCTTACCTTGAGAAGCATAGTTGTTTTGCTCCAATTCTAGAAACCCTCAGGTAAGTGGGTCTTGTAGACCTCATCACTTTTAGACAGGACTAGAATGAAGAACTCATTCTTCAATTTTATGCCACAATGTATATCTCTAGAAGTGAGACTCACTCCAACACTTGGAAGTTGGAGTGGATGACTGGCTATTCCAAATATGGAGCCACTTTTGAAGAATTCATTGCCAGAATATGCCTTGGAATGGATATAAACTCTGAGGATATTAAGATTCATGACGAAGACATTCTGCCTAAGGAAGGATTGAAACCATTGTATCCTGAAGACAGAATATGTGCTTGGCAAAACTGCTGACTTTACATATGCTGTCAAGACAGTCTTCAAGATACTGAGGAAGACTTTTGCTCCAAAGAAGGGAAATCAGGACGAAATTCATCACAGAGCAAGAAATCTTCTTCTCAAAACCATGACTCATGTCCCCTTCAACTTAGCAGATTTCTTCAGAAATTTCACGTCAGAGGCAATAGCAGATCATGTCAAGCAACTGCCTTATGCTCCTTATTTGATGAAATTCATCTTGGACAAGACAGCTATTGATTTTCACTGTGATATTTCTCACACCAAGTTCACTCCTTCTCTGTATGAAGACTTGGTGAAGAAAGCACCACAAGTCTAAGGCAAAGGCAAATCAGATGCAGCCTCACCTCCTCCACATCAGTCATCTGCACCTCAACCCCAGGCTGGTGAAGAAAGAGCACCATTGGCTAGTGATGATCCACATTTCTATCATTCTGAGAGCCAACCACAATCGCCTGGTGTACAAAAGCCTGAAGAACCTTCAAAGCTTGATCAGATTCTTCATGAAATACACCAAATGAGGAAGGAACACAGACTTATGAGGCATGATCTCAATGCCCTCTTTAACATGGCTCTCGTTTCTCAAACTGCTGACAGGGAAGCTCAAAGAAGATCCTGGGTGCTCCTGAAGAAGTATTATTCAGAAGCAAAACTGGCTGCCCAGGGCATCAAAGAAACTTATCCCTGGTGTGATTACTCACTTTCTTCACTGCACTATCGAGTCACACCAACTGTCTCTGCTTCTCTGTCCAGCCTGAATCTCAATGTTCTACACCACATGTTGAAGAAACAGCTACTTCGCCTCCTCAACCTCAAGCTCAAGCTCCAGCTCCAACCCCAGTTCCTCAAGCATCCCCACATGCCTCTGCCTCCGGTGGTCCCTCCAATGCCTGAACTGTGTTTCTTCACCCTTTTTGGTTCATTGATGCAAAAGGGGGAGAGATTAAGAGGGTCAGAGGGAGAGAATATCAGAAGAAGAAGATCTTCAGGAAGACAGGGGGAGGATGAAGAAGGAAGAAAGGGAGAAAATGAAGAAGGCTAGGAATAGAAGAGTTACAAACCTTGCTTTTTATTCGATGATTCTTGTATTGGTTTGTAAACTCTAATTGGTGATCTTTTGTGTTTGCTACACTTCTTAGACATGCTTCGTTTAATGTTCATTATATGCATGTCTATATTTCTAAGATCACTCCTTGTGCATTGTGTTGTTAATGTTTATCTTCATACAATGCATACCCACGGGTTCCAAGATGTAGGGGGAGCTCCTCAAAATTTCTCAAAATGTGCACTTGCATTCAAAGCTATTTTTCAAATAGTGCACATATTTAGGGGGAGCTATCTCTACATCATGGAACTCAAAAACAAACTTATTATATCCAAGTTGAAGCTTTAATCGTGTTGTCATCAATCACCAAAAAGGGCGAGATTGAAAGTGCATCTAGTGCCCCCTAGTGGGTTTTGATGATAAATGACAAACGATTAAGGGACTAATGGTTTACTAAGTGTATACAGGTGTGTAGTCCCCAAGTAATTGGATTAACTAGTGGATGTCAACCCCTAAAAAGTTAATGATGAAGGAAGGCTTGGACCTAGAAGATTAGTGGTGATTTTCTAGTGTTTAACATGATCAAAGATCATTTGAGTCTATAGGACAAGCCGCACTATTAAGAGGGGTAAGATATCTAAGCTATAGGAAGAATCTTCATGTGTGCTCAGTCAAAATCTCAGAAGACTTCTTTGAAAATCTCTTTTGAGACACAGACAGTGATTCTCGATGTACCGAGATTGGCCTCTGTTGCAAGGTTTGACGACTTAGTCGTCTCAAGCCTCAAAGAGCTTCAATTGCGGCATGACCAGTCTTCAAGCCGGTGCTGCCAAGAATGGCCTCTGTGTCGGAGAGTTAGGGAACCCTGCTGTTTAGGGTTTGCCCTAGTTTCATGTTTTGGAAACCAGTGTGTCCGCTTTTGAAGACCGGTGCTTCCGGGATATGCTTCTGTTATCTTAGACTAAGTCCCATTTGATTTGTCTTCGGTTCTACCGGCTTCGTTTCCAGTTGTACCGAGAATACCCTCTGGACTTAGGTCTTATGTTGTCTCAGACTAAGTCCCATTTGTTTTGTCTTCGGTTCTACCGATTTTATTTCCGGTGGTACCGAGAATCTCTTCTGGACTTAGGTCTTTTTGTGAAGTTGTGCTACCGAGTTGGTTTCTGGTTTGACCGTGTTTTCTCTTATGAGAGAAGAACATGTCAATACTTCAAATCTCGGTTTAACCGTTCTTCAAAGTCGGCACTACCGGGAATCGCTTCTGGAAGTAACTCTGCGGAGTAGAATCTTCAATCCCGGTGTGACCGTGTTCCTTTCGGAACTACCGACTTTTAGTTGAAGACTTTCGCTGTGCACCTGAGTTCCTCAAAATCTGACCATTGGTTTGAAACTCAGTGCTTCCGGTTTTGTGTTCCGGTTGCTCCGAGGAAGAATCTTTTCCCCAACGACTCTTTTTCTAAGCTGTGCCTATTTAAAGCCCCCGACCCCCTGCGGGCTCGGGAGGACACTCTGCGCAAAAATTCACTTTTCTCACACTGTGTGTTCCCCTTTCCTCTTTCTCTTTGAGATCTACTTTGAGAGAGGAAAGATCTGTGAGATCTGAGACTTGATTGAGCATTCAAGCAAGAGCTTCTTCGAGCCTAGTAATCTTGACCTATTACTCTTGGAGATTTGGCATCTCCTAGCTGGCTAAGCGTCGTTGAGAACTTCGATTTGTGGATTCGCCTCCAACAAGTTTGTGAAGGTTCGGGGATCACCTCAAGATCCACCACGAGTGATTGAGCAAGTTCTAAGTGGACTTGGCTCAAGGAGAAGAAGGTGAAGACTGTGTATCTTCGGAGCTAAGTGCTCAAGCCTCTCCAAACGAAGACGTAGAGTTGTTTCCAACAACTTGAACTTTAGGTTAAATCTCGAGTCTTTTTTCTAGCTCTTTACTTAAGTGCATATTCTTCATTTGAGCTAGATCTAGTTTGATATTTGTTGCTTCACCCTCAAACTGCTTCACTCTTGTATGCTAAACAACTAATTTGAGTAAAATTTGATAATCTCCTATTCACCCCCCCTCTAGTCGATAGACCTCGATCTTTCAATTACCCTAAAATTAAAGATGCTAGAGACACAAACATTAAATATAAGGAAAGACAATCTTCTCTATCATTGTACTCTCTTCGTCCAGGAATGTAAGGCATAATTTGATTGGTTAAGACAAGGTTTTGACCAACAATTACTCCATTAATATATGATTCATGTGACATAAAATTAATATCATTAGATTCGTATTTAAAAGTACTTTCTTATTGTTCTGATTTTGTATCACATAAACCACATATTAATAGAGTAACTATTTGTTAAAGTCTTGTCTTACATTTCTGGACGGAGAAAGTACTATGTATTTCTATTGCCATCCTTAGATGGCACGGAGGCACATGAGAGAAGATTGCCTTCTCTACTTGGAGATGCTTTAACTAGCTCATTAGTAATTAAGAAATGAATATGCATTTGCTATGCATGCACACCCTTCGTACATAGCAAAGAAGATGATTAGCAGTACCTTCTTCGATAGTCATTATAATACTTCTTTTAGGATGACTAAAGGGTGAATTTTTTCCCATTAATCCTTTTATTAATTATATTTTAAAGTTAATCTTGTGGGAAAAAAATTCAGAATCTAACCCTTTTGGCGGCGCCATAGAGGACGACACCGCAAAACCACCCTGCGGCGCCACAATCTTCAGCGCCGGAGACCATGGGGACGTGGTGGCCACAGAACCATGGCGGCTGACGTGGCTGAGGCTGCGGCACTAGGCATCTTGGCGCCGCAGCTGTGGCGCCATGAACCCTAGCGCCGCAGCCTGTTAACCGTATCGGACCCAAGCCTCTGTCCTGGAGCCGCTGTCGTGTCTCACCACGCACACCGCCCGGTCGCCGCCTCGCCGTCGTCTTGTCCACCGCCATCGCGCCCACCGTCCCACCGCCGCCGACTCCCGTGCCGCCGCTGCCGCCTCCATTGCAGCCCGTTGCCACATCCCACTGGCGCCGGCCATCGCCGCCTCCTCTCCATCTCCACCTCCACCTCCACAACCCCTCCTCCTCCACCACCTCCTCCTCCTCCACTACCTCATCCTCCACCTCATTCACCACTTCATCCATCACCTCCTACTCCACGCCGACCACCGCGGCTTCACCTCCTCCTCCACGTCGGCAAACAGGTCAAAGGTATCCTCCTCTCCCTCCCTGTACATGAATTTTTTGGTGAATTAGTTTTTGCTATGAAATTTAGCGAATTAGGTCATATATTTTAGGTAATTAGAAACACATAAGCATTTAAGCAAATAAAGTGGTGCGTATATGAATTGTATGGCGTATATGAAATTTTGTAAGTGCCAGTTATCCCAAATATATATGTCAGGCATGATTTCTGTTTTGAAAAATGTAATTACAATATAGGATTTGTAAGTCAATATCTTATTGACGAATTTCATAAATTCTCTTACATTTTATATGGATAGAATTGTTGAGTATACAATTGCTCAGGAATTTGTGAGAGGGGCAGTAGAAACATTGACCTTGAGTCTTTGGCAGCGAGGGTAGTTATATTTGGAGAGGCACCGAGCTTTAGCAAACTGTTAGGATTGAGTGTGAATTTGGACTTTCAACAAGTTCAATTGAAGTGCAGGGGCGTTATGATGCCAGATTTGGTTTGCAGAGGTACCCTTTGATGATGCCCATTCGATCAGGTCCTGATTGGGACACCTATAGGGAGATTGTCTATGCTTCAGATGTTAAGTCACTGGAGTTATGCGTGTGGGGAGAGCAGAACCATTTGGTCGATTGTATGAATGCCGCGGAATCAGGTCAAAATCAGAAGGCTCCCTTTGTTGTGGACATGTCTGAACCGCCATTTGAACCTCTATCTCAAACAACTGACGTCGAGGTAGCTCCGAAAGATGGTAGAGTTAATGTGGTTGCCGATCAATTGGTTCGACTGACCGTACATCCAATGAACCTACCACGAGCTGTGAGTCCGTCGGCTCAAGATCCTAATCAAAGTGGGGAACATATCATGGCACATTCGCATCCTAATTTTGATGCTGCAGTACTGATATTTCAACTGATGGTGAAGCCAGCTTGGACCACACTGATGACTGCCCAAGCGACTCCGATGAGGAGTGGAGCTCTAGCGAGGACAAAGGGCCAGAACCTTGTTTAACTCCTGAACAAGCTAGAGTGGTAACAGAGGTACTCGGCAAAGAACCCACAGGCCATGGTTTCGAGGATGTTAGAAACGTCGGCAGAGCCGTTTCTAACAGCGAGTTGCTAGGAAGTTCTTCGGGCATGGCACATATCCGAAGAGACAAGGACGGGAAGCCGATACTTCGCAAGGTGATGCAATTCAGGACTTTGGATAAGCTGAAGGACTTCATTGCAGATTACTCCGTGAGGCACCATAGACCATACATTGTTTACCACTCCGATGTCAACAAGAGGTACACGGTGGACAGTGCAATGCCAGAGGGGTTGTGCATGGAAGGTGTGGGCCAGGTTGAGTCGTGACAAATTGTGAAAAATCTCTCGCGTGAAGGAACCATACACATGTGGTACATCACTACCGTCCGGGCTGCACTTACAGGTCACGGCGAAGTACATAGCTACCCGTATCACTGGCGTGATTTGTGTTGACCCAGATGTTTCCATAGCTTCCCTAATCAAAATGATATATGCCATGATTCGTTACCGCGTGAAGTACGGGAAGGCTTGGAGAGCTAAGCAGTTGGCGATGGAAATATTATGGGGCGACTGGAAGGAGGCTTACGGTCAACTTTCAAGAATATTGATGGGTATGCAAGCTGCAAACCCCGAATTAGAGTACTATTTATTCCACAATAACCGCACAATACTTGATCAGGGTGTTGTGAAACATGTTCTTCAACGGGTGTACTGGTACTTCCCGCAGTGTAAGGCTGCCTTCCAACATTGCTTAGTCTTCAGCCGCGTCTCATCTCGCCATCCGCTTCGTCCCATCCAACCACTAGAATTAAATCGCACAATATGCTTCCAGCGAGATTCGATCCCGCAACCTCGTGTTGTCCAAGCAAGGGGAGTTGCCAGCTGAACTAAGCTGAGTACACGATACAGACGGGATGGCTTTCCTCTTAACTAATCCCTACGACTAAGCGGTACACTTCTAGTACAGACGGTTCTACATTTGGAACCGTCTGTACAAATAGCACAGACGGTTCCAAGTTTAGAACCGTCTATACTATTCGATTTGCACAGACGGCTCCAATTTGGGCCCGTCTGTGCTATTTGTACAGACGGTTTCAAATTGGAGCCATCTGTGCTATAGCTTCGAATGCTAGTTTTAGAGTCCAGATCTAACCCTAGTTTGAGAGGTTTTAGTAAAACAGTCATAACTTTCTCATACGAAGTCTGTTTTGGGTCTACGACCACTCAAATCAAAGCTAATGACGAGGCGCATCCGAAACTTTTATGCGTGTATACACCTGTACCTGTCTTGATCCAAAATTCGGCTTCTAGGTGGGATTTTTTCGCTCCGAAAGTTTTTCCGTTACTTTTTTTTATCTTGCGGAGGGCATATCTCCTCCACCCGGACTCCGAATTGGGTGATTCTTGTTTCCCTAGTTAGCTTGAGCCGAGGACTTGCTTTCCACCTTGATCCCAGCTTCTGCCAAGCACTTTTATCGAGGTGCCGTTTTCAAAATTTTCGATTTCGGGCTAGGATTTCCACTAGTCGTTTCGTCGACTTTCTCGGAATTGGCTCAAACTTTTTGGAAACGTAGAGTTTGGCCTCCTGCTCACAACCGTGAAAACCGTTCAACAATCAGAGCTGTCAAACTCTCTCCCCGACGCTGCCACTTTCCTGCCGCGGCAAGAAAATCTGCAGTTTTTGCTGCCGCGGCAGCAGAGTATCAACCAGCCTTGCTTCATCTATTTGTACAGACGGTTCCAAACTTGGAACCGTCTGTATTTGGAACCGTCTGTACTGTTCAATTTGTACAGACCCATCTGTACTATTTACAGATTTGTACAGAAAGTTCCAAACTTAGAACTTGGAACCGTCTGTACTGTTTGACTTGTACAGACGGTTCCAATTTGGACCCATCTGTGCTATTTGTATAGACGGTTCCATGTAGCGTCCCACTTGTTGGGAACCATTCGTACTCATTTTCTCATACGGTTTTCTTTTAGAACCGTTGTGATATTATTTGTACAGACGGCTTCAAAAAACCGTTTGTACAGGGACGTCCCGTTAAATGAATTCTGTAGTAGTGCATGCAAACTGTATAGTACTTGATCGGTTCTATTAAGGGATCAAGAACCAGCATTCATCCTCTGCTATACAGTATACAATACTATATCCTTTGGCTCAAGAGCAAAGATACAAGTTTAGCTTGCGCCTGAGGCCAGACACCAGATATACTTTTGGAATGATGGAACCAGCACTGCGCAGTCGTAGGAATCTGTAAGACGCAAAAAGAATTGGGTTTGTTTTGTATCCATGAATAAGAAATGAAGAGCAACCAGCAGCACAAGATATGATTGCCTGATAACATCAGTATGACTGTAAAATATATCCTTCCTGCATCCTTCCACAAAGGGAATAACTCTTAACGAAAAAATTAGGCAGTATAACTAGTGAATGACAGTATGCTAACTGACTGAGGAGTACACCATGCATCGGCAAAAACAGAGTGCAAGAAATCATGAACAACCAATGGTTTATATTCGGAGGATATTAGAGAAATTGATGACCTGAGCTGACACAAATCGCTCGCGCGGATTGCTACGGAACTAGAAAGATGAAATGCAATACATGAAAGGAGTATAATGCACGGCAAAATGTTCTTATACCCCATTTAGTTACGGCACGTACCCTTTCCGAAAAGGCCTAATCTCTAATAGAGAATTTGACCAGTCACTCTCAAAACTCTCCAGTATAACTATCAGAGGATGTTTGGATCAACCAGTAACTCCGGTGAGTATACTAGAAAGTGAAGAAGAAAATATCCTTTTTTCTGAACAATATTACCCTATTCTCCTGCATATACGTCCTCAATCAAAAGTACAATTAATTTGCTTTGCATGTACCCTCCTCCAAAAGCCAAATCCCAAATAAGAAATTAAAGCAGCAGTTAATAGAATGCAGACAGAGGTGCACTGAAGGCATACACCATCTGGTAATCATGATAGTGCTTCCGGCCATGATACTTCAGACGAGAGCCACTTGCCGCAAACGTTCTGAGTAAAGCTTCTACTTCACTGTGCAGTGTGTTTTCAGGCCATACACCTCCAAATCGGGAAGAATCAGGTTAGAGTAATACTAGAAAAGCAAGCAAATATTACAATACCATGCTCCACACATAATTAGATGGAATTGAAAAAAAAATACCACTTAATGGGCAGCATCTCATCCAAAGATTCAAGCAACACGATTCCACGAACCGCACACCTTGTGATTGGAGTACCTAATTTACTTGTGCAACATCCTGTGTTCTTCGATTCCTCATGAATGCCCTGAAGCATGGTCCATGCACGGCGGCCGTTTCCTTATTCTTGCAGCGGCGGCGAGATATATGTACACCAGAATATAAAACCGGTAATAAATCATAGATTAGAATGCAATGGTAAAGACAATCCAATGAAAAAGAATTACCATATTGATGGGCGGCATCTCACCCAAAGTTTCAACAAGCAGACGAAGAAATGAGACTCGTGCCCCCAAAACGGACGCTGTTGCTGCCACCGATAACCGGTTGTGCTGCCGGAAGTGCTCCGCTGCTGAAGGCTCGTACCTCAGTACCTCACGCCTTCTATGCTCGAAATTGCCGCCGCGTGAGACCCAAATTATGGACCGGACATAGCAACACCAGAAACGAGGCAAAGATTTAGGTATATGGTAAGGGCGATGGATCCCAATCGGCCAGCTAGCGTAGGTCTAATGGTGGAGCTCGCCATGCGTTTATCAAAGCCCGTCGCGATCGATTGGAATTCTTGGGCCCCACGGCCCGAGTCCCTGCAAACACGGGGATCTAGTGACCAAAAGCAACGTGATCTTTTTTTTAAAAAAAAATTTTGATTGAGATTGCTAACCTAAAAGTAGCGTGATCTATCAAAGGGAGTCAATTAGTTTGTTAATTAAAATCTAAACGGGTTTTGTTGGCTACGACCCGGTAGGGCGTCCGTACGGCGTGATTAAACTACCGGAGGGGACAGTACGCTCTTAGCATGGAACCATTTCTTTACTATTTACTAAATACGAGTTAGTATTATTGATGATGGTATACCATTCTTCTGTAGAACATCCGATTGCTCATTAATAGTCAAAATTGAGGTGGTTGCATTTTCATAAAATGTGTAGAGCTTCAAGTAGCAACAACCATTCCTACATTTTTTTTAAAATGCTCTAGAATTACCCAATTCATTAGCAACAACCATCCCTACATTTTACGTATTTTGTTTAGTACATGTTTGCTTCCTAAACCGACTGTGTCTCGCATCATTTGACATCCTCCTTCTCAATTCATGTGCTTCTGGAGTCAAGAAGTGGAAGATGATTAGCACTATACTAATCACACTCACGTTGCCATGTCAACTCGCGCTCCATCTCCTGGGAGGTATAGCTAGATGTTCTTGTTAGATAGAAATCTCACCCAAGTTTTCGTTCTTCATACAAACTTCAAATCAGACAAATAAGTATAGTTGGAAAGCTTTCTGAGCACTTTCCAATGGATATACTCCTAGGTGCATATTCCTCGTGTACCGGCAATAATCATCAAAGAAAGTTGGCGATTATATTTATAGGTCTCCAAATAGAGTCCTGTAACTTAGGAAAGTCAAAATAGGTTTGATTTCAACCCTAATACTAAGGAGGACGTCCTTTATTCCTTATATACATCTATTTTGTGGCTTTTAGCCTGAGAATACTTGATTATTTCAGATTGAACCTAAGGTCAAGTTTGGTTTTTCACTAGGAAGTGAGAGTTTGGCGATCTCCACTTCGTAATCAGCAGCAATCATCCGGTACGTGTTGGGCGAAATTCCGTAGTGCCACAGGTCCGTGCACTGGTGCGTGGTGAACATCCGAGTGTTCTTCGCCAAGGAAGCACCATTTATCCAATGTTCTCTTGAGAAGATCGGGCATCTGGAATCATGTAAGATATACTTCTTCAACCCAGTAGCCTCAGTTGGATTACTCATACATTATTGCAATGATCAAGGACATAATAATAGATGGAAAAAATCAAATGTTTTGCAAAAATATAGTAGCCTTGTGATCAAGTTGTGGGCTTAGGAAACAGAATTATAAGTCTTGCAGATCATTAAGAATTGCAAGTTCAATAATAAAGACACATGTCATATAAAGAGACATTTTTTGTGTCCAAATGATCAATGTGACATCATCCCAAATCATATTGTGCCATACAGAAAATGCATGATTCATGGTTAGTTGATTGTGTTATACAATAACACGTACCTCACCTACGCTGAAATCCCTAGTTATCACATGGTGATAACGGCTTATGTTGCACAACCGAGATTGGTTATACTTGCAAATTGAAGTGATGTGAATGACATACAATCTCACCATTCCGGAATGATTTGAAGTGATGTGAAGATGTTACTTATCACAATTTACAGAATCCCTGTGAGAAGGGCATCAAGAAGATTAGATATTGTACTTGAACCAGAATGTTCTATTCACTATATTATCCATTATGTTGTTTTTGAAAACACCCGTTAGAATATGAATGATCTAACGGAAGCAATCTCGGGGAGAGCACATACATCATGTACCCAACTATAAGTACGTAATATTTGGTGGGAGAAATCCTCAATGGAATTAACCAAGTGATAAGATAACAAGAAGATAAGCTTTGTGGAAAAGACCCTCCGGGCCCTCGCGTCGCCCCGCTAGGGCGACTCGAGGGCGACTCCGCCCGTCGCGCCGCCAGCCACCCCTCCCCAGCGCCCGCCGCGCCGTCGCCGGAGCTCGCCGCCGGAAAGCCGCGCGGCTGGCAAGGAGGGCGACGGCGGGGCTCCCGCTCGCTCCTTCTCCTCTCCCGGCGGAGCTTCTTCTCCCCCTCTTCCCCCTTTCTTCTCTCCCGGCGAGGTCGGCCCTCTCAGGTGGCGCGGCGCCGCGTCCCGGCCGGATCTGCTGCGCCGCCTCTCTCCCCGCTTCCTTCAGGCGCTGGAACTCCCCCCCCCCTTGTGGCTCCGGCCACCCAGATCTGGTGCGGGAAGCCCAGCCCTAGCCAGATCTGGGCGCTCCGGCTTGGAGGCCGCTGCTCCGGCTGGCCGGCGTGGGGTACAGGTGTTCGGGCTCTCGGGCCGGCGTTGATTGGGCAGTTGGTGGAGGTCCTTGGGGCGTGGGGTTCGGGTGGTCGGCAGAGGAGTTCACAGGGTACAGGTTTTCTTTACAGGTGTAGGCTGCCATTGTTGGTCTCTCGTGTCGCTTCTCCGATGTGTGCTAAGTACAGGCTCGGTGGTGCTAGGATCTTCGGGCGAAAGCTCTCCTCGGTCTTTGACTGATGCCGGCAATGGCGGCGCTTTTTTGCGTCGTTTCCCTTCTTGAAGGCATTGTCGTTTGGATCTCACCATCCGATGTATCTCCAGGAGAAATCTGAAGAACCGGCTCGCTGGTTCGGGCGACGGTGGCGTCTCCACGTCATTCCCCCCTTTGGGGCGTCGCCTTGGAGTCCTGAATTTGGCTGTTTCGAGGGCGGCATGAGAACCGGACTTTGGCGGAGGTTGGGGCTTCGGGTTGCGCCGGCAAGGCTGATGTGCAGATGACGCTGAGCGGTGCGTTTTCGGCGGTCCTATCGGTACTGGAAAGGCGTCTCTGGACCTCGCCTCTCCCCCTTTCTGGCGCAGGACCTCCCTTTCGAGTGTCGTTGGTTCCGACAAGCGTGGCCGTGGCGGGCCTGTCTCAACGCGGCAGATGGGCGTGCTTTTTGGTTGCTGAGACGAAGTCGAAGTCGCTTGATCGTGAGTTTACAGGCAGGCAGGGAGTGTGATGAGCGATGGACGATGACGTTACAGGCAGGCTTTGAGTCCGTTCTTCGTCTGTGTTTGTTTGAGTTGGCCGGCTTTGTTAGTGTTGCTGCCTCATCGGGTCTGGCTGTTGGCCTAGTTTAGCTAGGTTGCTTCCCGGCGCCTTGTTGCAGGGTTTTGGTGCAAGGGCTTGTTTCCCTTGGTGGCTTCGGCCGGTGTTACTCGGTCCTAACTCTAGACCTAGTTCAGCTAGGGAGCTTCTTGAGGGCTTCGGCCGAGTATCCTCTTTGTATATGGCGTCTTTTGTATTTGTTCTCTTTCATCTATAAGAAGGGCAGTGCTCCTGCCATGTTCTTCAAAAATAAGATAACAAGAAGCAGCAACTACAATATCATCCACGATTAATCAATAGCAGAGCAATTGACTTAATGTTTATCCTTGTTTTTCCTTTAATGAGTTTTTTCTAAAGTTTATCATACATCAGGTTTTTATTGAAGTAACTAGTAAAATATGAAGCAACATGTTCAATATACACTTTTCCGGAAAAAAGATTCACACCAAATTTTTAGGAGTTCCGATGAGCATAACCATCCCGCGTTAAGCGCTCAAGGGAGAAAATGTTAAGATACCTGGACCCAACTTTGAGGCATAAATTATTAGGCCCTTGTCTAAACCCTTAACTTGGGCCTTTATCTAAACCCTAGCACGGAGCATTATATAATATATATATACAAGGGATGAGATCAGAATATGATGCAATACCGTTACATAATGTGTTCTGTCTTTTTGCAATCGCGTTGTATGTGTGATTGATCTACGTACAAAGGTTCTTCGAGAAGTTAAAATGGTGCATTCTGGATCAGAATGCTTCCATTGTTTAGACAACTACCAAAAAACTGGAGGATAGATTCTATGTACAGAACTGCTCGTGCAATGGAAGGTTCAGGGTTTCAGTGGTGCTGAAGAATCAGCAGCTGTGTAATGCTGTTATCTGCAATCTTCTTGCCATGTTTTCATAAACAATCCAAGAACAGCAATATATACATGATCTGATCATACTGGAAAGGAACCCTAATGGAAAAGTCATATGCATCTGGATTTTTCTCAAGCTTACCAATCTTAAACATAAGAAAAGATAACTCATCGGTTTTATCACAGAGTAGATCATCAGAACAAGTAACTCAAAAAGAACGGTAAGATCATCACAAGAATGGTAATCAACATTTTATCGTTAGAACAATTTGTTCATAACCAACAATTACTAACAGGTGAAATGTATATCCGAGCAGGCGGATATGCAAGTAACTACAATCCTGCTGGAACCAGTAACTCAGCATACACACAGAGTTTGTGAGCTATCAGTTCAGTCAACACATCATTCACTTCTTTACTTGGAAGCTACATACGCAAAATGAAAAAATAAAGGAAACCACAAGAACTGCCCCTATCAAAAACCATCGAAAAATCATGTCAGCGCCCCATTTTGGTTTGCAACGCTTGATCCAATCTTTCACTGATCAGGAAGGCCGTATTTCGCCTCCATTTTCGGAGAAAGTTGAGCCAGCGTCACCATTATACAAGCTCAGATATAGACGAGGAGAATAGATGAGATCAAGGAGGTGATGTCTAACCATGCAGGGAACTGAGCAGTACAACATATCATTGCCGATACGATTGCCGCACTGACAACACATCGGCCGCTGCCCTGAATCCGGCTGCGGCGGTAGCGGCATCAAGGGCACGCTTACAATCATGATCTTTTCCTCACCCTGCAGCTCCCTATAACTCTGCAAGATTAGGCAAAAAGGAAAATGGTTGGACTGAAGATTCTATACACAGTAACTGAAACTCCATCAAGAACTGTTATTATGGAAATCACTGACATGAATGCTACCCAAGGCGCCAAGCCACATCGAGTCGCTGCTTTCGCTGAACCGGGCGAAAAGGTAGCCTGCCATCTCCATGATCGGGATGATGGGGTGACCGCCGTGATGCTCGCACGCGCCAGAACTGAACGCGAGATGGCAGATGAGGCAGAACCTGGCCCGTCGGTGTCCTGGTATGAATTCACGCTTCAAGAGACCGGTCACGAACATATTTTTATCCAGGGAATTGGGCTCCGAATCCCAACCGATCTCTTCAAACTGCCATCAACGAGCTCCGTTGAGGACTCGAGGTGGATCAAGAAACCAAGAACCAAGTCAAGAAGCTACGAATGACCTAGACGGATAAGATCACCTACCTTGCACTGGACGGAGCAGAACTCGTAGGTGTTGATGATTTTGTGGTCGCAACCGTGGAAGCCACACGACTTCTCCCCGCCAAGCGGTGTCCCCAGCTTGCGATCCAGGGGCAAGCAATCAGGAATCTCCGGCTGCACAGAACGAACAGAGCTTAGAGGCGAGGACCAAATTCGCACCAAGAAACGTTCTTGGGGAAACTACATGCTCACCTGGATGTCAGAGAAGTAGTCGTAGAACTTGATCACGTCCTGCGGTCTTACGAAGCACCCTTCGCCAAGGTGCATGACCTGACGCCCAAGAATGGCAAGAACGTATTAGGAAGTGATCGAGCAGTTCTTTACTTCTCCAAGAATTAGAAAGCGGTTGTCCAGGTACGAACCTTGATTATCATTTCGGGGTGATTGGCGTGCCGATGTCTCCTAGAAACGGGGCAGCAAGGGTCGCAGTAGTGTTTGCAGCAGAAACCGCAGAAGTAGTTGTCCTTGTATTCCTCCCTGAAGTCGATGTCCGCGAGCTTCTTTATCCACTGAAAAATCCCCAGAACATGAGATCAGAAACTGGGGAAGCGCAAGAAGCCAGCTGGTTCTTGGCTACCGCAAGAACAAGAACAGAAGAAATGCAGATTAAGGGATAGAGAGAGGTTAGGTGGTGTCGTGCGTGCCTGATGGGGCTTCGTGTCATCTTCCTCGAGGCACAAGTCGCATAGGGTGAAATTCTCGTCGATGGTGTGGCAGCCGCTGCACGCAAACACGCACACGCAATAGATAGCTTAGCACGGCAGGATTGGGTGAAATTTGCAACACAGAGCAAGAAGGAAGAAAGAGAAAGAAGATATCCATGGGAGGGCAGAGATGGGCGTACCTGTGCTCCAGGCCCTTACAGCGAACGCACTCGAGCAGCGTTTCTGGCGTGCCCCCATAGCCGCACCGATAACAGACTGGAGCGTCCATGGCGGTCGAGGCGGAGGTAGAGGCGGAGGGAGGAGGGAGGCGGGAGAAAGAACCACGAAGCAGAGCAAGAACAAGAGGCTTTTCTTGACGGGGATACGAGCGCGCGGGAAGTAGAGCGGTTTGATCTGGTGGAATCTAATGCCCTTCCCCTCTGCTGTAAACTATTTATAGGCCGCGGGGGGATATTGGTAGTAACTATTGCGGCATCGTCGTCACCCTCGGGAGCAGCATCTCCCGTCGCGCGCGCGTCGTTGCGCATGGCCAAGAACGGCAGCTCCTCCGCCGTCACCGCCGAGGCGCCCCGACAGCAGCGATCGTTCACACTCCGTGATCTTCTTAGAATCTCCGGCGAAGGGCATCCTGGCGGCCGTCGCCGGGTCGAGAAAGCCCTGCTGCCTCGAGCAAGCGCTGCCGCCACTGTCGTCGCCGCGGCGGGGATAGGAAGGAGCGGAGGGAGGGAGTTTTTTTTTAAATATTATTTTTTTAAAAAAATTTAGAAATAATACTCCGTCTCAAAAAATTTCAAAAATGGCCTCAATCGCCACCACCCGTGGCGGTATGGGCCCAATCGCCACGGCCCATGGCGATTGCGGGTTATCGCCAGCCTCTTTGCCGATTCATTATGGAATCGGGCTGCCACGTGGCGACATGTCAAAAATCGCCAGGACCGGTGGCGATTCCCCGTAATCGCCAGGAGCAGTGCCAATTTCCCCTTGATTCGGCCCCGACCAGCCAGTACAAGCTATTATTGGAATCGCTAGATGCCATGGCGATTTGTCAGACCTCCACACCCCCTTCTGCTATTTATCCGGGTAAGCAGACGGTCCCACCACATATTGTTCTTCCGAAAAAAATTTGGTATCTCGGAGTAGATTGTTTAGATTTGGAAGGAGAAGAAGAAGTAGTTCGCGGATGGATAGCGACGATAGAGGTAAGTCTTGTAATAATTTTCCTCCTCATATGCGTTGAAACATTAGATCTATAATTTCTGTTTTGTGAAATAATAAATTTTCGTGCAAATTACTAGATGCCAGTGATATTGTTTGGAACCCGACAATGGACTACGAACTTTTTATTGGTGCGGGAATGAGGAGGTGGAGTTGTAGAATTATGTGTTCGCAGATCTTTGAGGAGGTTCATACGCGTGCTCTTACAGAGGTGTTAGCGAGAAAAAGTTTCCCTGGAATTACGTACAAGCAGGTGTGCAAGCGTTTGAGAGAGTTTCACAAGATGTGGGAGAGGGTGAACGAGCTTAGAAAACTACCTGGGGCGAAGTACACAAAAGGCGATTTCTGCGAAGGAACAATAAGTATCCCGCAATCTCAGTACAATAAGCACATAAGGGTTAGTACAATTCCTTTGTTCTTAGTTTGTAAGCATTTCAAGCACCGTTTTCGTTTGATACATCACATTCTCGGTTTGTAGGCACATCCAGAGGATGTAGGGTTGCTGAACTGCGAGATTCGAAACTTCGGCCATACGGACCGATTGTGGGGAGACCCATTTGCTAATAGAAGGCACTTAATGAAGACAACATATGAAGAAGAGGAACACAAAATTGCTGGACTCCCCCCTTTGGCAAAACATGGGTGCACATTAAAAAAAAGTTCGATCATCCAAAGATAAAGGCGCATCCAGTTCATCGAAAAAGGCGTGTAAGGAGTGCTCATCGAGTGATGGGGCCCCCCGCTCCAGGGCCCCAAGCAAGCGATAGCGAAGATGATTTCATGTAGTCGCATTAGAGATGGTAGCGAATAATTGCTCGTTCTATCTACGATACGTGTAGCCAACGTTTTAATGTGGCAGTGTAACGTGGCTCTGTAACCTATGCTTATGTAATTGGATTTAGATGTTAATTTGATATGATTCGTCGATCACGATGTACTAATCTAGATGTTAATTAGATGATAATTTAGCTGTAGCAGTGAATAGAAGTGCACTAATTCATACAGTATGAACTACTGATAGAATATAACGTAATAAAAGAAAAGAAAAAATAAAAGTCATGGACGCCTAGTCTCGTCGTCCCCTCTTCCTGATCAGCGACGGTGAGTATCTCAGCCTAGACTGTTCCGCTCCCACTCTAGGAGGCCTGCCCACCGGCAGTGTCAGGTCATCCTCGTCGTGAACTTCTGTATCCTGCGTGGGCACCGGTGGCTGAGTTTGCTGCGGTCGTGCTGATCTGCGCAGGCGGAATCAACTCATCCAGCTCGTCGTGAAAGCTGAAGCCATGAGTGTCGGGGCTGTGGAGGAGGTAGTCAAACGGACCAGCTAGTATCTGAGGCGTCGCATGATCTGTGTATAACCGAAATTGGTCAGCACAATAATGTAAGGAAAAATGGCTTGTACATGATGATAATTGTTCTACTTGGTCGACTCATGAAGGCTGGGGATGAACTCTGCTGCCACGCAGAACCACCCGCCTCTGTGGGCCCTGGTGGCTGAGAGGTACGAGACTGACGGTGCCTCGTCTGTGAAGGACACGGTGGTCTCTATGCTCCCTGGCTTGAGCTAGCCCCGGCAACGATGTCATCCCTGCTTGTGCACCTGAATAAGTCCATGATCCTCCTAGTTAACTCCACAGCCTTGGACAAGCCTGTGTGGTCCTCGGTGCCAGGTGGGCAACGCTGAAGAACTCTCATGACCACCATGTTCGCCTCTGTCGCCCACTGTCCCTGAAGAGTAAGAATCACAGGTACGCACGTATGTAATTTAAAAATAAACACGGAGAAGCGAAGCACGAAATCCACTAACTGCCAAATCTAGAGTTTCAGCCACGATGATCGGGTACATGTCTGTCGTCTGTGCGGCCGCCTCGTCAGGAGCCTCCTCACTTCCACGAATAAGGTGGACGCGCATACGTGGCAAAAACCACTGCAAGTAGGCCTCGAACTCCACATAGCGAAACAGCCGCTCCTTGAGCAGGACGTTGTTCAGCGCAGTGTCCCGCTGAGCAACGAAAGGGGCCATCCGTGATGTCCACTGTGTCTCCCTAGTACTCTCTCCCTTGCGACTCCACCTGTTTACGTAATGAGTTTGTATCTCATAAAAGCAATACACATTCTAAGTCCATAGGAGTTTCTGAAACTTGACTTACGTGTGTGCGTTTGGCTCGACGAGTGGTACGTGTGGAGGCGGGTACTCCTGGTACAAGCCGAACTGCCTCATCACACGGTGTGGTGAGTAGTCCTCCACGAAGACAATCTCCCTGGAATCTCTGCTCCAGGCTGTCGAGCTGTACGAATATGTCAGACAACAGAAATATGTTAAATCCTCCACGAATACGTCGAACATCATTAAATGACATACGTACCTCGAATTGACGAAGCCACATCAACCTGGGACCGTGCTTCTGGCCAGCCCTTGCGGCCTCAACCTAAGGTGGCCCAGGCGGTAGGGCTGGGGCAAACCTCTCCGCAAGTGAGTCAGGCCAACCGGCAGGAGCCAGGAGCGGACCTACCGCCGCTCCCGCCACAGGTAGGCCAAGTAGGCAGGCCGTGTCCTGCAGCGTGACCGTCAACTCCCCCCAACCAAAGTGGAAGGTGTTGGTCTCCGGCCTCCACCTGTCGACAAGTGCGGTGAGCAACGAGGGATCGAAATGAAACCTCCTGGAATGACCCACTCCAGCAGCTGGGTCCCGAAGTCCTCGTCATCCATCGCCTCGACCATCCGTGCGAGTGGTAGTAAACCGGACCACGCCAGCCTGTTAGAACAGAAAATAAGTCTAATTAGTACTGAAACACGATAATATAGATACAATCAACTAACGTACCTCTCGATCCACGACTCGTGAATCCTCCACGCGTGATCAGGTGTACGAGTACGAAACACTCCGAGATAAAGGTCTCCTGAAGCCAGCAGCCTAGACCGGTGCTCTCGGTCCTCTCGCTCATCTATAAGCTCAAATCCAGCCATACATATTCAAGTGATAAAAAAAACATGGAGATACATGAAGGGCACGAATTTAATATAACACGAATACATGAAATACGTGAAGTCAAGAGTCCACGAAGTACATATAACACGAATACATGAAATACATGAATAACACGAATACATGAAATACATAAACTACTTGAAGTAAATACGACACGACGTTCAGGTAGCACTACCAAATTACATTACATAATATAAAGAGTGCGACATAGACTACTGATGGCCTGACCCGGAGGCAGCACTCGCCGCGTCCTCCTCCCTTCTTTTCTGGTCTTCTTTCATCTTCGGACATGGCTTCACCCGGTGGCTAAATTTTCTGCAATAGCTGCATTGTTTGGTTGGCCCACCAGCCTCCGCCTCGTCCATCGTGTTATGAATAAGGCGAGTCCAACGTCGTCCCACGGAAGCTCAGAGGAGGCTGAAATTGGGGACATAGAACCGTTCGTCTGGACATACCTGCGTGAAATTATCCACCACACGGAAACCATATAGCTCGCCTGTCCAGGTATCACGAACAGCTTCCTTTGTGAAGTAGTACGACACAAACGGCCTCGTGTCTATCTTTGTCTTGGCAGCCGCAGCAAGGGCGTGAGAGCAAGGCTTGTGAAGAAGCATGGGCTTGTTGCACGTACACGTAGCAGAGATATTCGGTTCCATATGGAAAGTAACCTCCTGAGTAATCTCCTGTGTACAAACCCCAAATCCACTCTTCTGCTTCAAACGTACCTCGAACCTACGTTGCACATTTCCCGTGCGTTTGGCCTTGTGCGTTTGCCCCTTCTTGGCCTTCTCCTCAATGAACAACATAGTCTTAGCACAGTAAGATGTTCCACCGAATTTTTCCATATGCAGTACAGCCTTTGCACGCCTCTCTTGAAAATACCTCATTGTGCCGTGAAGCGAACCCTCCACGATGGCCACCAGGGGTAAACCACGTACCCCCCTAAGCACAAAATTGTAAATCTCAGCAAGATTGCTAGTCATGATCCCATATCTAGCACCGTCTGTGTCATGGAAGAGGGACCACTGCTCAAGTGGTTCCTTACTTATCCAATCCGAGAAGCACTTCACCCTGTTTGAAGCTTTCCTCCTAGTGTTTGGATCGTCAACTCCCAGAAGGTCACAAACCCTGTGTGTTACCTCCCCAGGTTTACGTTGTCTAACCTCCTTCTTCGTGAACTCGTCGAGTCTGCTCCAGTACTCATCAAACTTCCTTGACTGGTTCTATTTGCATAACATTTTGAAGAGGTTCATCAACTGCTTGTTCTTGAATTGGCGATAGAAATTGGCCGCTAGGTGGCGCGTGCACCACCTCTCCGTATATCGTACCAACTGGAATCTTCTGGCAAATCTTCCCCCTCCCAAGTCTTCGCTACTCCTTGCTATAGATGGCGAATTGCTAGCAGCAGCCCGGCATGTCGGTCGTGAATAACACACACATTTGGTCGATTCTTCACAAGACCTTTCTTCAGACACACGAGGAACCACAATCAGTTATCGTAGCTCCCGCAGTCAGCAAACCCATTGCCAGTGGCACTAACTGATCATTTTCGTCTGCCCCAATTGCGGTAAACAGTGTCCCCTTCATCTGGCCTGTCATGAATGTCCCATCAATACAAATGACCGGCCGACAATGTCTGAACGCTTCTGCACATGGGCCAAAGCACCAGAAAGCACCATTCAACATAATTTTTTTCAGACATGTCTGCAGAGGGCAATAAGAGACGGCTAACAAATATCCCATCGTTTCTCTGGCCTAGTGCATCCAGAAGGTATGGCAAATTGTGGTATGAATCGATGAATGTTCCAAACCGCCGCACCAGTGCGATCTGCTTAGCCCTCCATGCCATGGCATAACTTATGCTATACTGGTATTTGCTCTCTATAGATGTCTGTATGAACTGTGCTAGAATGCAGACATTCTTCACTATCTCGTGATACATCAACCCAGCCACGAGTTCAGCACTTATATTCCGATGGGTGTCAGGAACACCGCTTATGACACATGTGTGTGGTACGACCCTTCGTATGACCCACTACACTTCATACTTCCTCAGGGACGCATGCACGTAGCCCTCACACCCAGCAGACTTACACTTCACTGAGTACTGATCCCTGCAATTTTTCTGCACTTTAAATGTCCTCTATGTCGACATTGTCCAAAGCTTCACCGCCTCTTTCACCTCTTTCTTCGTGTCGTACAATGCGCCTTGGACAGTCTCATTCCATTTGTATGGATACCTATCATCATTTGCGCCCTCAACATTCATTATGGTGGACATGTCAAGATTCTACATACTAGGAATCGGATCGTCCTCTCCATCTTCATCCTCAGCTTCGTCCTCATCGCCGCTACCATCTTCGACATTCATATGTTCCTCTCTAGCAACAGCATCATCATGCTCCATGATCTGCACTAGTTCCCCGCGTATCTCCTCCTCGTCCACCGAACCGTTGAGGTATTCTGTAGCTCCTATCGCGGAAGGTTCAGCTGCAGAAGGTCCAGCGGAAGGTCCAGCTGCAGAATGTCCAGCAGAAGGTCCACCGCCTTCCACTACAGCGCCTTCTTCGCCAACAACTTCCTCTCCCGCTGGGCTGGCCTGTCCAACTCGATTGCCTCCGCCTCCGTCTTCTTCGCCAACAACTTCCTCTCCCGCTAGGCTGGTCTGTCCAACTCGATTGCCTCCGCCTCTGCCTTTTTCAGATGACACCTCCTTAGGTACTGCCTGGACCAATAGATAATGCGAATCCTTCCGTGCCTTACTTGCTCTCAACCAAGCCCGCCAGTCTTTTGTCAGATCTAACGAGAACAAATCGCACCGGACATGCTTGCAAGACTTGCTAAAATACGCCTGCAAGGTTACACTTGCGACCTCCAAATCAAGACCGAAGGCCCGTGTGAACCATTCTTTGATGTCATTGATATGGTATCTGTCTGGATCTTAAATGCTTAATCTCGTTTGTGTGAAGCTACTAAGATCGACGGAACCAGAGTCATTTATATGGATGGTACCAATACCATAGTAAACTACAAATTCGACTAGTTATGACATTCTTGCCATCCAAAATGTAATATTTTAGTCTATACAGTCTTAGATCCTGCCATGCGCCAAATATTGGTCTACTCGATTTCTAAATATAGTACTAGTGGGTACAATTTGTTCTGAACTAATCATCTGTATAATCTACCATACATTACTATTTAAAATAGTACTCTATTTCTATACGTTATGACATCTATAAATGCTACGAATAAATCTACCCTAAATTTACCCCTGATTCTACGATTGTATCTAAATACTACGAATAAATCTACCCTACATTATATCTTGCCACAAATGTACCCTACATTTACCCCTAATTCTAGATCTACGATTATATCTAAATACTATGAATAAATCTACCATAAATTTATATCTTCCTACAAATCTACCCTAAATTTACCCCTAATTCTACGGTAAAAGTTTCAAAAAATTACCTCCAAAACGGTGCAGAAAATCCCCACACTTTCTCTCTCCCTATCTCCTCTCTATTTCCTTTCTCCCTCTCTACCCGCGCTCTCCTTTTCTCTCCTCCCACGGCTGGCTGCCTCCACCTCCTCCTCCTCCTCTGCTCTCGGGTGGCGATTGCGAGCCTTTATATAGGCCAGGGGGTTATCGCCACCACCCCTGGCAATTATGGCCGCAATCGCCACCACCCCTGGCGATTTCGACACGTGGCTTGGCGGTTGGTAGTTAGCGCGCGGAATTAACGCCACAATCGTCACCACCCATGGTGGTTGGGTGCTATCGCCACCACCCTTGGCGATTGCCATAAATATCGTAACCGCCGGCGGCGATAACCCACAATCGCCATAGGCCGTGGCAATTTTTGGCCTACCACCATGGGCCGTGGCGATTTGGCCCATACCGCCACGGGTGGTGGCGATTGAGGCCATTTTTGAAATTTTTTGAGACGGAGTATTATTTCTGAAATTTCTGAGAAAAAAATAATATTTCAAAAAAAACTCTGGAGGGAGGAGTCAGCTGCGTGGAAGGGTTTTCGATGCGCTTTAAGATGTGTGCTTTGGGGGTGAGGGTGACATGGAGAAATCATAGGAGGGGTGTCCCCTCGCCTACCCAAGTCTAGGCTAGTTGTTGCGAGCAGTGGGTGCATCAGGCCGTCAGCTACTGAAAGACAAGGACAAGGCTCCTTTCTCCCCCTTCCCCTTGCTACAGTCCAGAGAGGCGAAAAAACCGGCGTCTCCGGTTTCAGCTTTTCCCCTCCGGCGAGGCCGTCGTTTCTTCTCGCCTCCAGTCACCTGCGGGCGCCGGGAGGCAGGGAGAAACACGGCCTCAGTCCGGCGTGTATATAGGGCCTTTATGGTCCCTAGTTTTTGTCTCCGTCCCGCCGCCGATGTGTCGAGGTTTTCGGCGGCAATAGGAGTTTTGTCTTCCTGGCTCCCGCCTCGGCTCAGCGCTGCCTTCTTCGGTGGTGTTGAGGAGCATGTGAAGTTCCTGTCTTCGTTTTCGTCTTCGCTGTTCCGGCTCGGCGAAAGGCGAGGGGGCCCTTGGTGGTCTTCTTTTCCGCGGATCTGGCAACAGCGTTGGCGTATCTGAGGTTCCCTTGATGGAGTTTCCCCTTGCGAGCTGTGGCAAGCTGGGTCGTGGATCTTGGTCCGCGGCGCTGGCTCGAGTGCCTGGCCAGATTGGGACAGTGCCCCTGCCGATGTGCTTTCTTCGGATGTACGGTGCCGGCGCTAGCGCCGGTCGAATATTGTGATGACTTAACGAGGTTCGATCCTCTATCCTTCTGTGCAGGTCATCTAGCAGCTGGTATCTCTGCCTTTGGCTGGCGTTCTCGGCGGTGCGTCGGCGGGAAGGATACCGGCAGCGGATCGGACGATGGGGTTACTCCCAGGGGCTTGGACGTAATTTCTACTTTTATTAGGGTTCTTTTTTGTGTATGTGCGGGACAGCTATCTCTTTCAGTTGTATCTGTTTTCCTTATATTAACTAGTAATCATGCACATGCAACACGCGTCTTGACTAATACAAAGACATCAAAGAATTATTGGTGTCTTTGTGCTGTAAAATTTTTAAGATTCATGTCACATCAAAAGATTAAAATTAGTTAATCTGTGAGCATTTCTCATCTATTCTCATGTCTCCAGATTTTATAAACCCATAGCCATTTCATATGTAAGCATTATCCCTCCTCCCATGCCTTCAGTTTAGCCATTCATTAAGTGATGCCATGCAACTTCACTGTGGAACAAAAACCGTTAAAACATTACAGTTGGAGCATATACAATCTTCCTCACTAATAAAGTTCAGAGCCAAGCACCCATTATACCTTGTGCTCTCACTACTTTCTCTAACCAAACAATTATTGACCCATTTTATACAAGCTGCATTCGGAAGAGAGCTAACTCTAACGGTGGAGCTCTTCATGACCTACAACTACAACTCTCGAAACACCTTTAGTCCTTAACCTAGGACAAAAATATAATTAATGAAATGAAGATGAAAAGTTTGGAAGTAGTCTTTGACATGATGAGGCGTAGCACTTGCTACAAGAATGGCAGAGGCAAAAAGATATCAACAAATAAGCCGGTAAAATTAAATAAAAAAATCACCTATACATCTGCCTTGGTTACGGCGTTTTTGAAGATGGGCCTAACAAACTGAAAGGGAGGGAGTAATTATTAACTTATACAAATAATTTGACTCATCGCATGTCATGAAACCACATGGCTCCCTTATACAAATAGTAAGCGTGCACGTGCAACGCACGTCTCAACTAATACATATGGAATTTATGTGAGTACAAAATAGAATATGGTGAAAATTTATGTGTATACAAAAGAGAGTCTGATAATGTTCTCAAAAATAACAAATCAACCTCGACTTGAAATGAGTTTAAAAACAATTATAACTCAGCATCGTATAGTATAGAAATAATAAGGCCACAACTAATTATCTCTTAGTAAACTATCTATTTCTTGATACGCTTAAGAAATTCTCGTACAACGTGAAAGTTGTTGTCTTCAGATTCATTCTCATTGTACTCCAGCAGGTTTTTGGTAAACCGCTTTCTCAGTTCATAACCATCCTGTATGTGCATTATATATCATTATCATGAAGGGCTCACGTGGAAAGTATTTAGGAATGTGCAATAGAGAATACTCACCATGCAAACTGGTGGATCTAGTTCTTTACCATTCCACGAGCGCATAAAATTAAAAACAAAATAACCAGACACATCCCTGTAGATGAATAAATTGTTACCTTGGGAGTAAAAAAACAAAATAAAATGATTGTATTGATTTTCAGAGCAAGTCACCTGTCTGGGTTTGTTGGAACACCAACCGGTAATATACGATGCCAGAAATAAATATCGTCACTCCAGCCAGGTTCTGCTACTTGGAGAGCAAGCTTAAGGTTAAATGAAATCCTTTGAATTTTAAATATATAACTCATGACTGGAGTATTTTTAAGCTCAGCTGGTACAGGAAGGGAGTCCAATATAGAGACAGATCTGGCATCTTGGTCGAAGATGAAGAACATGAAGTGGCCGAGGAAAGCATCTTGGTCGAAGATGAAGAGCATGCAAGCGGTGGTGCCTTAAGCCCAACCCAACTTGTAGTGGTGCCTTAAGCCCAACCCAACTTGTAGTGGCCTTCTGCAATTCTTTTGTGGGGGATTGGGCAACAGGGCAAGTGCAAACCAAAACCAGCTAGGGAAAGGTAGTGAGGCACTAAGATTTTTGAAATTTATGTTTTAGAGAAACAAAGAGTAAATTTTCATATCTCAACTTGTGAATTTATGAACTCAATTTCAGATTTCAGATTGTTAAATGAGTGAATGCATATGGATTGTGATGAGTGAATGCTGTACCTATCTCTCTGCATTGCCTCCTGAAACTGTTCTATGACTGGCCATGTTGTAACGTGGAGGTCTTGCCACTTATGGTCTTTATGGTCCTCTTTGCTTTGTGATGCAATGTCTAGATGATTCTCAAGTCCTCTGACAAAAATATTACCAATAGAGGTGAAAAAGGCAGAAATTTTAATCAAAGAGGAGTACAAAAGTAGTAATTACTCACCGTAGTAGTGAGGTCGTCGCGGTTCATTCCAACACCGAGTGAGTCAAGCACCTGTATCTCACTTTTTTGGCGTTGACAACTGCTAGATACCAATGACTCCGAGTAATGTTAACTGGAATGAAGACATGAAGCAAAAAAAAATTATAAGTCGTAGCCATAGATAGGTAAACATAAATAATAAATTAAATTCATAGGTAGGGAGTTAAATCTAACCATGTCATGGTCTAGATAAATATTCACCCTTTTTACGACATGCTTATGATCTACTGGGCTTATCTCAACATCACCATCTCGCTTTAATAGGGTAGAAATGTATGTATTCTCTAGATATAATTTTCCACCCGCCCTATACCGTAGATATTCTTGAGCACTTACACAATAGATGTATGCACTTATGACCTATAGTTTCAAATACAAGTTACGATTACATTAGACATTCATGTTAAGTAGGACTGTCTTTATACAGTTAAACTTATGTCGCCGTTCAAGAATTTGTTATCATGTATAAGGCATTCCAAATCGATTTTTGTTAAGAAGGCATCACCGATGTCCACCAGCTTATTTTCTTTTGGTGAGGATGTGATGTCTTCGATAACAGAAATATCTTCGTAGCTGCAAACATAATCTGCCATGAGACAGTAGTGAGCAAAATTAGTTACATAAGGAAATATTAATCCAGGAAAAGGAAAAGGAAAATAACCGCAGAGGAAGTAAGTACCTTGCAAGATAACTTCTGTTATGTTCGTCTTCTTTGGTTTGTTATATCTTGACATAGCTTTCTCTGTCTGCACCTCCTTTGGTTGTTCACAACTCATTGAATTTTTGGTCCCTTCCAACATCATCGCCTCGGGGCCTATGTCGGTGGATTCTTTCAGAACCTCGACAGAATCCATCTGTATCTAATCTGCAAAAGTGAAACACAGATTGAAATATACATATGATCATATGGAACATGCACCTCAACAACAGGCTAATCAATGTGTTTCTGCGATGTCATAACACCATAAGCTGCGCATACCGTACTATTTTTTAGTACTTACATGCATAATTTTTCCTTTTCATATTATTCTTTGAAAATCGAGATGCTATCTAATGGCCTTATTCTTTTAAAATATTAGCTTATTGACGCTTTCAAACAAATAAACAAATAAACATGCTAGGTGGACTAAATTTGTGCATGACGGGGAATCTAGTGCAATATGGTTTAACAATCTAGTCCTAAACGATCCATTGTAACACTAACATGCGTGACGGGTATGATCTACAGGGAGACGGAGAGATGGGGAAAGAAATTGATGCGCACGTTACATAGAGATTTCATTGGAAATAAACAGGGAGCAGAACAGAGCAAGAAGCAGAGCAGCACAGAGGCGGCGGCGGCACTTGAGCTCGCCGGAGAAGGAGGGAGGCGGGCAGCCAATGGAGCACGGGATTGGGTCGGCAGCGGCATGGGGAGCTGCAGCGCGTGCTCCGCTGGAGCCGGCGGTGGCTCCGGTGGCTGGCAGCGGCGGCCACGGCGGGCGGCGGTGCGGGCGGTGTGTAGAGGTGGCGCTGGAGGCCCTGTGGCGCGGCAGTGAGCTAGGGGAAGGGGAGAGGGAGAGGAGGGGGTGCTCACCGACAGTGGATCGGGGCGGAGCGGCCGGTGGAGGCGACAGCGGCGGCCGCAAATGGGGGAGGCGGTACGGGCGACCCGTGGGCACCGGCGTCGGGCTCCTGGTGGCGTCGTGGGGTCCCGACGGTGAGGACCTCGGCATCAGCGTCTTGGGGCGGCGACGTGGAGCGGCAGCGACGGCGTGGGAGAAGGGCGGCGGCGTGGGAGCAGGGTGGCGGCGAGTATGACTAACTGCTGAAGATCGTGCGGTTGGGGCAGCGCCGAGGATTGCGCGAGGTTGGGTCGGCTGACTGGGAGACGGGATCGGGGCTTCCAACTTCCAATTCAGTTGTGACGTGATGTGCAACATCATTGGAGCGACATGGGACGTTTGATTTAGGTGGTTGGATGGCTGAGATCCTCCGGATCATTGGAGGTGTTGATGTGACTGCTACATCATTAGACAAATGTTAAACGTTGGATTAGTAGAGATTAGTGAAGATGGAGGGTAGATATTATTTAAATCTGCTAAACTAGTGCTTTTTAATAGTAGTGTAGATAGAATGCAGATATCCTCTCAAAAAAGCTACTGAAAGACGCCTGCTTCTAAAAAAAGCTACTGAAAGACGAGCGAACCACCAAATCTCCCAAACCCCAGGCCTGATGATGGCCCCCAGATCGGAGCACGCCGCCGGCAACGCGTCCGTGGCGGCGGCAGCAGCAGCAGCCCAGGCCCACGGATCCGACTTCAACTCCATGGACCCCCTCTTCCACGTCCTCCACGTGGTCCCCTTCTCCTTCCTCCAGCCGCCGCGCACCCGCCTGAAGCTGCCATCCAACCTGGCGCTACCCTCCCCCATGACTGTATTCTCCCTCATCCTCCTCACCTACTTCGCCGTCGTCTCCGGCCTCGTCTATGACGTCATCGTCGAGCCCCCCGGCATCGGCAGCTCCTAGGACCCCGCCACCGGCGCCGTCCGTCCCGTCGTCTTCCTCCCCGGCCGCGTCAACGGGCAGTACATCATCGAGGGCCTCTCCTCCGGCTTCATGTTCCTCCTCGGCGGCATCAGGATCATCCTCCTCGACCTCGCCGTCGACCGCACCAGACCCCGAAGCCTCCGCATCTCGTTCGGTGGCTCCGGCGTCGCTGCCATCGTCATCGCCTACGCCATGGCCATGCTCTTCCTCCGCATCAAGATACCCAGCTACCTATGGTGAGGCCGACAAATCTTACGAGTTCATTATATCAGATCCAACACAAGAACTCCCTCTAGCTCTAGATCTATATGCTGTTGTTGAAGGCCCTAGTGTACAATTTAAATTTAAGTTATCTGAGGATTGTCTATTTCAAATTACACTGAACATGTTTTTTTTCCTCCTTCTGGAAGTGTGATTGCCTGATAATGCTCCTATCTAGATCTATTTTCTGTTGTTTACTGCATTACTATAATTTGTTAGTAACTAGTTGGCTTGTGAATTTTAGCTATATATCGTATAAGGTTATAACACTGATCTCCATTGAATTTCCTTCGGGATAGGATTATATGAAACATAGTGAGAAGAAATTGGGGATAAGGTTCACTAAGATTAGATTGGAAATGTAACTGTAGAATGTTGGATAATTTAGCCTTATTTTAAAGTGGTAATAAGTTATGCTTATAGGCTGATGCAAATATGTTTAATTTGCACGGTCCATTCATCCATTGTAAATCTGGTACATTATTGGGGGATTACATTTAGGATGTTTCCATTTTGAACGCTTGAAATTGGGATATGCAAGACTTTTTTTAACTAGTTAGTGACTATCCAAATGTACCTTTTTTACTTTTTGGCAAACATTGTTTCCTTTTCTTTTTTTTTAGTACCTTATGTTTGTAAGATCTGAGTGGTACCTTGTAGTATAATTGGTTAAGCTAATGCAAAAAATTATGTGCTTAAATGTGGTAGCCTGCTTCTTGGCGTGGTTTGGTTCTTTTTTAATACTAAAGTTTAAGCCTTTACCACAATTGATTTAATTTAGAGTACTGTTTGTTTCCTGATTTTCCCATTTAAATCTCAAGCTTTGTTTTCACTTCAAAAAAAAATTGGAACTAATCGGTAGCAGTTTGTAAATTTAGAATCTCTAATAACTTTTTAGGGGAATTGTTTCATCAGCTAATAAGTCACTGGAACATATCTTCTACGCACTCTTAAGTTTGCTAAATGTCGGATCTATTACTCGAGCGCATTTTGTTGTATTTGCATATGTCACCAGTGTTTAATGCCCACATTCAACAGTCAAGGTAGAAAAACACCAAAATACCCTTATTTGATGGCATGATGTGGTTTGAGGCAAGGGCATTGGCAGGTAAGGTGAGAAGCATCGTCCGGGTGTAGGCAGGCTCCGCCTTTGGTCCAATTGCGGCCATCGTCACATCAAGTCATCAACACTGAGTAACCATCAAACAAGGGTATCTTGGTCTTTTCCTAGTGTTGTCCATTGAAAGTGGCACTGAGCATCAATAACGTGTGTTTCTGGTGGCAAATACAACAATATGCAGCACATGGGAAGAAGAGGAAAAGGAGGGGGAAAGAGAAGGGGGTGTTCGTGCTGGCCATCGCTTTCGCTGATGAGTAGGGAGGGTGGGAGCTCTTTTCCATGGCAGAAGAAGGGAGTGCTCCATGGGGAGAAGGAAATAAGGGAGGACTGGAAAGAGAAGGGTAGTACTTGCGGTGGCTGTCGATGTCGTGGACGAGTAGGGAGGCAACAGTGGTGGATTAGGACTTGGGAGGATGCGTGGTGGAGAGGCCGGTGGGTTAGAGGGATTGGCTGCTAGGGTTAGAGGGATTGGGGACTTGGGGTGGACTTTGGGCCTTGGCTAGCATAATGGGTGACAATGGGATAGATCAGTAATAGGTAAGCCCTTTTCTGTTTCTTTTTTCCCTTCTTCCTCCATTCTTCTTCTTTGATTCCGGCGGTTCTTCTTGCTAGAATGAATCTCTGTTCTTTGTTGGGGAATGTGCATGCTGGGCGGCCATCTAAGCGTTCTAGGCACAAGCCTGTCGCCCTGCGTACTGCCTAGCTCCTTCTTGAACGCTGCGATGAGGGGAATGATAATATTAGTTATTGCGGATGAGTTTGTACAGAAGTAGAGCAGAAAATACATGCTATTGTACTTCTTGACTTCTTGTGGTCAGCTATGGATCTTGGTGAGTTAATGAATTTCTGTTGGATCTTTCTGTATTAGATTATAGTTTAGAACCTTTGAAAAGAATATGCTCTAGCTATACTGCAAGTGTGCTTAAGTAGTCGCACAATCTCACGTGGTAAATGGTAAAGTTGTTAAATGCGAATTGTCAGCAAAATGATATTATTGGGAAGTGGTAACAAGCATTCCTGACATTTGATGTGTCTAAACCTTAAATTTGACATGGAATTTATATTCAATATAAGTTCCAATCACCTTGTACATACTTACTAGAGCTTTAATTCTTTTGTGTGTTACAACATTAAATAGGAATATTTTGTGGGTGAAAAACTTGTAAAAAATGAAGTAAACATGTTCATGTGAAAGATGATACAAGAAAGTTCACATGATGGAAAAAAGTTATTAGGTTGAAAAATGCAAAACCATCACGTAACTAACCTCCAAGTTGTGAAGGGCCTATCTATTTTCTTTTACACATTATTACTTCATCTTCGTTGCTACTTGGACAACTTAGTTCCGCCATCTTCACATCACTAAGGAGATTATTTGGGTCTGTATGATTTGACAATTACATGCGTCTTAGCATAATCATCCTTTGCATGTTTGTGCTTGGTTAGTGTCATATAGCTATCTGGTCCTACAAGTCTTACTTGGTTAGAGATTCTCATTCCAGTGTAAAAAAATCACTGCAATTGTGGAATCGGGTCATCCCACATTTTTGCTGGGTAAGCCCATCCTGGTTCATCCAGCATTGATGCACCCACTACTGCATAACGGTATCTTCTATGATAGTCTTGAAACCAAATTGATGATAGTACCGTGATTTCCTTATGTAAAATCTATTTTATATTGTATTGTATTTTACCCTGAATCTAGGTGAGCTTCCATGTGGACTGTCAAATGTCCACTGTACCATCTAGAGCTGAACCTAAGACCTGCTCAGTGTATAATCATCAGAGTGAAAATAGAGTTTTATTTGGCAGAAGTCATCGTCTGGTTTAGTTTATCTATTTAGTGAGAATATGAAGTTGGAACATGGAGAAAATACAAAGGTGCACATGCGGCCATGTACACCCATTTGAGTTTTCCTGCTTTCAACCGCATCCACAGTTTATTTTAAATCTGAAAATTTTCATATATGTACATTATGGGACGAAGTATGCACTTGTAAATTTTGATTAAAAAATATGACTCTTTACGATCTATGCAAAAAAAAATATGTGCTACTTTTCCGGATGCTACTATTCCCTGTTGTATATTATTTTCTCTTGTGTTTTTTGAACAAATCGTAAATAATCATATTTTTAATGATTTACAGGTGTATACTTAATCCCATCATAATGTACATGATGAATTTTTTAAATTTTTTGAGAAATTTAAATTATGTTTTTTGAATTTTGGAAAATAATGTTGTACATGTCACCGTGTGCACAAAGTCCGCACTCGTTGGAACATAAACTACGCAAAGTTGATTCATCCGCATTGTTATACTTATATACATTGCAATGGGACTAAAATAGAGTTGAAGGTAAGAGTGCTGTTGTCCCCTTGGTTTTGGTCTTAGAAACATGTCATATCGAAATGGTTGAGATGTAGCCTTTGATTTGAAATGTTGTTTCAGCATAAGGTATAACATGATATTGGCCTGAGGGATTAGTGTGGTTTATTACGCTCTTATCATGATGTGGTTACTCGGTTGTTTTGTTACGACGGTGCTACACTGTGACACGCTCGGTATGAACGTTGAAGGTAAGCTATAACTGGGGACAAGTATTGTGTGGCGAGCTAGTACCATAACCTTAATCACTTGCAGCGTAATTGAACGGCTAGTATTTTCCACCGTGAGCACGCCGCATGCTCAGATGCAGGTCTTAGCATATAAAAGACTTTGTATGTAGAGAACTGTTTAAGTGAATTTCCTAAAACTGCACATATAATGGCAAAACCATCAAAAAATTTCATCTTTGTTGTGTTGTGTTGATCTGATAGGCTGGTCCCATTGTCAGCCACACATGCTTGCTCCCAACTGTTACGGGGTGCCACCTTGGCATTTACGTGGCTATTTCCATCTTTTCGGATTCTTCTCCTGAGCAGCTGCGACAATGATGTCCTAGCCACAGGAACCACCTGGATCAAACAGGACATCCAGTCAGGAAGAGAGGGGTGTTTGTTCTCACCGACGAGAAAATGTTTTTGCACCCACTGTTACAGGTGCCATATTGGCACCTAGGTGGCCGTCTCCATAGTCTCCTGTGCTGGGACAAGAGTTTCATAACGACAAGGGCCACCTGGTTCAGCCGCATATGCCCACCGAGGGAGAGGGGTGTCTGTTCTCACCAACCACCGTCATTCGATGGTAGAGAAAGGGGAGGAGCGTCATAGGTAGAGTCGTAGAGAGGAAGATGGGGAGGGCAGCAATTGCCACCGGTTTGGCAAGTTACGACTACTACTGGCTCTGAAGACCAGCGCATAGTGTTCCCGAGTAAGACGAAGCTCTACATAGTGGTGGTGATGGTGGTTGGCGTCGAGGAAGACACAGGATCAGCCGTAACGGCACTGCAAACCCTACAGAGCCTAGTGCTAGCATAATTTTGAAGACAATACCACAAAATTCAGGTCTAACTAACAGGGCTGAAGGATTACTACCTCTCCAATGACTTGATTAGCAGGGACGGAGCTTCGTTGGGTCAAGGTAGGCCTTGACACCTCCAACATTTGTGCGGTTCCATTGGATAGTATTGTTATTTAGGATATTTTAGTGATTAGGTCTCAAAATAATCCTCTTAAATTGTCTAATTTATGCATTGTCACCCTCAATTTTTCCCTCCAAGCTTCGCCGTTGTTGATTGGCACGGTTTTTGGAAAAGGTTCATTCCCGGCATGCCAAGGAATTGAACATAGTTTGGAACTCCTGAAAACTGGACTGATTTGGCGCATCAATATGGGTGAAAATGTGAGGATTTGGAGGGACAATTAGATCCCTAGAGAGCATTCTCTGACAATTTTAGGAAGAGCATGCTCGTGTTGTCTCAAATGAGTCTCCAACTAACACAATCGGCACTCAGCAATGTAATTCCTAGCATTTTCTATGGCCACGACGCGGATGATATTCTCAAGATCCACCTGCCAGGAGTGCAAGGTGAGGAATTCCTGGCGTGGCATTACGAGAAAACTTGATTGCTCTGCACGGCCGCTTAGAGGACAAGAATCAAGGGCAGGACAACAATGCTACTAACGGCAGTCGAAAACTCTGGCAGCATATCCTGTGTACAGAAGGTGGGGGTGTTTGCTTAGATATAGAAACCCTTGTAACACGACATAATAGGTGGCGCCAAACACTCATTATAAGACCAGGCTGCAATATCCGTGGGCACAAAGCCACGAAAGAGAGGATGGTCTTCACGTCATTGTTTTGTGCATGAAAGCAAATGCACTTCGGGTGGCAATGGGCTGCTGGTGGAGACAAGGGCTACAATGTACCGGTCCAGATTGGCTCTTGCTACTGCTGGATAGCATGGACAAAATATGCAAGCGCGGTTTTTGTTAATCCCATGGCGAGCGTGGCATTTGAGAAATGTCTTGGTACATGGAACAGAGATGCAACGACCAGCGCATTGGTCACATTTTTGCAAAACTAGCTTGAACCGATGGAATCCCATCACAGTGACACGAAAGGAAAGAAAGTGGTGACTGGAATAGGATTGGCTACAATGGGCAATCTGGGAGGTACGTAAGAAGCTGTGTGCTAATCACCATCCCGCACCACTGTTAAGCTGCGCAAAGATGAATTTTCATGCTTGGAGAAAATCGGGGTAGGCAGTGCTGATACTATTGTGCCGAATTGCAGAGGGGATGTCCTTCTCTCAGTGGCGAGCTTCAGACCAAAATAAGAGGGGCTAGCGTTGATTAAGAGATGAATTAGGCAATGAACTTAAAGCCCAAACAGCACACACTTTCTCATGTACTGATAAGTATTAGTGGACATATATACATATGGAGGGGGCCTAGGGCCCAGGTTGGCCTATCTTAAGCTCCGTCCCTGCCTTCTCTGTTTTTCTCTTCACGGAAGTGTATCCTGGTTTGCACCAGTGCAGAAGAGGCTGAAGCCCTCACTTGCTTAGAGGGTCTTGGCTCGTTTATGGAGTGGATAAACATGCTAACTATCGTCAAATCTGACTGCCTGGCGGTGGTGAGTGGTGGGCAACATTAGAGGATTGGTCTCAGCTAGGCAACACATAGGCAAGGTGGACTTGGTGTCGACGATCTTGTCCTCTAAAATCAATGTTTATTGAGTAAGTGGCTTTTTAAATTACTTAATGAGGATGGGGTCTGGCAAAAGCTGCTTCGTAATAAATACTTACAATCCAAAACCATTACCTAGTGCTATGATAAACCAAGGGAGTCTCAATTTTGGTCCGGACTTATGCGCATTGAGGATCAGTTCCTTCGATTGGGCTATTTTATTCCGAACAATGGTCAGCTTCTGGAATGACATCTGGCTAGGGGATAGACCTCTTAGCATACAATACTCCTCTTTGTACAACATTGTCCGTAGACGACACGCCACTGTAGCGGAAGTTCTGAATACTACACCGCTTAATGTTAGCTTCCGTCGAGCTATTGTGGGCCCTAAATTAGTAGCCTGGAATGACCTTGTCCAGCGCCTCGCCAATGTTACACTCAATCAAGATTCGGATGTGTTCCGTTGGAAGCTTCATACCTCTGGACAGTTCTCGGTACAGTCCATGTATGCAAACTTGATTGATACCCACTGCAAGTTTCGGCATCGACACATTTGGAAGCTCAAAATACCCCCTCCGTATAAAGATCTTTGTATGGTATCTTTGCCGGAGGGTGCTTCTCACAAAAGATAATCTCTGCAAACGTAAATGGGAGGGTAATAAACAATGTTATCATTGTAGGCGGGATGAAACTATGCAACTCCTCTTCATTGAGTGTAGATTAGCATGCCAAGCTTGGCAGGTGATTTACATGGCGTTCAACATTACAACACCATGTAATATTCTGAATATGTTTAGGAATTGGCTTGGTGGTTTAGATAGACAAACACGGTCACAAATACTTGTAGGCGTTTGTGCCTTATGTTGGTCTCTATGGCGTTGTCGCAATGATGTGGTTTTTAATAATCGAAAAGCTTCCCATTTTTTGCAGGTCATTCATCATGCTATCCATTGGATCCGTATGTGGTCGTCACTAGAAAGGCCGGATGTGCGAGATACTATGGAAATTAGGTGCAACCGCTTGGAGATGGCCGCTCGGGATTTATATACCCAATATGGATTGACTGTTAATCTGAGGCTTTGTAATTCATGAGTTGTTTTGCTATGCTCTCCGATGATACTATTTTGACTCTCTCTGTAATGACATGTTAGTTTAATAAATATGGCCGCATGTATCAACTGATACAGAGGCTGGGGGTTGTCCTCCTTTTCGAAAAAAATAGGCAAGGAAGCGAAAGCTCCGATAGCGCTTCTACTCAAGGCTCGAGTGATCCGTGCAAAGAAAAGGTACAATAGGATAGACCATAAACTAGCACAATACCTAACAAGAAAGTGCATTTCTGAGGTGTGGAGATTGGATACACCATCTTCTATTAAGCTCCTGATGCAAATCGTAAAATGCATTCGTATTTTTCTAAATTATACTTTATGTTTATTTTAGTCTTGTAACTCTTAAAACACATATTTGGCTCCTAAAACTCTATAAATAGATCTACTATGGTCCAAAGCATGCTCGGTTGACGAATTAAAGAATATTTGTGGTAGTTTTACTTTATAGATCTACTAGTGAAATAAATAGAATTACGCCAAATACTTTAACTCTATATTTTTTAACTGTTTAGTGGAGTTAGGACGATCACTAATTTATTTCCCTAAAAATCTCGCTCCACCTTTCGACCATGCCCCATAGTTACGTATCTACGTGAAGTTGGGTTTAAATTTCCGCCCAATTCCACCGAGCAAAACTAGCCTCCCGAGCCCGCAACCCCCACCCCTCTTGAGGTCCCCTCCTCTCAGCGCGCCCCATCCTTTCCGAGCGCTCCTCCTCCCTCTCAAGCCCTAGCACCACCACCTTCATTTCTCGCGCATGGCGACCATCTCCGGCGATTGGATGGCTCGCTGCCTCCTCCTTCCCATCCAGCGGCGTCGAGGGAGAGCTGAACACTGTGGTGGTACGCCAGATCTGAAGTCCTGACCGTCTCCGGCAACCCACAACGGCAGCGACTCTCGTCGACCTATAGCAATGATGGTGCTCGGCGTGGTGACCTGGGCGTCACGTGGTCGAGTTTACGGCCGAAGACCGGGCGCTCGCGCTCCTCGTCTTTGGTCAGGATGACGCCGTCTTTGTCCCGATCTGATTTTTCTTGCTCAGATCTATTAATGAACAAGACGTGATGTATGGATGTCTTTCCATCCTTTTTTTTTCACATCTATTTTTTGGATGTAGAGATGATGCAATTATTTATGGCCGATTGTTATGGAATTAACCGGTGCTTATTCATGTTCGCTTTGGGTTTATATTTGTTTGTAGCGCCTCTGGTGTTCGATCACCATTTCAATCCCAAAATTATACGTGATGACTGCTCGTAAACAACTTACTTTTTTTACGACACCTTGGCTTGCAATTAGTTTCCAGCACTGAAGAGGGTGTGTGCAGATGCACACAAGCATGTATATTTGCTTCAGGTTCGGCCTTAGCAAGGGGCACTTTTCATCTCTAGCAGTGTTTCTGTACGTTTGTTACCATATTGTTCTACTCCTTCAGGTATAGAAGGCCCTTCTGTGGCAATCCGTTCAGCAGCAGGTCTGATTCTATTTACTAAAAGTCCGAAATTTCATTTCATCGATTTGCAGAATAATTGCTTTGAACGTGAACAAATGGTTGTATCATTATTCTCTGTTTGGATTTGTTGTAGATTTCCAATGATAAATGGTTGTGTCATTGTTCTCGGTTTTAGTTTGTTCTAAATTTGATGGAAGATCTTATCAGAGAAGAGAAACATGGGTAGCACGTAATTTGCACAGCAAACCATCCAAAACGTGAATCTGGAGCTAACCTATTACCCAAACACTTTCTTATAGTTCTAGACTTTAAAGGTGAAGTGGAGTTTAGAGGTGGAGTGGAGTGGAGAAGAGAAACGCACACTCAATGGTAACCACTGTCCACAGTGTACACGGTGGAAACCACTGTCTTATCTCTCTCTCCCAATTTCTCTCTGTTGGTGGAGACGGTGCACCGAGATCTCCCACGCAGACAAGAACTCTCCCATGTCTAGAATCACCTGAGCACGAACAAGCCTAGGATTCTGCAGCTGACTGATCTTAGAGGGGAACGTGCAAGCCTCATCAACTCCGCCAACATCATCCTCCTCCCCAAGAAGGCGGGCGCTGCACGTGTGGGGGGCTATAGACGGATCAGCCTAATCATAGTATCTCAAAAATCTTCGCCAAATCGTTTCAAAAAAAAATCTTCGCCAAATTGCTTGCCAACAGGCTAGCCGCCCGCCTCAGTTCGTGCAAAAGAGATGCATTCACAACAACTTCATGCACGTGTAGAACCTTCTCCGGGACCTCCATCATTCTCATACTCCGAGTTTGTTCCTAAAACTAGACATCTCTAAAGCCTTTGACTCGATAAACTGAGCTTACCTTCTTGAGGTCCTTCAACATCTGGGTTTGGACAGTGTTGGAGGGACTGGATTTGCCTTCTGTTGACATCCTCCTCTTTGCGGGTTCTGCTCAATGGATCCCTCGGTGCATCTTTTGTGCATGCGCGCAGTCTTAGGCAAAGGGACCCGCTATCCCCTATTTCTATTCATCTTGGCCATTGACCTCTGCAGCGCTTCATCCATATGGCTTCCAAGGCGGGTTTTCTCAAGTCAATCGGACAGACAAGTAATCGCCTACCCATTTCGCTATATGCTAATGATGTTGGCATTTTTGCAAGTTGACAAGGATGAGCTCTCCGTGTTCCTCTGAATCTTGGCGGCTTTCCACCAGGCCAATGGTCTCAAGACCAACCTCCAGAAGATGAAAATGTTCCCTTTCTGATGTGCAAATATCAACATCCCTGAGCTCCTCAACTACTTCCTAGCAAGAATTGCATCATTTTTGCATAATACCTTGGCTCTCACTCCACTTCAAGAGGCTGCGCAAAGTGGACTTTCAACCCCTTATTGACAAGGTTGCGACCAGGCTTGTGGGCTGGAAGGGGAAAAACCTCTCGCGCACCAGAAGGGCCATGCCTACCAAGTCTGTTCTTTTTGCCGCTGCGACATACCACATTTTTGTCCTTCAACTTCCCAAGTGGGTGGGGGAAAAGTATTTTCTAAATCCACTAAATTACTTTGAATGAAAACTTACTTTCTCGCACAACATGAGACCTAGGTTAGAGCTCCTTCCTTGGACTAAGCCTTACATGAATATATCCGATATCCTCTCCTTGGGGAAAAGTTTACGAGTACATTTAATATACTCACCTGGCTAGTTGTGGCTACACGAAGGAGACCTCTACTCCAAAGACGACGGTAGTATTTGCGAAGGCTAGGGCATAACCCTAGTCTGTTGCCTATCGGGTATGGCATACTAACGGGCCACACCATCGCTCGATTTTCGTTGCAAGATTTTAGCCAATGAGTTACAGATATATTTCTTCGAATTAGACGGTCTACTTATGTATCATATTGTGATATGTGCGTATATGACAATGATATATATGTTAATTTGTGTGTACTGACTACCAATCATAAAATAAGTACAAAAAATATAGGGGGTTTATCCGGTCTTAAAACCAGATACTCCCTCCGTCCCATATTATAAGGCACGCACGCATCCCAATAAACGCAATTAGATCTATAATATATTAGTTATATGATACAAAAATTATATCATTGGAAAGTACTTTCAAAAACGAATCCAACAATATCACTTTTGTATCACATAATTAAAATATTATAAGTCTAATAGTACTTCTTGGATTGCGTGCGCGCCATATAATTTGGGACGGAGGAAGTACGTCACAGCTTGACTCATGTTTTCCCAAGCCAGAGCTGAGCCGGCTGCTCGGCTCTGACTTGCTTCCAGCCATATGCACAGGTTGCCAAGTAGTCTTTATAATTAGAAGCTGGACTTGGATTTATTTATTTATTTGCATCTTACGAAAACGCATGCTACCTAGTCCATCGTATATGGTTCATACGCTAAAGCCGTAGGGTGTTATTAGTCCTATGACTTAATTTACATGACATATCTAAATAAAAGGTTTAGATTAGATGTCCTATTATGTAATTGTATTGTCTAAAAGCGCTTATTCTTCAAAGTACGTGTAGTTTTACAGACAATGTAATAAATTTAAAAAATGCTTAAGAAATATATGAAATAAATTCTACTAAAATCATGTCCTACGAGGATTAGAGAGAGAGAATATTAGAAGTAAAAAAATAGACAATAAAAAGAAGACAAGTACAATAGAAATATTTGTATAATTATTAAGAGCTATTCTGTAAAGCATAAATTTCAATGGATTTAACAAAACCATACTCTTACAAAAAAATAAATCAATGATCTAATGAAATAAACAAATTACCGAAAATTTTATTCAAAGTAAATATGGTGCATGTGGGCTACCGTGCTATTTGAGAGAAAAAACAAACTAGACCATTTTGATGGTGCCGACCGTGCACCACTACATACCAACCACTACATACCAATTAGCAATCATTCGTGCGAGGATATCACCGCGGACACGTAGTCATATACGCTCAACTTTTGTGTTTGACATATCAATTTTACATATGTATCTTCAATTGATTACAGCAACATTGTTTTTTTAATATTATTATAATAGTATTAAGTTTCTATAACTTCAAGATATGCTTGGTTTGCTACCAATTTTGGACAAACCAAGATTAGGCAAATCAATCGCACTGATGAATTTGGAGCAAAACCATGTGGAGCCCGACTTGTTCCGGTTTGTCCAAATTTTGGTTACACAAAAATTAATGGACTTCGCTACCTGGCACAATGTCTGTGACATAGGTTTAACCGACGACAGTTTACCTGCATACAGAGATTGCTTTCAGAAAAAATAACGTGACCAAGATATCGACATGTAACATGTAGAACAATTTAAAAAAGATGATGTCATCAAAAATTCTTTCAGTATTGAAAATTTTAAATTTTTTATCTCTTAAGCTGTTAGTTTGATTAACAATCTGCTTTCACCATCGAGTTCGTCATGAGGAGGGCTTTCAAACTAGATCCCATGTTGATATGTTTCAATGATATTTTTTCGGCCTACTAGTTACTATGTTATTATAAACAAGTTATCGTATGGCAGTGATAAGTTACCAAATTATAGTCATTGTGTTACCAACATCTCTCCGGCACTTCTAAAACTTGCATTACAATACTCTAGTGGTTTGAGAATACCAATTAATACTTGATAGCAGTCCACCTTTTCCTCTCTCAAAACTTACATAATTATACGACATGCCCCGATTAGTTTAGCTATTACGTGATAACCGTTCAATAATCCTGATAAGTGTTTACTTTTAACTTGGTGCCAACACACTTTAACTTAGTAACTGGTGATGATAAAAGGAGTTTCGTCGTACCATACCAACGTGGGATCTTGTTTTGTAGCCCTTGTGGAGATGAACCCAACCGTGAAAACAGATAACGGTTTAAGCATTATTACATTTACAAGTTTTGATTTTGAAATAATCTCATTTTATCTTCTTCTACATGCAACTGTTAGGGCCCCGGAATTATATATGAGCAGGGGAACGAATGGTCACTAAGGACCGAGAGACCAGTCGACCTAGTGGCACGGTACCTGCGCCGTACGCACCGAGACGGAGTGATCCGACACTTGACCAACGCACCATACGCTTACCGAACGTCGTATGCCTTCACCGTTGGTCAAGCCAGCCAGAAGCGATTAAACTTCCCAAAATCACATAAAATTCTGTGATCCGGTAAAGAACTAATTAATGTCGCTCTCAAGCTCACTAAGCAAAGTAAAACCGGAGGAGCCCGACAATCGCACCCACACCCTAACCTAGCCCGAAAGCTAGTGGGTCGCTCGAAAGCCCGGTACGATTGCCCACACCTTGCCTAGCCGGCACTGCATCTCAGCTAGCGGGTCACTCAACCAGAGATACTTCGCAGAGTGAAACCAGAAAGTATACATTACTTCTTTACGATCAATTCCATATATTTCAACCATTCACGCACGGTATATAGAATGATCACAGATAACAACTTCATATCACAGGTCAAACTCTAGTAGAAGGGAGCTATTCAGATACATAACTCATCTCTTATCCAAGAGAGATTTTACCTCACATAAACAATAAATCGAAGGTCGTGTACAACCTTTAAAACATGAATAGCAGCAGCGGAAATAAAATGAATACCCTGGAGGTGGCAACCCAAGCCATCTCCAAAATTCTACCCAAGCAACCCATGACCAAGCTGGACAATCCTTGCAACCAAACATCCAAATCAACAGAGGCAAATCGTAAGATGCTATGAGACGGAGGCAACCTGTAGGAATGGAATTCCCGTGTGAGTACTTTCGTACTCGCAAGATGCTAATATGCTCATTCCGATTAATCTTAAGCACGGCATGGTAATTAAATGACATCAATAGCAATGCAATTCATTTGAGCAGAATCAACTAAAGATGACATATCTCTAGCATCTAGTTCATGAATTGCAAAGTATAAACCATAAAACAAGCTCCAACCTGCCATTTCATCCACACAAGGAACACAATCAGATCTGAATTGTATGACTACTATCATACAAAACATCAACAATTGCTACCAACAAGCAACAATTCATCATTAAGAACACTAGAGCTGAGCTACTACTCAATACTCTTTTGAAATGTTCGAATTATTGGCTACAACCAATTTGTGACTACAATCACAGTCGAACATCACAATCAATTCCTTTTATTCCCTCTAAGACCTACTAGCCATTAGAGAGATTTCGGGCTCCTACCCGAATCAAGTGTAGTCGGGGGAAGTAGCTACTACCACCTTTACCCCGAACGAAAGTATCCCGATAAGGTCGAGGGTAAATGGTTGGCCGGCCATTACCCTATCTGACTCTCATCGATCATACCCTCGTCGGCTGGAGGAGATCAGATCACATTTCTAGGATCATGCGGGCTACTACCTACCAAGTCCCCAATGTGTATCCACTCCCGTCTCTCGCAACTTTCTACGGTTCAAGTATTCATTAAGGTGATTTAAACAGCACACAAATGCTGGACATTCACACGAGCAACCTACTCATTTAGTAAATAGAAGCACCACATACATCATTTCGAAATATTCGAACTACACGTCATTAATTAACCCATGCATAGCAAAAGATAACCGGAATATTTACAACAAGGGAGCATGCTTGCCTGTAGTCCGAGATCGTAGGCTTGGTAAGGATCAACTTCAATTTCACCCGCATTTCCCGATTCTATTGAAAGGATGCCGAAAGACCCGAAAAGCAACGAAAAGGCATAATTCAAAATCAGCGAGAAATAAGAGAACAAAAGGTATGAAATGCAATGGTTCCATATTAAAATTAAAATCTTGTCATCTATATCATGATAATAATGTTGTATTGGTTTAGTGGAAGCAGATATGAGGTGCGCATTTTGCAAAAATTGAAAGTTAAGTTTCTTTAGTTCCTAACATGTCGTATTGTTATTCAACTTAGATAAGATTTAACATCCTTCATTCAAATGACATATATGTAATAAGTTCCATACGGGTTCAGGCCTTAGTTTCATCATTTGTTTAGCTATTTGGAATTGACTAAAGTTATATAACTTGACTGAAAGAAATTCTGGACAGCTCAACAGTTTTAGCCATAGATTGCTAACGGTTCGTCGGAAAAATGCATATGAATACTCTAAACGAAGCTACCGAAGGTATGTATGATTCTTATTTGGGAACAATATATGAAAGGCAGTGGAAGGTCACAAAATGAATCCGAGCAGATTCGGCCAAACCTACCATAAGTCATTGCTTGACATTTAGACAAGGTAGGGTGTTACTGACCAACGATCAAGAATTACTTAGTTCACCTTTTAGTTGATAATTGTCGCTTGTTAATCGGCGGTTAGTCCATTAGCTACTAGTACGACTGATCTGTCAGTTAACAGTATAACCGTTCATCCATTAAACTAATACATAGTGCATTAATTGAGCTGGACATGGGTTAGGACTTGGCTGAAGTCAACATCTCATGCCATTGGTGCACGATATACTGGTTTAGCTAATCCTTGGGGAATTAAGTTGTCCTAGTAGCAATTGGTTGTAGTCAGTTTCTGATATGAAACTCAATTTAAGTTGGCTTAACCGTGATTAGAGTAGTTAGTCTCATTAACTATAGGAATGAGGCTTAAGATCTGAATCAATCGGATATACCTTCAACAAGGTTACTAGTTGTGCTGGTAGTAGTTGATTTACATGGATAATGTAGTATCTATTCTTATCAGTAAATAACCTGATATAGATGTACATGTATGAGGACAGAGCAAAATTAAGCTCAGGCAGCATTGCTCTTGGTAAACTAAAAGGAATACACCCAATTGTTAAACTAAGCTTTAGATTTAACCGACTAAGGTCAATTGCAGTATCTGTTCTGTCAGATAAGATCTGATAGTAAAAAGAGCATATACATAGGGCATATTTAACTATCTAAGCTTAAAACCATGAACAAGCGCAATAGTCATGCAAAAGGTATGAACTAAGCACCATCTATTCTCATCAGTTAAGCATTACTAAGTGCTAATCACAGAGGCATCAATTGCTAAAGATTCATATTGAGGTATACACGTAAATCAGTTTAAACTTGAGTGCTCAGATGCTAGCACACTTGCACCTAGGGAAAAGAAGGGGAGCAGAAAAGAAGCTAGAGCGAGGGCCAGGGATCTTACCCCAATGCCAAGGAGGTCGGAGGTGAGGGCAAGCGCCGGTATGTAGAGGAAAAGGGCTAGGGCAGCCGCTGGAGGAGCTCGAGGCCGCGGCTTGAAGGAGTCGGTGAGCTCGGACTCTGTGGAAAGAGAGGAAAGAAGAGGCGTTAGAGACAAGACTCACCCCGGTAAGGCACAAGAATTGGCATCGGAGGTTGGGATCAGCAGTGAGGTCGCAGATGCTGAGGTCGCTGGAGATGTGGAGGGACTTGGCGCAGAGCTCGGTGCTGAAGCTGGGGGAAAGGCCAGCAGACAAGCGGCAACAGGCAACCCGTCGGTGGCGGCGGTTGCGAGTGCGGTGAGGAGCGACGGGATGGTAATGGGCCAACCGAGGTGGGCGGCGAGGTGAGGAAGCTCGGCCGACGGCGGATTTGTTGCGGCGCTCGGTTTGAAGCGGCGCCGGCGATGTGGTTGGGGGGCGGCGCATGAGGTGCTGGTGTCGAGCAAGGGGAAAAGGAGGCCGGCATGGGCGGCTCGTGGGCGGTGGGGGTAGAGGCGCGGGGAGCTGTGGCAGGGAACGCGATCACCGAGGCGGCCCACCTAGGCGCATGGGGGAGGCCGGCCGACCGTTGCGCTCGCCGCCAAGGGCGGCGGCATTTTGGGGAAGCCGGCGAGATCTAGAGCGGCGGCGGTGGCGGCATGGGATTGAGCTCGGTGACGAGCTAGGCTGGCCGGAGGGAGGGCTCGGAAGACCGGAGGCTGCACGGGATGGTGAAGGAAACGAGGGAATGGGGCTTTGGGGAGTTCGGCCAGGTGTGGAAGAAGATGGCAGGGGAGGAAAAGAAGGAGAGAGGGAATGAGATGCGTGGCCTCAGGCATGGTCTGCTGCGTGGAAGGAGGGCCCTGCAACGGGTCCCATGGGCAGGTAAGAGAGATGAGGAATTTTCTTGTTGTTTTGTTTCTTTTCTATTTATTTTATTCCTTTATCTAATGGTTATTCATTTTATTTGAAATTCAAAATGATAGCGACAAGATTCAATTGGGAGTTGAAATCAAAGGATTTGAACCGAATTTGCTAGAACATTTTTAAGTCATTTGAGTCTTCTTAGGTTATCCATAGTTTAATTTGGGTTCGGACGTTAATCTTGAAGCTTGGGTTCGGACGTTAATCTTGAAGCAATTAACTGAGAAAACCTTGGGGTAAAATTTACCTTACTAACATTTCGATTTACTATCAAAGTATTGTGCAAGAATTTTGGGAAGTTGTAGGAAGGATTCAGGAAATCATGTAGAATTCGATTACATGTTGTTATAAGAATTTACCAGTGTACACTCCCTCAATTAGCCGACCACTCATTTCCCTTATTTTGTCTATTTAGCACATATCCTTTACTTGAAAATGAATCGCAGTTCTTAATTCTTAAAGTGTGTAGGGGATTCCTTTATACAAGTCCTGAATTTAAGAACATGTTAGGAAAAATATCACCGAGGTTAGTTTTTAGGTCATGAATGCAAGGTTTTTAATCGGAGCCATTTCTAAATGACCCAATTGCATGCATGTATGAAAAGAACCCCTATTTATTCACGATGATCTTTACTAATCGCGTGTATTAAGAACGGGGTTATTACAACAACATGGGCTTCCGCGGTGAACATATCTTATATCTACTTTAATCTCTATTGTTATCTCTTAAATATACTCTAATTATTTTTTATTAGCCTAATCTACTAGCAATAATATAATATGAGAGCTATGCTAGGGCGCCACACCACAAGACTAAGTGGCACAGATTTTCTGAAAATTTATAACCAACCAAAATGTATCCACATATGTCTAACTCGTTGTTGATATAGATTGTGTCCTAGACTGGGCTCAGGCCTCATTTGGCAGGAGAATAGATATTGGACAGGATAGTGTTTTCTATTTTCACGACAATAAGCCAATTGTCATGGTATCATTGTTATCGAATTTTTTTCTTATAGCGTCTCCAATCAGTACCCCATCCTCCTTCCTATCTCCACATTTGAGAAAAAGCCACCAAAACACTTCTGCAACCGAGTCTCCATCCTCCTCCCTACCTATCCTGCACCCCATCCATCCCCTAGTCTTCGCCACATGTGGGAAGGTCTGGGTGTTCTCCATCCGGTCAACTACCGTGCTCGGACAGCTCCGTCCTGCTAGCACCTGCATCACGTGCATCGTCAGAGGTGGTCCGTGTCGTCTTCGGGCACCGGGAGGAGGAGGAGTTCACCGTCCTCTAGGACCAAATCCGCCTCAGATCCAGGTGGTCGTTGTCCTCTAGGAGCAGTCACTTGTGGCTTCGGGCAACAGGAGCAGCACGAGATCGTCCTCACCGGGAGCTTCGATACCTCCTACCATGGGTGCCGCCGGAGCTGCTGCTGGCAGAATCTAGATTAAATATAGGAGAGTGGAATATGAGAGTATAAAATGGAAAGTCGATTGGAGAGGGAGAAGATATGGAAAGAGAATTTTATGAAGAAGGTGCCCATATAGAGATATGGAGAACGGATGAAAGAGATCTCTTTGGAGATGCTCTTAGTGTCTCATGCGATGTGACTACAATGAGGCTCGTAACTATTCAGACATAGTGCGAGGTTATTTATTCAGTTTTCTTTATAAAAGTTCTTGAGGTAATGATAAAATGAGTCCCTCTATAGTGTTTTCTATTTTCTCGATAATGAGCCAATGGAAGGGACAGAGCTAGTAGTTAAGTACGACCCTGGGCAGCTGGGCTAACTATTCTTGGGCTGAAGGCTCTATAGTTCGGATTCTTTTTTGTTTTTGAATGTTATCAAAGATACTTCCTTAGGCTTTTTTTTTGAAACGGAAATAAACTTAATGGAACCGAGTCCACAGGAGGGGGACAGCTGCCCCCGAAATTCTAAACAGGACCCTAAAGAAAATAAAAATTACAACCAGGTCCCTAGGACCAAGCTCCTCGCCCACTCCGCAACCGGACTCCAGACCGCCGCCGCGACGCCGGAGATGAAGGACAGAGGCTAAAGCACCAGCTGCTGGGTGACCTGCACCAGAATGAAAGAGGACCATGCCTCGTTGAGTTGCCGCAATAGACGTCCGCCGCGAACGGCGGACCTTCACCTTCGTGGATACCTCATCGGCGGGGGCGGCGCCCCGATCCGAGCAGGTTCTCGAGCCAGCGCTCCCGACTGAGATCCGCAACCTGGCCCGCATCAGCTCAACCGAGGAGATCGGCACCCGAGCAAAAGATCCACCGACGCTGCTGGATCCGTAGAGAGGGTGATCGCCGGAAGCCACCTCACCCGCCGTGAACCAAGCAATCGGGGGATGAAAACCTTCCACTGGCTCCTCGAGACCACCGAGAATAGCAGCACCGAGGCGAGATTGGAGCCGGGGAGACAAAACTCCGGGCATTGCCGCCGCAGACCTCACCGACACGGCGGCGAAATGGAGACTACCACCTAGACCTAAAAGAAACCTATATACAAAACGGACGAGGCCGCGGTTCCCCCCGCCTCCCGGCGCCCGTGGGTGAACGGGGCAAGGAGAACCGATGGCCTCGCCGGAGGGGAAACTGGATCTGGGGAACGGGGAGGGTTTGGGGTTCTGGGCGTGGAGGAAGGCGAAAGGGGCGGGAATAGTTGCACAGTTTAGTGTCCGTTGTATACAATAGTTAGTTCTTTAGGCTTTTGGTCCTAAGGCTTAGGACTGGAGCTAGCCTTGGTAGCCCTAGGCGTAGTACCTCATGGGGTGTGACTATACAGTGAGGCTCATAATTGTGTAAGGTTTTTTCATTTTACCTTGTAGAAGTTTTTCAGGAAATGCTAAAAAATCAAGGTCATTGCTCCGTTCGATATGCTCTTTCGAGAGGCTAAATTTCTTCTTAGCGTTTCTTTTATTGAGTACCGTGTGGAGTTTGCCTTCGGGCTTGTAAAATACCAGCACATGTTCTAGCGGCTATGGTTGCGGGTGGAGTTCATGGACACCATGCAGATAACTTCCCTGCTGATGTAATTTATGTTGTGGCCGGCGATTCTGCCGTGCACTCAAGTTAACGGAATACGCGTGTTTCGTCTAAAAAAATCAAGGTCATTATCCGACCAATGCTCGGTTTCTATGAGCCGTATTCCACAGCCAGGCCAAGCTTTTGCAAGGTCAGTCAACCAAAACGCACCCGTTTTACTGTGTCTGCGGTGGTGGGGCACAGTGCGGGGACGTGACGGGGCTTTGATAGTGGCTAGTGGTAGGGGAGGATAGCCCGTGCTGTGCGCACGCACGCACTAGCGGGATGCCTGGCTGGCTCGTCTGCTCCACGCGCGCCCGCGCGCCTGCCGTAGTGGATGGTCCTCTCGCCTCTCATCCGCGGCGTCGCACTACGGGGATAGATCCAAGACGGCACGACGTCTCATTGCCTGCATCTGCACACGGTGGTGGAATTGACGCTGCCTGGATCGTGCTTGCCATTCGCCGCGCGCGTGCTGCGCATGCACTGTTTCTCAAGCACGGGTGAGCAAGCCAGAGGTACGTACGTACTTACGTACAACACCATACGGATGAACGGCAAGGTAGCTGGATCCCGTGGACTGGATTGGTGTTGGTCGATCAGATATGATCCACTCAAAGTGTTGGTCTCTTGTCTCTTGTGCGTGCCGTCATGCATAACTAGGACCACCTTACACTTATTCCACCAAGAAGATGGGAGGGACCGAATAAACTGGGTCGACAAGAAGATTCAGCAACGTACCGTACGTTGCCCCTCCTTGAAGACCCGATAAATGTTCTACCTCCGACCTTACATAGATGTCAATTTAGCCAAGTAGTTTTCGTTGGTACGGTCTTTTAAGTCCACCACTTACTTATCTAGAGGTAAGAGTAGGTTTTAATCTAAGCCGTCGATTGGCTGAGGTTAGTTCCGGCTTAGTGTGGGTTCTACCAGTAAGGAAATCAGCAACTAAAATGGTAATATAATGAGAGCCAAATAGTTGCGTGGGTGATTAGTGGAGATGGTTATATGCCTTATCTATTAGGGATTAAATCTTAGGTTTAATTTCAGTGGTAGGCGATGTGCTCGTCGATAGCGAGATGTCTTTGGTGACTTCATGAGTCCAGTCTTTAGTATGTTTTATGTGAGTACTTGTTTATACATGTACAATGAAAAACATTAAAATTTACCAAAATAACATATCCTTTCATACAACCATTCCATATGCTAACCATTTCTGAATGGCCATACCGCACTAATTCAGTTCATTATCAAAACAAAATCTTGTGGACGTTTGTGTCTTACACAACGTAGTTCAAATATTTCCAAAATAGAATCCATGGAAGCCAATTGTTGAATTTGAGATAAGTCTAGACTGACTTGACATTTAGAACGACACGTCTTTTGAAACAATAGTGAGTTTTGTTAATTCATAACATGTTTAGCTATAGTATTGTATTTGAACTATACTCTCTCCGTCTCAAAATGTAAGACGTATTTTGATTTATTAAGTAAAATTTTGACCAACAATTACTTCATTAAAACGTAGTTTATGTGACACAAATTGATATTATTAGATTTGTATTCAAAAGTACTTACTTATAATTATGACTTTGTATCACATAAATCACATATTCATAGAGCAATTGATGATTAAAGTCTTGTCTTAAATAACAAATGACTAGAGAACATTACATACTTTAAATTAAAATTTAAGTTAATATTTTCAGAATAAAATATTTTGAGAACTATGATAAATTTCTGTTGAGCTATATGTTACTTCAAACATTTGAACTTGAAGTCTATATCTTTTTGCAACCTAGTCGTGAACTACATATCTACCTTACCTACCGTTGCTAATCATCTAAGGACAACATTAATTCTAAAATGTTTTCACCTTTTTGAAATCAACCTTTTTCCATTTGACTTTTTCCAATTAATGCGAATAAATGATGTATAAGAACAATATTAGGAAAACTCTAATTTGTGGTCGAAGCGGTCGATCCCGACAGAGTTGCTTTACATTTTTCTACTTCTGATCGCAACCTAGTTCACTTTCTCCTTTTCCTCTTCCTCTTCACACTAACACCCCGTTCTCCACGGATCCCAAGGATCCATCTTGTCGGTGGCAAACGAGACAGCCATCCCCCTACCGGCCCTTGCCCTCGCTTGCACTGCCAAGTTTCTAGGCTTTTTGAATTTTGGTTGCAAGCTTCTAGAATTTGTACACAAAAGTTCATGAAATGTTAGTTGAAAGTTTCTTTTTTATTTTTGTTGCCTCTAGCGCCATGTACCGTAGAGGCCAGAGATAAGATGTAGGGCAATGGTGGCATTCATGATGGAGGTGCCATGAGGGGAAGCAGCTTGTGGGGTCTCATCCTAACTTGTGAAGACGACATGCACGGAGGTCAGCCCTCCCAATATTAGCCTCTACAATCTAACGATCACCTTAGGTTAACCGCAAGATGATGGTGGAGGCTGCTGAATTGCTGATGGTCATAAATTATGGTTGGGAAGCAAACTTTGCAACTCATGAATTTGCTGGCGATATTAGAAAGAATCCACCGGGTGTATGGCTTGATGATCCACCAGAATTTTTAGTGCCACTCTTGGTGGAAGATGTAACGATTTAATAAAGTTCGCTTGAGTTTCGAAAAGAAAAGATGGATCAGTTCCATAAAGCAGGCCCCTTCTGCTCAGGTGCTCTATGAATTTCTACGGCTTTGGCCGAAAACACATTTTGCACGTGGACTCACCAGACTTCATAACCTGGAAGTGACCTCCAATGGCTTATATTCGGCAAGCTCCGCAAACAAGTTCAAATTTCAAGGACTATCCAGAACCAACCATTGCACCCCGATATGGCAGACAAATGTGCCCCCCAAATGTCAGTTACATGCCTAGCTCGTGATCCAAAACAAGTGCCTCGCTGCTGATAACTTAGCTAGGAGATCAGGGCCACATAATCCTGTATGCAGCTTCTGCAGAATTGCCACCGCGGAGACTGCACCACATTTCTTTGCCAACTGCTAGTTTGAGGCCAACGTCTGGAGGAAGACGAAATCCAAGCTTCAGTTCACGGCTACCCTTCCCTGACGGTCCTCATCGATGATCTCCAGGAGTGGTGGCACGTATCTCTACATAACTTAAGCCGGCGTCATTCTGGTGTGGTGGATTCTACGGAAAGAACGAAAATGTAAGAATATTTAATAAGGAAGCCCACTCTGTTGGACCGGCAAAGAGCAATTCCTGGTAGCCCTTGAGAGAGATAACAGAACCAGCAATTGCTGATTCAGCTTTGTTAGGAGCTAGCAGGGTGTACAGCGCAATTGCACGGGAAAACACCTTAACCATTTTAATTTTTGAATTCAAGTAAGCATATATTATATGCTATTTGCCAGATCAATATGCATAACTAAAGTTCTAATCGCGTACTAATGCCAACAGGGGTTTCCGATCTTTTGATGAGAGGGTAAATTTCGATTTGTTGGAGGAGACTCTCACAATCCGGCTAGAACCGTACGATGATCGTTGCAACCCACAATCGCTGAACCAACTCTGAGACGTTATCGACCTAACTAAAAGCACGATCAACCTGACCACGAGGGTCTTTTCCTACGAGCAATCGAAGAACAAGCAAGAAAATCTAAAATTGCAAATAGAAATTATGGATGAAGTTTTATTGAGGTGTTGGGGTTTCGAAGATGTTGCTGCTGAACTAGCTAAATAGGAGAAATAATTAAAGTTTCCATAAGTGGAACAACCAATCTAACAAAACCCGAATTCTCATTTCGGGTCCTATTTAAACGAGATGAGGGTATTTTGGCCAACCAAGGGGGTTGGTTGAATCCAACTCTAACACAAACTCAGTACTGGATTCTAACTCTAAAATACGTGCACTTTAACTCTAATTTCGAAATTACATGGGCCAAGCCCAAATAGAGGTGGCGTAGCATCTTAACCTACAAAGCTACGATTTTGCTAAGTCATTTGCCTTAGGTATCGTGCTACCATCATTTGATATGTGCTTTAAGTCATGCATCCATCTCTCTTGATAGTGATTATGGAGGCTTCAAAGTCTTGTTATAGCTTGTCATGAGCTCATCATCTCCTCTCTTGTTGTCATCATGTCCACGTATGTAGCAAGGATCTGGGTTCCTAATCACAATAACAACACTTGCTTTAGGTAGCATCATAGAGTTCATAATATTTGAGTGCAAGCTGAGAAATGAAGTTACCTCATATTACGATGACGTGCACGTGCTCTAGCAATTGGTTCTTGTATATCAACTTGAGGAATGACAGCAGGTTATGTGGTTGCATCCATGGCAGGGATGTCCTCATCATGTACCAGTCGGTTGGTAGTTTGTACATGTGTCAATGGTGGATAATATTTAGGTTCATTTATGAAGATGCATCAATTGTGGTACATTGGATCAATGGCCGGATGACATTTAGGTGCTATTATGAAAATTTACCGGTTCTGATCTATTTAGGTACTCATGAAGATCTATCAGCCGTGATATATTTAGGTACGATTATGAACATCTATCGGTTGTGATCTATTTACGTACAGTTGTGAAGATTTATCGGTTGCGATCTATTGAGTATAGTTATGAAAATCTAATGGTTGTGATTTGGTTAGGTAAAATTATGATAATCAATTGGATGTGAGTTGTTTAGGTATAGTTATGAAGATCTATTGGTTCCCGAGGCATGCAGGATGAACCAATGTGAATGCATGTAAGCTTCACTGCCCAAATACGATTGGTGGTACACTAACAAAAAGGGTCATGAAATTAATTGACCGGATTAGTTTTTGTGAGAATTTCTAATATATTTATTTTTTTCCTAAGTGCTTGTGCACCATCTACACTGATAGGGTGCATGCTGTGTCACGTGTCGGATTTTGAAGGATACATGTTGGATTAAAGCATCCGAGGTAACGAGAGCTGAACAGTGCCATGGGCCCACACATAATCATTTTTTTCAATGTTTTGTGGGGTAGCACCGCAGTAGTAGCCACAAAACCACGTACTAGTAAGAAGCTTGTGACATATTATCGATTCTGCCACTTGTTTTCTTGCAATTTCAAAACAAGTTAAAAACATTAGAATATTAATAGTTAAAAGATCGTAGCTTGCATATCAAGTATCCGATTCATGATTCGTTTGAATCATCTTGTTCCTTTGGATGATATTTTCGAAGGAAGACTGATATAGGATATATTTAATTTATTTTGATTTCATCCTTTTTACTTTTGTGTAGGCAATTTACGGGAAATGGTTAGGCAACTTTGGTGTTGTATATTACTTTTGCATAAACCAAAAAATTTCCATCACAAACTAGACATGCTAGTTGTCCATTTCTTGATTTTGAAAGATATGAAAAAAAAATATGGGTCCTATGTTGGCATGTTTCAGCAATGTAACTCATAACTACAAGTAACTTGCTTTCGCCATTTCTAGGATGTGTCTTTTGTTTCAAGTTGTTTTTCATGCAATACCAAGTTTTCCTTTCACTTATGGCAAAACTTGCTTTCCAGCTTGGTGCTTATGTTGAAACTTGCTTTTGATATAATATCAACTTGCTTCAATTCATGGTACACTTGCTTTCAATTTGGATTCTTATGCTGCAACTTGCTTTTATGCAGTATTAACTCGCTTCTTTTTATGGTGAAACTTGCTTTTCATTAATGTAATATTAACTTGTTTCGAAGAAAACTTGCCTTGTGTCCTTGACAAGCATTTCCTAAATTGAGTTTCCTAAACCAATTGATTCATATACAGATGTGGGGGATGGCTTAACTTTCACTCTTCCTCGAACGGAGTTCCCTTCTCTAGATTCTCCTTAGGTAAATGCTAGAGAGGGCTTAGCTTCCACTGTTCCCTGGACGGGGTTACCATCTCCAATTGTCCTCTATATAGTTGTCGTGGAGGACTCCGTTTCCACCGTTTCCTAAACGAGATTCCTTGTTTCGATTGCACCTTAGATAGAAGCCATGTAGGACTTAGATTTCAGCTTTCCTGGACGAGGTTCCCTTTTCTAATTGCCACTTAGATACATGACGATGAAGGCTTAGCTTTCACCTTCCCCAAACGTGTTCCCATCTCCAACATATTTTTCATGTAATACGAACTTGCTTCTATTATTGTGAAAGTTGCATTATAGTTTTGTGCTTATGTTGATTGCTTTTCATGTAATAAAAAATTGCTTTTGTTTATGGTATTACACGCTTGCAACAAAAACACTCAATTGTTTAAAAAAATTTCTTTTCTATTTTTTGTTTTTATTCGATAGGTTTTTAAATTGTAGCAACTTGTATTTTAAACTAACTTGCTTTTCTTTTCCGTTTCTTCTTTTCATATTTTGCTATCTCGAGTTTATGCAAAAAATATATCGGGTCAAATTAGCACAACACATTTCTTTTATAGACTAAAATATTCAACTATATTGCTTTGTTTAATTGAATTACTAAACTGTATTGTTTTCAAAAATATTGCAGTTTCATGTAACTTGTTTTCCCAAACTGCAGTAATTTGGTTCTTAATATTTTCATTTTATGGCTTAAAAAACTACTACAAGAAGAAAAAGGACACTACCAAAATGAAATCAAAATATGACCAATATTAGTCTTATTTCAAAGGTCTCATCGTGATGAATCCAATGGTTCAAACAAATAACAAATCATATGCTCCCTCAAAGAAATATAAACATTTTTTATGTTCTGACTCAAACATTTTCTAGATATTGCAAAATTATAAAAGGACCCGGGGGACATACAAAATATCCTAACTTTACCGTTTACATCAACTACACTACAACGAGAAAGGGAGAGTAAGAGAGAGAGAGAGAGAGAGAGAGAGAGAGAGAGAGAGAGAGAGAGTATCAGTGGCTTTGCATGCGAGTGTTTTTGTTGTGCAAGAGAATTGTTTGGAGATAAACAGGATAGAAGAGGATCAATTATTACCAAAAAGGATATCACGAAAGCAAAGCGGGCTGAGACTTACCCGAGTCAGGTGAGCGCTCAATCATTGCAGATGACGCACGAGCATCGTCAAATCACGTTCATATTTTTTTTTAATTAGCTTGTCATATATTTTTAATAGATAATAGATAGTTAGGACGCCTATGTCCAAATTTCTTTTGCCAAATGGGACATCGGATTCTAATGGATGTATTCAAGAACATGTAATATTTTCCATGCCAACTTTGTTTCTTGAATCGGGCAACTAAATCCTAGATGGATTGTGACACCTGTGTCGTGTCCAGTAACAGCGGGAATAACATCATTGCGGCGAATGGCAGGTCTGCCAGAAGAACAACAAAATTCTTGCCTTCATGGTTTCGGGTTCATCTCACCATGAATGGAGGCTAGCATCAAATAACAAGCAGTCTGGAGAATCTGGACCAGTCTAAATGAACTTATCTTACAGAAGGCAACAGCCCAATTCTTTCTTTTATAAAAAGGAATGCACACAAAAATAGCATGCTGTTGAGATTATGTCGAATATATTACGAGTAGATTAATAAGTTAGACTTTAAGAAGGTGTAACATTATAATAGGGTACTAAAATATATTTTAATAGGGTACGAATAGAGTAGGAGTCAGACTCTTGTATCTTAGACCTCCTATATAAGAAAGAGGGCACCACATATTGTAACCAAGAGAGAAAAGAGAAAGATATTCAGACTCACCCGAGCCAGTACAGAGGGGGTGATCTAACCAGCCCTGTCGGGCAGTCAAACTGGCCGGCCCTCAGGGAAGCTGGCACGGTGGGATTCTATTCAATAATACATGGGTGGAGCGTCCGTAGTCGGCTCTCAGGGATGTAGGTTTCAGCTGAACCACGTTAATAAATATCGGTGTCATTTTCTTCTTGCATGCAATTTCGATAGATCTTACATAATGTGACATCGGTATTGTGACTAGTAGAACCAAGCGAGCCTTAGTAATAGTCGTAAAAGTTAGTGGTGGCTCGATGTCATGAAGACTAATTTTGCTAACGCATATGTATAAAAAAAGGAACGAAGCGTTTATTCCATTCTCTATATGCATAGAACTAAAACGGAATCCAAATCAAAGTTGGAGGGAGTAGAGGGGCGCGGATCCTGGCGGCCATCTGAACACCAACCGAATAACGTACAGGAGTTCATCTTCTCCGTAGCATCTCGCTCCAGCACAATGATGTGGTCTTCAAAAGGATTGGCATCATTATCCAAAATAAAAAAGATTTCGTCACTCAGCGCCTACGCCTTCATCGTCGCTCGACTGATTGAAAAGAAAGTTGGGAGTAGGCGCTACAATATCCAAGAGACAAGGATACTTCATTTTGCACCGAAAAAGAAAAAGGATACTTCTGTTCACATGCCACGATAGAGCCATCGGGTGGACGTTGGCGAATGCTTCGATTGGCGCTCGTGCAACGGTGAAACAGTGGCGGAAGCACCCATACGCTGCACCCGGCAAAATAGTGGTAGAGCCATGAGCAGTTGAGCAAGCACCCACCAACAGGTAGCTGTGCCCCTCTGTTGCTGTGTTGAACAATATATCTCGCACGCACGACGAATGCGGCAACCAATTCCTTCACGGGCGCGGCATCGTTGCGCACCTAGGCAGAGCCATCCTGGATCACTCGTCGTTCTAGTGATAAACTTTGTTAAGTCGCGTGGATGCAAAAACACATCGCTGCACGATGGAACGTGCGCACTGTTGGTGTCGTGGTGGCCGGCGCCGAACCAGTGCCCGTAAATTGAGGAATAATGGACTTTATATGTAATTTAAAAACAATGTCTTGCGAGCAAGGACTCACGTCAGAAATAACACTCCATGCGCACATATGTTGGTGGCACTGTTCTCATCCAACTCGTCACAGGTAACTCCACGCGCGCGCTAGTACAAGACTCCTGCTAAAGAGAAAAACTGGGTCAAAAATCAACTCACAACCTCTTTATGCATACATGTGGAGATCGAACTCCCTTAGGACATAATGGTGGGCGCACAAGGTTGTGCACCTACCATGCATCTAGGTTTGAGCCGTTGTTCTACCTTACGACGAAGTGTAACTTTTATCCCTTCAACACCATCATTTTCTCTTTTATTTTAGGTACATGTGATTGCTTAGCTGACGGATTGAATGTTTATACATGGAGTGCAAAAAAGAAAGAAGCATTTATCAATAAGGAAGAAAATGCTCGCACTTTTGAAAAGTGGCCTTCTTTTGGGGGCCAAACAAGTGTGTGAAGGATAATTTAGGAGATGACAATGGCTGATGATTACCATATGCCGGGGTTCCCCCGATGGAGAGTCACATCCAAACGTCCTGACTCGCTCGAGATAAAGCTAGAATGTTTGCTTGGTCCAGTCCAATACATTTGCCTGATGGTGATGTTGAAATAGTCAACTATTAAGTGCAAGCTCGGGTCAAGATTATGACACTCGACGCAATAAAAAAGGCTATCAAATGCCCACAGAAACAATAGCTGAAGCTAATCATTGGCCGGGGAATTTGCTAAAAGATATTTCGTTAATCCCCTAGACATCAACTCGCAAATGACACAACTCATCAGTGCCTAGCTTGAGTTACAACTTACAACTAGGGAGAACCATGGTCGTGCATATCTTATGAGCATCATTAGAGACCTTTAAGCATGCATCAAGTTGACATTGCTAAAGCATGCAGGGGCTATCCCTTTCTTCGTGTGGGATTCGAGCACTAGAACGAAAAAGGGATGTGGGATCGATGCTCGCAAAGGGCCAGCTCAATCGCTGGAGCCAAGCACACCATAACCACAACAAGGATATAACACTGGCCACGAGAGTCTGAGAGGGAGGGTGCCAACGTGCCACCATCATCAGCACCATCATGAGCAGCACACATCACAATCATAACACTGGAGTATAAACACTGGCCTTGCATGCATGCACCATGGATCGAGATCAAAATGGAACAAGACAGAAGTAGCATGCAGATTGCAGCGACAACTAAAAAGCAAAGCAACGAAAACCACACAGCATCCAGGCTCCTCCTGGGGCTTACAAGGAAAGGAGGAGGAGCATGCACTAGCTAGGCCCACCACCACCAGTCACACGGCAGGGGCAGAGAAGGAAAGAAGAGGGGAAGTGAAGCCGTGAGCATCCATGCATTGCTCTGCTCCCCTTCTCCTGCCCTGTTCTGCCCCTGCCCCCGACTTGGCTCCTATCTGTCCATCATCTCACTCCACTACTACACCCCCAAAGCAGAGCACTAGCTAGTACATTCATCAATCCATTGCGTCGGTTGCACTCTCATCTCGCTCTCCCATGCCCTCATCATGGCCAAAGGTAGAATGCACAAAAAGAGTTTGGCCAGATCATGGCACTGCGGAAAGAGCACCAGCAAAGCTGCCTCATGCCAGTGACAATGCCGATGCCAATGCCATCGTCATAAGGATGTAGTAGGGTTGTGTCAGTACTCGATCAATGCTGCCTCTCTTTTTTTTCCACCGGTAGATGTCATGCATCAGCTGTCCGAGCCGCGCACGCCGAGCTTTTTGACCTCCACCTTGAGCGACTTGAGGTACTTGACGGCCTCGTCGAGCACGGCCGGCGTGTCCATATGGTTGCCGCCGGGGATGATGCCCTTGAGCGTTCGCACCATCTTCTTCATCCGCTCCTTCTTGCGGCCGCCCGTGCACTCAGACCTCGACTTGCTGCCACCGGCGCCGCCGTAGCTGGACGAGCATGAGTCCGGGGAGCTCCCATCCCGGTACCCCGGGGTGCGCCCCGTGCTCACCACGTCGTCCTCGTCGCCGTCCTCCGAGCTCAGCAGCGCGTCGATCTCGTCAGTGTCCTCCTTCTGCCGGACCGAGCAGCTGTCGTCGTAGTCTTTATCCCTGTACAGGCTCTTGCCAGCCTCGTGCGCGTTGCCAACGTCGCCGTAGAAGTGGTCGTACTCCGACGAACCGCCGAACTTGTGGGCCAGGGACGGGTGGAACATGACCCGGCTCTTGGTGCACGTCTGGTCGAAGATGACGTAGTTCTTGGGGCAAGTCTCCGACGGCTGGAACTCGAGCTCGTTCAGCGGCGCCGGGGAGTCGTGAGCCTTCGGTCCGGCGAGAGGGTCCTCGTACGCCGGCACCGACGGGTAGCCGTTGGAGTAGTACCCGGCCGCGGAGTTGTATCCGCCCGCGTCGTAGCCATAGCCACCGTAACCGTAGCCCCCGTAGCCGTAGCCCTGCGGCGGGGAGCCACCGCCGCCGTAGTACCCTTGGCCACCCTGCATCACGCCGCTCGCAACAGATGCTCTTCTCTTTGCCTTAATTTGAAAATTCACGAAGACTTCGTGCCCTCTGTTTCCTCTGTTTTTCTTCTGAAGCTGTTTGAAGAAGGGAAGGTTATGTAATGGTCAACCTGCGTCACAGGCTTGAGAAGCTGACGGAAGTAGTCGGCCTGCATATCGCAATCCAAACGAAAACACATCAGATAGTCAGACCATGGTAACAGAAAGTTAAAGTAAAGCAGTAGAACACGACACTCGGAATAGGCAATGCCAAATGCAAACATATGTGTAAGCGTAACTTTACCATTGTCATTTCTGTACAAGTCCAGCATGCAATTGGTGTATATGTATGTGAGACTAAAGCGACTTTTGCAAATAGTACAAACTTTGGCCTACCACGTAGCACAAGACACAAGCAGAAGCAGGGGTGGGGTATGCCTGGAAAGAACTACACAGAACTAACGGTTTTTGCGAGGGTGCAAACAGGAGAGGGGACAAACACAAAGACGTCCAACTTGCGAAGCATAGTTGTGCCTGCTATACTAGTAGTGGTCAAGTATTTAAAGGTCCCCAACCCAACCAGTGCACGTAAAAGACTGGTGCTACTACTACTAGAACAGAAGCAGAAAGAGGAGGAAAAGCGCCTAAGTGGGGATTGCATTTTTCTGAAAAGAAGGCATGCCGAGATTCGGAACGCGTGCAGCAAAATGCACTACGCGCGTGAACAAAATCTTGACATGTCGTACGGTCTACTCCTGAACGTGGGCAGCGCAGCGTGGCCAAACTGAACTGATCAGGCACTTGGATAATGCGCAAGTTTCTTTCTTAAAAGGCCAGATATCAGAGGGCATAATTCTGTGTGTTACTTAAGTAAGTTCTAACACAATACAGGGATGGCGAGCTTCACAACAACTCAAAGGAAATAATACTTGTGGCTGATTTGACAGACAGGTTGTGCATAACAAGAAGACAGCTATAGGACGTGCAACTTTTCTACTGGCATTTCAAACATTTTCTCCTCCGTGGGGCAGTAACGGCAACCACAGCGATAAGCATGCATTTGTCTTGACTACCAAGAGCCCTACACGATCATAATCCATAGCAACACGATAATCCACAGAGACAAAGTAATCTAACCAGTAGTTGGAGGAAACAAGTAATTAAGTACAACAAAGGTAAGGAGGAGGACGAGAGAGGCAGTACATGCAATGATCGATCACCCGGCAGACTCTGGTCAGCGTGCAGTAGTACGCGATGGCAGCACTCTCGTCACCCTTGTGCCCCAATGCGCACGCTGCGATCCCCACCTCCGACTCCAGCTGATCAACAAGGCGGCACTCACCTGCTAAACATGCCGTAGTTCAGCACTGGTATAGTTCTACGAAGAACTCGACTCAGATTTCATTAGCCCATGGAGAAGAAATGGACATGCTGCAGTAGTACTCGATGACGCGGAACAAGACGACCGGCCGAACGCGGAAGCCCACGCACGGCATCCCCGATCTGCCGCTCGAAGTATGTATCGAGAGACGGAGCGTCGCTCTTGTTTGTGATGAAGCCAAGCTAGAGATACAGAGAGGCGGCAGAGCAGGTCGAAGGAGGGGCAAAACGAGGCGAGATGGGACGGATGCTGTGCAGTGGCGAGGAGAGGCACAGGGTTTATAAAAGGGCCGGGTTTTTTTTTCACCGGGGGGTCTTTTTGCCGGCCTCACCGTGCTGTCTTTAATTTATATTCCCTTGCACTTCTTTTGAGTGGATACAGGCGCAGATACAGAGACCGGGGGTGAGGAGAAGGGAATCGATCGAAGAGGAGAGGGGAGGAACTAATGAGAGATGATACCGAGCGTGGCTGCGTGGGCACTCGATTGGGGTGGTGGGTGCGCGTGCCTCGTGCCCGCGTCTCCTGCTCCGAAAAGCCTCGGCAACCCAGCTCACCCGCGCGCGCGCTCTGCTCCTGACGCGCCGGCTCCACCTTCCGACGTGTCGCCCACCCGACAGGCCCAGTTCCGCGCCGCTTCGCGACTGCTGCTTTGCCCCAGTGGACAGACCGTCCACGGCCGAGGTGGAGGTGGGTGGCCAGCGTGCATGCGTGGGTGCTGCCGTGCCGTGCGCCAGCGGCTCCGGCGCCACCATGCCATGCCCGAGACCAGATCATCCGATGCCGCACCGCAGCACAACCGCACGCACCACTGCTGCGCCCCTGCCGCATGCCCACTAGCTGATCTGGCACCAACGAAACGAATAGGACAAGTGGGGAATCCGATCCTCTGACGCCCCGTAGGCCTGCCTGCCCTGACCACCCGTCGATCCAGTCGCCCGGGCCAGCGAAAAGCACGGCTGCTTCCAAGCCGCATCATGCGATCCAGGCTTAGCCAATTAGGTTAGGTTGCATGCAACGGGCTCCGGATGGATCATGAGGTAGCTGTTCTTTCAGAAGAAGAAAAAAAATGATTATGAGCTAGCTCGTGCCGAGTGCTCATGCTACGTTAGCTATTGTGCAGCAGAGGCATTGCTGTTCGATGGCCTACTTTACAAGTCCTTTTTTTAGTGGGGCCTACTTTACAAGTCTTGTACCGTTCAATCGCACATTGTGATTCCCATAGGCAAATACTCCAAAAACTTTATACTGGTATTCTTTTTTCTTTTGACAGTAAAACTTTATACTAGTATGTTCCTTTGAAGGTACAAACTTGGTGTGTTTGAAATTCATGTGCTCCATACCAGTGCCGAAAACCTTCAAACCGGTGAGGCGAGAAGGATGAAGAACGAAGGCTGTGGCATCATGGCCGTCGGATCGTCCTCGTGTACTGTGGTGGCGCGGCCGAATCATGTCGGATTCTGTGGGACAGCCGTGGACTTTTTTTTGAAATATCATTTTTTTATCTAGAAATTTCAGAAATAATACGACGTTTAAATTTTTTTTAAATGGCCTCAACCGTCACGGGTGATGGCGGTAGGGCCCTAATCGCCACGGCCCATGGCGATTTCTAGCTATCGCCAGCCCAATTGACGATTCACTATGGAATCGGTACGTGCCATGACGATTTGTCAGTAATCGCCACTACCCGTGCCGATTTCTCCTAATCGCCATAACCAGTGGCGATTTGTTGTGACGATTTCCCCATGGTGATTTGTCAGTAATCGCCAGACGTCTGCCATGACGATTTATCAGTAATCGCCACGACCAGTGGCGATTGGTTCTAATCGCCACGACCTCCGCACCCCCTTCTGCTATTTAAACGGGTGAGTAGACGCTCCCACCAGGTAGCTAATCTTCCCTGAGTTCTTCCGAAAAATTGTTGGTATCTCGGAGTAGATTGTTTTGATTTGAGACGATAGAGGTAAGTCTTGTAATATTTTTCTTCCTCATATACGTTGAAACATTGAGATCTACAATTTTTGTTTTATGTAATAATAATTATTCGTGTAAATTACTAGATGCCAGTGATGCTATTTGGAACCCGAGAATGGACTATGAACTTCTTACTCGTGCGGAAATGAGGAGGTGGAGTTGTAAAATTATGCGTTCGCAGATCTTTGAGGAGGTTCATACGTATGCTCTTGTAGAGGTGTTAGCGAGAAGGGGTTTCCTTGGAATTACGTACAAGCAGGTGTGCAATCGTTTGAGAGAGTGGCACAAGATGTGGGAGAGGGTGAACGAGTTTAGAAAACTACCTGGGGCGAACTACATAAAAGGCAATTTCTGTGAAGGAACGATAAGTTTTCCGCAATCTCAGTACAATAAGCACATAAGGGTTAGTACAATTTCTTTGTTCATAGTTCGTAAGCATTTCATGCACCGTTTTCTTTTGATACATCACATTCTCGGTGTGTAAGCACATCCGGAGGATGTAGAGTTGCTGAACTGCGAGATCCGAAACTTCGGGCATGCGGATCGATTCTGAAGAGACCCATTTGCTAATAGAAGACACATAATGAAGACAACATTTGAAGAAGATGAACGCAAAGTTGCTGGACTCTCCCTCTGGCAAAATGTGGGCGCACATCTAAAAAAGATGTTCGATCATCAAAGGATAAAGGCGCATCCAGTTCATCGAAAAAGGCGTGTACCGAGTGCTCGTCGAGTGATGAGGACTTTTCGAAACTGTTTTGCTTCAAAGCGCCCGCTCCAGGGCCCCAAGCAAGCGATAGCAAAAATGATTTCATGTAGTCGTATTAGAAGTGGTAGCGAATAATTGTTTGTTCTACCTACGATATGTGTAGCCAACTATTAATATGGCAGTGTAACGTGGCTCTGTAACCTATGCTTGTGTAATCGGATTTAAATGTTAATTTGTTAGTCTAATATAGTTCGTCGATCACTATGTAAAAATACGTAGCAGTGAATACAAGTGTACTAATTCATACAGTACGAAATGCTGTTACAATATAATGTAGTGAAAGAAATGATAAAATGATACTCGTCGACGCCTAGCCTCATCATCCCCTCTTCCTGATCAGTGACGGTGAGTACCTCGGCCTAGGCTGTCCCGCTCCCGCTCTAGGAGCCCTGCCCACCCGTAGTGTCGGGTCTTCCTCCTCATGGTCTTGTGTATCCTGCGTGGGCAACGGTGGCTGAGTCTGCTGCATCATGCTGGACTATCCGAGTGGAATCAGCTCGTCCGCCTCGTCGTGAAAGCTGAAGCCATGAGTGTCGGGGCTATCGAGAAGGTAGTCAATCGGACTAGCTGGTCTTGAGGCGGCACATGATCTATATATAACCAGAATTAGTTAGCACAACAATGTAAGGAAAAATGGCTTGTACGATATGAGAATTGTTTTACCTTTCGACTCATGAAGAGTGGGGACGCACTCTGCTGCCACGCAGAACCACCCACCTCTGTGGGCCCCAGCGGCTGAGAGGTACGAGGCTGACGGTGCCTCATCTGTGAAGGACGCGGTGGTCTCTGTGCTCTCTGGCTTGAGCTAGTCCCGGCAACAACGTCATCCCTGCACGTGCACCTGAATATGTCCATGATCCTCCTAGTGTACTCCGCGATATCCCTGGTTTTCTTTCTTCTTCGGACATGTCTTCACCCGGTGGCCAAATTTCTTGCAATAGCTGCATTATTTGGTTGGCCCACCAGCCTCCACCTCGTCCATCGTGTTAGCAATGCGGCGAGTCCGCCGTCGTCCCACGGAAGCTCGGAGGAGGCTGAAATCGGGGACCCAGAACCGCTCGCCTAAAGGTACCTGCGTGAAATTATCCACCACACGGAAACCATACAGCTCGCCTGTCCAGGTATCATGGACAGCCTCTTTTGTGAAGTAATACGACACAAACGATCTCGTGTCTATCTTTGTCTTGGCAACCGCGGCAAGGACGTGAGAGCAAGGCTTGTGAAGAAGTATGTGCTTGTTGCACGTACACGTAGCAGAGATATTCGGTTCCACATTGAAAGTAACCTCCTAAGTAATCTCCTGTGTGCAAACCTCAAATCCACTCTTCTGCTTCAAACATACCTCGAACCTACGTTGCACATTACATGTGCATCTGGCCTTGTGCATTTGCCCCTTCTTGGCCTTCTCCTCGATGAACAACATAGTCTTAGCACAATAAGGTGTTCCACCGAATTTGTCCATATGCAGTACAACCTTTGCACGCCTCTCCTGAAAGTACCTCATTGTGCCGTGAAGCGAATCCTCCACGATGGCCACCAGGGGTAAACCGCGTACCCCCTAAGAACAAAATTGTAAACCTCAGCAAGATTGCTAGTCATGATTCCATATCTAGCGCTGTCCGTGTCATGGAGGAGCAACCACTGCTCAAGTGGTTCCTTACTTATCCAGTCCGAAGAGCACTTCACCCTATTTGAAGCCTTCCTCCTAGTGTTTAGATCGTCAACTCCTAAAAGGTCACAAAACCTGTGTGTTACCTCCCCAGGGTTAGGTTGTCTAACCTCCTTCTTCGTGAACTCGTCCAGTCTGCTCTAGTACGCGTCAAACTTCCTAGACTGGTTCTGTTTGAATAACATTTTAAAGAGGTTCATCAACTGCTTATTCTTGAATTGGCGATAGAAATTGGCGGCTAGGTGGCACGTGCGCACCTACTCCGTAGGTCGTACCAACTGGAATCTTCTGACAAATCTTTCCCGCCCTTGTCTTCGCTCTTCCTTGCTGAAGATTGCGAATTACTAGCAGCAGCCTGGTATGCCAGTCATGAATAACACACATATTTGGTCGATCCTTCACAACACCTTTCTTTAGACACACAAGGAACCACAACCATTTATCGTAGCTCTCGCAATCAACGAAGCCCATTGCCAGTGGCACTAATTGATCATTTCCGTCTGCCCCAATTGCGGTAAACTGTGTCCCCTTCATCTGGCTTGTTATGAAAGTCCCATCAATACAAATAATCGGCCGACAATGTCTGAAAGCTTCTACGCATGGGCCAAAACACCAGAAAACACCATTCAACATTATTTTTCCAGACATGTCCGTAGAGGGCAATTCGAGACGGATATGTCCCATCGTTCCTCTGGCCCAATGTGTCCAGCAGGTATGGCAAATTATGATATGAATCGATAAATGTCCCAAACCGCCACTCCAGTGCGATCTGCTTAGCCCTCCATGCCATTGCATAACTTATGCTATACTGGTATTTGCTTTCTATAGATGCATGTATTAACTGTGCTAGAATGTAGACATTCTTCACTATCTCGTGATACATCAACCCAGCCACAAGTTCAGCACTGATATTCCGATGAGTGTTAGGAACACAGTTTATCACACATATGTACGGCACCACCTTCTATGACCCACTACACTTCATACTTTCTCAGGGACGCATGCACGTAGCCCTCACACCCAGCAGACGTAGCCCTCACACCCAGCAGACTTACACTTCACTGAGTACTGATCCCTGCAACTTTTATGTACTCCAAATGTCCTCTGTGTCGACATCGTCCAAAGCTTCACCGCCTCTTTCACCTCTTTCTTAGTGCCATAGAATTCGCCTTGGACAATTTTGTTCGGTTTGTACGGATACCTATCATCACTTGCACCCTCAACATTCATTATGGTGGATATATCTGTGTTCCACATACCAGAAATCGGATCGTCCCCTCCTTCTGTATTCTCAGCTTCGTTCTCTTCGCTGCTACCATCTTCGACATTCATCTGTTCCTCTCTAGCAACGGCATCATCATGCTCCATTATCTGCACTAGTTCCTGATGTATCTCCCTCTCGTCCACCGAACCGCTGAGGTATTGAATAGCTCCTGTCGCGGAAGGTCCAGCAGAAGGTCCACCGCCTTCCACTATAGTGCCTTCTTCCCTAACAACTTCCTCTACTACTGGACTGTTCTGTCCAACTTCATTTCCTCTGCCTCCGCCTTCTTCAGATGACACCTCCTTACCTACTGCTTGGACAACAGATAATGTGAACCCTTGTGTGCCTTACTTGCTCTCAACCAAGCCCGCCAGTCTTTTGTCAGATCTAACGAGAACAAATTCCACCGGACATGCTTGCAAGCCTTGCTAAAATACGCCTGCAAGGTTACACTTGCGACCTCCGGATCAAGACCAAAGGCCCGTGTGAACCATTCTTTAATGGCATTGATAGGGTATTTGTCTGCATCTTGCATACTTAATCTCGATTGTTGGAATCTACTAAGATCGACAGAACCAGAGTCATCTATACGGATGGTACCAATACCATAGTAAACTACAAATTCGACTAGTTCTGACATTCCTGCCATCCAAAACGTAATATTTTAGTCTATACAGTCTAAGATCCTGCCATGCGCCAAAAAATCTTCTACTCAATTTTTAAATATAGTACAAGTGGGTACAACTAAAATTATATATACTACTTTCTGCACACAAATATTATAAAGTATTATTGAACTAAATAGAAAATGTAAATATTCAACCTCTAAATCGATGTCGACTTGCTACTTGAAAATTGATGTCGACTTCCTACGTCATCTACCTAATCTACCATTTGTTCTGAACTAATCATCTATATAATCTACCATAGGTTTCTATTTAAAATACTACTTTATTTCTACGCATTATGAGATCTAAATACTACAAATAAATCTACCCTAAATTTACCCCTGATTCTAGATCTACTATTATATCTAGTACTGAAAATATAAAATTGCTATAATAAACAGTGAAAGATTCAAAAAATACCTCCAAATCGCTGCAGAAATACGCCACACTTCATCCCTCTCTATTTCTCTTATCTATCTTCTCCTCTCCCTCTCTCCCTCCCTACCCGAGCCCCCTATTCTATCCTCTCGTGGCAGCCTCCAACTCCTCCTCCTCTCTCCCTCTCGGGTGGCGATTGCACGAGCTTATATAGGCTAGGGAGTAATCGCCACCACCCGTGGCGATTGCGCCACATGGCTTGGCGGTTGGGGTTGGCGAGCGATCCGGCCGGGGATTAACTTCCAATCGCCACGATCGGTGGCGGTTGCGCGTTATCGCCACGGGTGGTGGTGATAGCTAAAATCGCCATGGGCTGTGGCGATTAGGGTCCTATCGCTACCACTCGTGGCGATTGAGGTCATTTTTGTAAAAAATTTAAACGTTGTAATATTTCTGAAATTTCTAGATAAAAAAATAATATTTTAAAAAAAGCTCGGACAGCCGTCGGATCCATCGCGCGCGTGACAAAGCGCATAATCCACTGCCCCCGGCGCCAGCAGCGTGGGGCCCCCACTGTCGGAACAGAGCCGCCCCTGCTACCTCTCTAACTAGCTAGTAGCTACCCTTTAACCCTATAGGCTGCTTCTGACCAATGGGTCCCCCAGGAATCCCAGTCACTGACAGGGTAATCCTGGCTAATGAGGGCTGCGGCCGCACGGCGCCTGGTCGCAGCATCATGCCGCTGCCCATGGGTCCCAACCTAGGTTGTTCTTGAAGGTGTACTTCACATGCTGCCTACTACCTCTGTCTACATTAGCCTTGTGCGCACTGATCCTGTCCATGATTGATTAATACTACTAACCCGGCCATTGACATGAATCAATGAGTGAGACCAGTCTACTACAATGGCACTAAAGCTTGTCAGGGAAACTCTGATGTATTTGTACAAGCGAGATTAGGTATCCAATCGGAGTGTTCGAGCGACGAGTAATTTTGAATGTACTGCTGCGTCGTGATGAATTAACCGTATCGAACTTAAACAAGACGACGTACGATGGACAAATGCGAAAACTCTGTCCGATAGGTAATCCGATTTATACTTTTTCCATGCAATTAGTAGTTTCTACCCTATTGAACCTAAAAAAATGATGCTGATACGGTTTAATTAGGTTTTCAATCCAAAATGATATTTATATAAGGAGTAAGGATTATCTATTCCTTTGTTGTCTGGGACTGTAAAATCAGTGTCACATTTTAAAACTTGGATCAACATCTAGCAATCCATTATTATCTCCACCACACTTTATACATAGTCTACTGACAATTAGTTTAACTCCATCCAGCAATTTCTAAATATTTGACCTAGTTTGACTCTAAACAGTCTCTAATTTTAACTCTGACTGTTCGTTTTGTACTATACGTTATTAAATATTATGAAAGTGCAGGTAACAAAAATAATTGTTGTCGACAAATCTAACTATGTTTCTATAATATAATCGAACTAAATATTTAGAAATATATCACTGGTCAAATTTTTTCATATTTAACTGGTCAAAGTCAAACATGACCAAGTGACGTTTTGCTAACTTGCCAAAACGACAGGCTTCCCAATAATGTGCTTATCTTAGATGACTAAGATTTATGAAATTTGCATACAACTGAGACTTACCAAATCCTTTTGTGCAAACTATCGATATCTGAATGCCTTGTTAGGTAGCAATGATTAATGATGTGTACGCAAGGACATCTCTTCATTATTTTGCAGCCATATACTCCCCTTGTTCCAAAATATAACATGTATTTTATTTGGTTAAGATATATCTTTGACCAAGAATAACTCTATTAGTATGTGGTTTATGTATACAAATGATGTCATTAGATTCATACTCAAAAGTACTCACTTACGATTGTGACCTTGTATCACATAAACTATATCTTAATAGAGCAATTGTTGGTCAAAGTCTTGTCTTAATAAAATAAAATATGCCTTACATTCTGAGACGGAGAGAGTATATACAAGCCATATGTTTGGATATTAGAATTCAACCAAATTTAGCAGAAATCTGATTTGTATTCGCTATTCATATTCTCGTGATTCATATACGAATATTCCTAAATTTTTTGTGTTGGATCAGTATTATTTTGCCAATTGAAGAAAAGCAAAAGCTTCAGCAAAATAATTTGAGGAAAAGCAAAGGAACAAAGAGTTAATGCATAATTTGGTCCCTAAATTATCTCCAAGGGCTCAATGTGTTTCCTCAACAATGAAATTGGCCAAACAAGACTAGAATTATCACCAGAGGCTCATTTTTGTTCGTCGTTACAAAGGATCGACCATCACAGAAGAAGGCTCGGAATATTGTGAACAGAGGAGGAGGCAAGGCAGCACCCGGAGCATGATGCTGTTGAGCTTGCCCTTGAGAGGTTCGGGAGCACCAGTGCCACGGGCTTGAGATCGATGCCGAGCTCGTGACATAGCCACGACATCCCGGTAGGACAGAATGCCCGAACGCGTGCGTACATTCGATAGAGACCATGGAGGCGCAAGATTTTATCTGGCATGGAGCCAGGCACTGCGGTCGGAAGAGGCTAGGGAAGCGCGACATTAGTATGGGATTCATCGACGGTGACAGCGTCACTCGAAGTAGCATAGGGCACGATGCGTGAGCGTGGCGTCAGCGTAGAGAGCAACATTGACGGCTCATCTTGGGGAGAGAGAAATGCGGTTAAGAGATGGAAGAAGAGGGCTATTGGCGAAAAAGGATGAAAACAAGCTCATTTTATAGTTGAGAGACTAAATTGACCCCTGTGTGATAGTTCAGGCCCAAATTGTGTATTAACCAAAAAAAAGAGGGAGTCCATTCCGTCCATTTTATGGCATGGAGGTATAACAGTGTGCTTCTATCTTTTGTAACAGCAAACTTGAGGACAGAACAAAAAACAGGGGGAACACCCTGGCCCCACATGTCCAAGGGCCGGCCGAACTTGCACCGTATGCATGTATCCGCGATTAATAAAACTTGATTCCCCTCATCACATTCCGCTAGTACATGCGATACTCTGGATGACAATCGACAACTATCACAACCGCAGTTACGAAGAATGTATTATTAATTAGGTGTTACTACGTCGTCAAAATGGTCAATAGAATAATTAGCACAAGGATAATTACATAACACGTTGCTTACATGCTACATAATATGGAGCACAAACTAGTGTGCCAACGTCATTAAGTCATGTGCACTGCGAAGGCGGCCCCACGGGCGGGGGATGGGCTGGATTGCGCCGCGCACTAGAGCATCGCTTCTGTAGCTATACAAGGGGAAAACGGATGGATGGCGCCATCATTCCGCTCGTAATGTACCCCACCGTAGACCACGTCCAGGGCGCACACTCCCCCTCGAGGCGTGCAGCTGTCGGAAGCGAAGCCCTCGCGAAGGCATGAACGCCATCATCATCATCATGGCAGCCATCATGCCGTCCTCGCGCCGAGGCAAGCCAAAGACCGAACACAGTGGCAGCAGCAGCAGCGAGCCTGCCCCCTGATTGGTGGCCCCGCCTCATGCGGATATAGTAGTAGCCGCAGTGGCAATATTGTACTCATGGTCGTATATGGCACTACTATTGCTTACCACCGGCTACTAGCACTAGGCACGCACCCGGTCTCTCATTCGATCGATTCACGCACGCACGCACGCACGCACGCACGCAGCGGCAGGTAGGTAGAGAGGCTGCAGGCTCGCTATTATGTCGCCACAGGCGTACGTCGATGCGGTCTCGAGCCCACGCGGCACGCCACGCCACGCCACGCGCGGGAATACATGAACGCGACGGCGACGGCAACGGCAACGGCAACGGCAACGGACGCATGCATGATCGCGTGTCATGGGCCTGGCGTGGGGTGGTGACCGGGTCGATACGGCTCCTCTCCTCTTTCTCTTCTCGTCTCGTCTGTGTAGCTCGGCCGTGTGGGTGATGGTGTTGGTGTTGGTGTTGGTGTTGGGTTGTGAGGGGCTAATCGAGTGCGGGGCGTAGGGAGGTGAGGTGATATGATGGCGCCCGATCCGGCACGGTTCCGGTGCCGCCCGCGAGATTTTCTTTGGGCGCCACGGAATTGCGCCGTATTATGATCGAGCACGCCGGCCCAGCCATCCATCCGCTAGCCCCAGCTCCAGCAGACGCGCGCGCATACTCGTACGTGCATCGATGCATGCATAGCTTATAGCTACGCGCTGGATTCGCCTCTTCGCTTTTTTGGCAGCGGCGTTTGCTCGATCGATCCTCTCTCTAGCTTCGTTTTTAAAATTTGAAAAGCTAGCAAAAGTTTTGTACTCGGGTACACGTTGGGGCTCCCGAAGATCATAATGGGAGTTTGGAAACAATGCACGGATGCCCCACCATGGGCTCTGTTGACCGGACGGCAGGCGGCTCGTGGCCTGGCCATGCACGGATCTTGGTCTCGGATCTTTTATACTCCTAGAATGCTTTCCGTTCTTTCGTCGCTCACCCCTAGAGAGAAGCAACAAAAGTTTAAAGAGGGACACGATGATCTCGGATTGTTTCTCTCTTCTCGATCTACTGCCTGGCCTGGCCTGGCCTAGCCGTCTGGGCTGGCTACGTCGGCCTTGGGGTCCAAGGCGGCATCATGGCGTGGCGTCGAGCGGCCGTGCTTCCCAGGGCGCGCGCGAACCTTTGAATTGTAGTACCACCATGCTTTGAAAGGCCGGGTTGAGGTTCGTGCCGAATGATTAAGCCTGTCCCATCTACCACGTGTATGCAGCGGCGAACCTATAACCAAAATAGTCCCGTATAAATCACACGTGTTTTTCACTTTGAGTTAAGATGTCACCGGCGAACCTATAACCAAAATAGTCCCGTATAAATCACACGTGTTTTTCACTTTGAGTTAAGATGTCACACTATACATAATATAAAATATAAAGTTTACCAAGAAAAATAATTTTAGATCTGGTGTCCTATGCACCACGGCAGCATTAGGTAGGTACGCCCTTGCGGAGTTTTTTTTTAAATATTTTTATTTTAAAATTTTAGAAATATTATTACATTCAAAAAATTTACAAAAATGACCTCAATCAGTACGGACGATGGCGGTAGGGCCTTAATCGCCACGGGCCATGGCGATTGGCACCTATCGCCACCCCAACCGATGGTATTGATGGTGATTGTCAGTTAATCCAGGGCCGGATCACCCGCCAACTTGCAACCGCCGTGCCACCTGCCTATATAAGGTCGCGCAATCGCCACCCGAGAGGGAGAGAGGAGGAGGATTTTGGGGCTGCCACGGGAGGAGAGATTACGGGGGCTCGGGTAGGGAGGGAGAGGGAGAGGAGAAGATAGATAAGAGGAGATAGAGAGAGAGGAAGTGTGGGGTATTTCTGCAGCGATTTGGAGGTATTTTTTTGAATCTTTCACTGTTTATTGTAGTAATTTTATATTTTTAGTACTAGATATAATAGTAGATCTAGAATCAAGGGTAAATTTAGGTAGATTTATTCGTAGTATTTAGATCTCATAATATGTAGAAATAGAGTAGTATTTTAAATAGAAACCTATGGTAGATTATATAGATGATTAGTTCAGAACAAATGGTAGATTAGGTAGATGATGTAGGAAGTCGACATTGATTTACAGATAGCAAGTCGACATCGATTTAGAGGTTGAACATTTATATTTTATATTTAGTTAAATAATACTTTATAATATTTGTGTGCAGAAAGTAGTATATATAATTTTAGTTATACCTACTTGTACTATATTTAGAAATCGAGTAGAACATTTTTTGGCGCATGGCAGGATCTTAGACTGTATAGACTTAAATATTACGTTTTGGATGGCAGGAATATTAGAACTAGTTGAATTTATAATTTACTATGGTACTGGTACCATCTGTATAGATGACTCTGGTTCTGTCGATCTTAGTAGCTTCCAACAAACGAGATTAAGTATGCAAGATGCAGAGAAATACCATATCAATGCCATTAAAGAATGGTTCACATGGGCCTTTGGTCTTGATCCGGAGGTCGCAAGTGTAACCTTGCAGGCGTATTTTAGCAAGTCTTGTAAGCATGTCCGGTGGAATTTGTTCCCGCTAAATCTGACAAAAGATTGGCAGGCTTGGTTGAGAGCAAGTAAGGCACGCAAGGGTTCCCATTTTTTGTTGGTCCAGGCAGAGCTAAGGAGGTGTCATCTGAAGAAGGCAGAGGCAGAGGAAATGGAGTTGGACAGAACAGCACAGCGGCAGAGAAAGTTGTTGGCGAAGAATGCATTGTAATGGAAGGCGGTGGACCTTCTGCTAGAGCTTCCGCGACAGGAGTTATTGAATACCTCAGCGGTTCGGTGGACGAGGGGGAGATACGTCAGGAACTAGTGCAGATCATGGAGCATGATGATGCCGTTGCTAAAGAGGAACATATGAATGTCGAAGATGGCAGCACCGAAGAGGACGAAGCTGAGAATGAAGAAGGAGAGGATGATCCGATTCCTAGTATGTGGAACACAAACATGTCCACCATAATGAATGTTGAAGACTCAAGTGATGATAGGTGTCTGTACAAATCGAACGAGATTGTCCAATGTGCAATATATGGTACGAAGAAAGAGGTGAAAGAGGCGGTGAAGCTTTGGGCGATGTCGACACAGAGGACATTTGAAGTGCATAAAAGTTGCAAGGATCAGTACTCAGTGAAGTGTAAGTCTGCTGGGTATGAGAGTTACGTGCATGCGTCCCTGAGGAAGTATGAAGTGCAATGGGTCATACGAAGAGTGGTGCCGCACCAGAGCACGAGTGGAGGATTCACGAGTCATGGATCGAAAGGTACATTAATTGATTATATCTATATTATCATGTTTCAGTACTAATTTATTCTTTTTTTTGTTCTGACAGGCTGGCTTGGTCTGATTTACTACCACTCGCACGGATGGTCGAGGCGGTGGGCGACGAGGACATCACAGACCCGGCTGCTGGAGTGAGTCATTCCAGGAGGTTTCCTTTCCTTGCCTCGTTGCTCACCGCACTTGTAGACAGGTGGAGGCTAGAGACCCACACCTTCCACTTTGCTTGAGGGGAGATGACGGTCACGTTTCAGAACACGGCCTGCCTACTTGGCCTACCTATGGCGGGAGCCACGGTAGGTGCGCTCCAGGCTCCTGCCGGTTGGCGTGAGTCACTTGCGGAGAGGTTTGCCCCAGCTCTACCGCTAGGTCCATCTCAGGTTGAGGTGGCAAGGGTGGCGAGAAGCACGGTCCCAGGTTGATGTGGCTCTATCAGTTTGAAGGACGTATGTCATTTAATGATGTTCAAGTCAACCTATTTCTTTTGTCTGACATGTTCATTCAGGTGGACAGCCTGGAGCATAGATTTCAAGGAGATCTCGACGTGTACCAGCTGAACCGGGGACTTGAGGCGTACGTGCTTTGGCTGCTTGGGTACGTGATGTTCACGAGTGCGTACGGCGACAGCGTGGACGCTCGCTACATCGAGCTCGCACGACAGATCGCAGATGCTGAGTTAGAGGATCAGCTACCTCCGTCGAGCTGGGGGTCTGTAGTGCTTGCGTACACGTGCTGAGCGCTCTGCTCCGCATGCAAGAGGAAAGATATCAATGCCAATCTCACAAGGTGTCCGCTTCTTCTTTTGCTATGGTCGTTCGAGCGCTTCTCGGACGGACGACCATGGGTTGATGACTCAGCTTACGGCCCAGAGTTCTACTGTGGTGCTGGGCCGCAGTTGCCGTAGGATGGACCTACTTTCGGGTCCATGTGGACAAAAAGAACAGTGAGTTACTTTCTCTTTTCCTCAGCTTGTATTTCCCTAAAATATTTGTACCTCAGTTCGTAAGTTTTTTGACTATAACACCTTCTTACGTACGTGTTGCAGCCACAGTAGGCGAAGGCTCAGGTACGAGGTTATTACCTCTCTTTCACGGAGCAATTCCAGCACCTCCCTGCGTAGAGTGTCATATGGGAGCTGTACTCCGATGATGCATTGATGTGGCGTGCACCGCACCGGGGGATGTCTTCACTGTGCCGCCGGGACGAGCACTATTGGAGGACCACTTCAAAGATTGTCTTCGACATCTTCGTCGAGGACCACTCACCACACCGTGTGATGAGGCAGTTTGGCTTGTACCAGGAGTACCCGCCTCCACATGTACCACCGGTCGAGCCAAACGCACACACGTAAGTCAAGTTTCAGAACTTCTATAGATTTAGAATGTCTATTGCTTTTACGAGATACAAATTCATTAAATAAACAGGTGGAGTCGCAAGGGAGGGAGTATTAGGGAGACACAGTGGGCATCACGGATGACCCCTTTCGTTGCTCAGTGGAATAGTGCTCTGAACAATGTCTAGCGCAAGGAGCGGCCATTTCGATATGCGGAGTTCGAGGCCTACTTGTAGTGGTATTTGCCACGTACGTGCATCCACCTTATTCGTGGAAGCGAGGCTCCTGATGACGCGGCGGCACAGACAGCAGACATGTACCCGATCCTCGCAGCTGAAACTTTGGATTTGGCGGTTAGCGAAATTCGTGCTTCGCTTCTCCGTATTTACTTGTTTGTTACTTATGTGCGTACTTATGATTCTCACTCTTCAGGGACAGTGGGTGACAGCGGCGAACCCGGAGGTCACCGTTATTCTTCAGCGGCTCCCAGCCAGCACTGAGGGCCACTCAGGCTTGTCCAGGGTCGTGGAGTACACTAGGAAGATTATGGACATATTCAGGTGCACGCGCAGGGATGACGTCGTCGCTGGGACTAGCACAAGCCAAGGAGCGAGACCACCACGTCCTTCACAGACGAGGCACCGTTAGCCTCATACCTCTCAGCCGCCAGGGCCCAAAGAGGCGGGTGGTTCTGCGTGGCAGCAAAGTGCATCCCCACTCTTCATGATTCGACAAGGTAAAACAATTCTCATCTCGTACAAGCCATTTTTCCTTACATTGTTGTCGATCGCATGAAACAAATCGCAAAACACACGATAATGAATACTTTGCCCAAGGCACCTCACGCGTCCTTGTTTCTCTTTATTTCTTCTCACAACTCTCCTTTTCGTTGTGTTTGATCTTTACAACCTGCCCTCTTTATATAGGTGCAAAATCTCATAGAAACTAACTAGAACTAGGAGTCCTAATCCTACTCCTAATCCCTCCTAATCCAACTAGGACTCAATTCAACTAGTTTGGATTATTTCTAACAATCTCTCCCTAATCCAAACTTGGTTGCACTTTCACGCCATGACTCCACCGACGTGTACACGCACTTTCTCGCATCAACGGCATCGCACCGTCCGTCTTGTAGCAACATCTCACTGACTACAATGTGATCAAGTCAGCATCACACCAACTTCTCTTACGACGATGATCTCACACCACCGCCGCCGGCCTCTCACCGAATCACACTGGCCTAACACCAAGACCTTACTCCTACGAGAATATGAACACACACCGAATCTCACGCACAGACGCATGATGACTCGACTCCTGGTACAACTCTCATGTGCACCAACCAAAACTGACCAAAGGATGGACTCAATCCAAAACCACCGAACTCCTTTTACTGTTTTTATGGCTTTTTGCTGGTTAACGTGTCGACGATGGCATCCAGGACTCACGTAGCCTTCCTCAATTCCCGCGATGGCCCTTTTCTTTTCACCAATTGCTCTGCTACACTCGTTCACCGACAGCTTCAGCAGAAAAAATCGCTTTCTCTGCCTAGCTCGCCCGCCTGCCACTCGCCTACGCGGCAAGCCCACGTTCAGCCTCTGCAAGCCCACGTTGCCGCTCAACCAACATAGCCTGCTGCTTCTCCGTTCAACTGGCCTGCCCCGAGGCACAACAGGGGTCACCTCTCCCCGGACAAGTGCACCTTCAATCTTCCTTGCTCTGATACCAATTGTTGGGTTTTAGCCCAAGGATCGATCACATGAAACAAATCGCAAAACACTCGATAATGAATACTTTGCCCAAGGCACCTCACGCGCCCTTGTTTCTCTTTATTTCTTCTCACAACTCTCCTTTTCATTGTATTTGATCTTTACAACCTGCCCTCTTTATATAGGTGCAAAATCTCATACAAACTAACTAGAACTAGGAGTCCTAATCCTACTCCTAATCCCTCTCCTAATCCAACTAGGACTCAACTCAACTAGTTTAGATTATTTCCAACATAGGTTACAGAGCCACGTTACACTGCCACATTAATAATTGGCTACACATATCGTGAGTAGAACAAGCAATTATTTGCTACCACTTCTAATACGACTACATAAAATCATCTTCGCTACCGCTTGCGAAGAGCCCTGGAGCGGGGGCTTTGAAGCAAAACAGCTTTGAGAAGTCCTCATCACTTGACGAGCACTCGGTACACGCCTTTTTTGATGTACTACATGCGCCTTTATCCTTTGATGATCGAACATCTTTTTTAGATGTGCACCCACATTTTGCCAAAGGGAGGAGTCCTGCAACTTTACGTTCATCTTCTTCAAATGTTGTCTTCATTAAGTGTCTTCTGTTAGCAAATGGGTCTCTCCAGAATCGGTCCACATGCCCGAATCTCGTAGTTGAGCAACCCTACATCCTCTGGATGTGCCTACACACCGAGAATGTGATGTATCAAACGAAAATGGTACATGAAATGCTTACGAACTAGGAATAAAGGAATTGTACTAACCCTTATATGCTTATTGTACTGAGATTGCGGGATACTTATTGTTCCTTCGTAAAAATCGTCTTTCGTGTACTTCGCCCCGGGTAGTTTTCTAAGTTCATTCACCCTCTCCCACATCTTATAGAACTCTCTCGAACGCTTGCACACTTGCTTGTAGGTAATTCCAAGAAAACCCTTTCTCGCTAACACCTCTACAAGAGCACGCGTATGAACCTCCTCAAAGATCTACGAACGCATAATTTTACAACTCCACGTTCTAATTTCCGCACCAGTAAGAAATTCATAGTCCATTCTCAGGTTCCAAACAACATCATTGGCATCTAGTAATTTGCACGAAAAATTATTATTGCATAAAACAAAAATTATAGATCTCAATGTTTCTACGTATATGAGGAGGAAAAAAATATTACGAGACTTACCTCTATCGTTGCTATCCATCCGCGAACTACTTCTTCTCCTTCCAAATCAAAACAATCTACTTCGAGAGACCAACAATTTTTCGGTAGAACTCAGAGAAGATTTGCTACCTGGTGGGAGCATCTGCTCACCCCTTTAAATAGCAGAAGGGGGTGCAGAGGGGGCAATCGCCACGGGTGGTGGTGATTAGGACCAATCGCCACCAACAATGGCGATTAGGTTCCAATCGCCACGGGTGCTGGCGATTACTGACAAATCGCCATGAGGTGTGGCGATTCCATAATGGATTGTCCTTACCGCTAGCGATTGGGCCCTATCGCCACGGGTGGTGGCGATTTCCCTCTAATCACCACGAGCGGTGGCAATTGAGGCCAGTTTTACAATTTTTTGTTGTTGTGATAATATTTTTAAAATTTCTAGATAAAAAATAATATTTTTTTAAAAAAGGGCCGCCCTTGCATGTATGTTCAAGCTCCCAAAGTCCCGATAGGAAAAGAAGAAAAAATATATTGCCTAGACCTTTGCCTGCTACGGAACAAGTTCAACCACGTCGCATATACAAATTTGGTGGTTATAAAGATTGACTTATACCTGAGAAATACTAAGCAACATAAAAATAGCAAAGCAATTAAAATGAATTATTTCTCATCTTCACCTTCTCTTTTCTTTTGCTCCCAAGAATCGTTCCTCTTCCTCTCCCAATTTCTATCCTCCCTTGGCCAGTGACCTCACCAGCCGAAAAGGAGAGGGAGGGGCTGGCGCTCCTTCTAATATATATACCCCTCTGTCTTAAAATAGATGTCCTTTTAGAGCTTGACACAAGAACTAAGGGTGTGAGTTAAATATCAATAATGTCCTTCAATCATTTCCATGCACACATCTTTTTCCCCCTCAAGGCAATAAATACTCTCTTTTCTTGATGACATTGATGAAGAGCAAAATAGGAACACAATGACTAAAACTGTATAAAAAATGTAGAAGTACATGTATCTTGAGAAAAGTTTAAGAGGCTAAAAAGAAAACTATTTTGAAATGATGGAGTATTTAGGTAGTTTTATCTAGTGGTGTTTCCGTTCGTGGTTCTCCTTGTATTGAAACGATAGTCAATTCACCATGCTGCCCTTGAGGAAGAAGGACGTCTGCTGGCAATGGCGACACCGATACTCAGGGAGTGGAGGTGAGACAAGAGAGAGAGAGAGAGAGAGAGAGAGAGAGAGAGAGAGAGAGAGAGAGAGAGAGAGAGAGAGAGAGAGAGAGAGAGAGAGAGAGAGAGAGAAAGAGAGTGAGAACAGGAGGGGGTGAAGGGGTGAGACTTTCTTCTACGGAAGGAGTAAATCACCGATTTCATTAATGAAACCGGCCTTTACAATTGTTTATGGAAAAATAAATTCAGCCATTTAGCGATCTAGATACCATAAAATAAATAATCAAATAGGGCAAAACAAAGAGTATATATTAGTGAACATAATAGAAAGCAAATGAAGATCCTCAGCTCCAGTATTCCTTGATCACATTAGGCGATGATTTGCTGAAGCCCATCCTTGGGCCATGTTAAATACCTCGCCTGCCACTAGTCTTAATCTTGTTGCATTTTGGTGTAATATCCTTTTTTTTGGCGTTCCTTGTGTAAAATAGCCAAATAATCAATCTAATGACAAATGTAATGAACTAGAGAGCCCAATAATCAATCTGATGACAAATATAATGAATTGTAGTAGTAGGATCATTAGGATATTTGGATTGGAAGCATGCATTATTTCTCATATTCCATAGTGTGCAAATAATTTCGTAAATGCATGTGGAGCTACCAATTTCTAGTTCTAACATGCATGTGTTAAACTAGTCGATTGCAAGTTGAATTAAAAGCACATCGAATGATAGACCAAATATAAATATACTTAATTAGTAAGAGGGCACCAAAACATTAGATGGTGGATCGATTCTTTGGCAATACAAAATAAGGACTTAGCATCCCCTCGTCATCCTCTTTTCTATAAATTGTCTTTTGTAAGAATGCTTCGATGAAGCACTAGCCAGCAAAAAAAGTTCTATTTTTTGCAGGGAGATTAAGTTTTCAAATGAATTTGTGTGGAGTGGATGGTATACTATTTAATTGTCTGTAAACTGATTTGACTGTAAAGATGCCTTCGCTATCAAGAGACCAAATGAGCTTATCAAATCACTTGAGAGCCTAATGTCTTGGCACATTCCACTGAGACAAAAACACCCACATAAATATCTTCAAAACTGGAGGCAACCCCAACCCCGACAAAAAAAAACACAATTCACAGCTACACTCCTGACACAATTATGTTATAAAGTTGTGGGAATTTTTGGACCAAGGTAGAATCACCTATCCAACGATCCTCCTAAAATCTCATAATCAACCCCATTTCCAGTTTTCCTTTTACAAAAGGGGAAAAGTAGGGATTTGATTTCTGTTAATCCAGCCCAAAATTGGAAAGATCTAGGTTGTTTGGTTGCTTGTGAGAGCATTTGATTTGAGTACTTATGTATTTCTTCCTAAATACTGGCTACCATAATCCTCCTCATTCTCCATTTTTTCATAGCCATTTACCTAAAAGGATTCATTAGGTCTAAGTCAAGCACACCTATTCCACCCAAGTCTTTTGATCTAACATACAATAACACAGTCTACTAGGTGGTATTACCGGGTGCCCCTGTTTTCTTGCCAAAGGAGCCGCTTTTTGAACAAATATATTCTGTCCTTGACCCTTTTAACATAAACCATACAAGGCATCATGTAAATTGATTTAATTTATTGCTTAGGCAAGAGTTAAGAAAGATGTGTCTGCCTCCAATTGAAAGCAGTTTGCCTTGCCAATCCTAGTTTCCAACCTATCCTCCACAGCCTTTCAATTTTTATTCACAATTATTTTTGAATTAATTGGAATTTCAATATCTATGATAGGAAAGGAACCTTGCTTACAAGTAAATACATCCTCGTAACGAAGGTGATTATCCACATGACGATAGATAGTACAGTATCCCATATATGAGGAGGTATTCGTGTACGATTCTCTGGATTATCGGAGTACAATACGTGTCCGGTAAGGATCCTAGGAGATAAGGTAACCCCCCGTAAGGAGGGAAGACACCCCTTAAACTAGGAAGTCGATCCCGATGTTTAAGGAAGCCAGAGTTCTACTCGGGCATAAGTCCATGACCGGTACGACTCGGAGAGCCCCCTATAAAAGGATCGGCAACCCTATAGGGGAGGGAAGAGTCTTTTAGGTTCTACAAGCCCAGTGATTTTCACGAGAAGACCCGCCGCCTCGAAAGAGTCGAGCCCAGCGGAACTAGTCGACATAGCCTCCGATTAGGTCTAGGGTAGCCACTAACATACACATCCCTTGTAAAGACATTCTCTGATCAATGTATACGAACAGGACGTATGGTTATTATCCTAAGGGAGGCCCGAACCTGTATAAAAAGGGTGTTTCCTTGCCGTCAGATCTCTTGGCCTTGTGCCCTAGAGGTCCCTACCCCCTAAGTATCACAGTTTCACAACTACCGTAAGATCGGCAGTTTACCAATCGTCGACAGATGGCGCCGACCGTGGGGACCTCTCCGGCTCAAGCCGTCAAGGAAGCATCAGAGTCGACAAGATGTGCAACTAGTCGCGATCAGCCCGCGTCGCCGATTGCACGGCCCTCCCTGGTTCGACTCGAGGAGGAAGAAGCAGGCTCGGCAGCGGATACGATTGCACTCATGCGACGCACCGGGTATTCAGATTTGGGTTTCTACGACAACTTCGGCCCGATAGATCCATACCCGGTGACTGACCGCGTAGATTTTAGAGAATATGCCATTGGCGAGTAATCAGATTGCGAAGTCGATCACTTCAGAACCGAGTGCGCCAGGGCCTTCGAAGGGACGTTGGTGTTACCCGACGATTCCCAGGCAGGAGCGACCAGCCCGACGCCAGGACGGTCGCCTACGACTTCGGATCGACCAATCGATCAAGATCCCAATCACAATATCCCTCCCTACGAGGAAGACACGATGGAGTGGGAATACACCCCATCTATTCCAGACCCTCGTGTGGTTCTCGCGATTCTGGACGATCGAGAAGATCCCGAGGACCAGGATCAAGATGGGGGCTCACAACGTCAGAGCCCGATGGCTACTCCCCATGGGAACGGGAACATGCCCACGGCAGAAGACAGCACCCCTCAAGGGACGGGGGAATATGTGTCCCGAACTACCCGAAGACTCGCCGAGATGCGCAATTTGCTGTCACGACCATCGGCGGCAAATCTGACGACACCCGATGGAATACAATGCCTGCAACGGCTGGGGGCTGAACTACAGCAGGCCCAAGCCTAGGCCGAGTCTTCTTGACTCCAGTCGGTGACACACAGCTCCACCCGAGGGAAGACCCCTCTCTGACCGAAGGAATCGGATGGAGAAGGACGACATCCCAGGAACCAATCTCGTCGGGAGGAATAACATGTCGACCTCTACGACAGGCTCAACGAGCGCCGATCCCAAAGGTGCCAGCGAAAGCAAACTCCTTCCCGGAGAGACAACCGACACCGCGCTAATAACCGGGGACGATCCCCAACCCCAAATAGCGGTGAGAACGCGCCTTATCGGAGGACCATCAACAGATGCCAAGCGCTGTCCCAAGAACTCTGACATGTGCGCTGGCCGTCTCGCTTCAAGCCTAGGGCCCTAGAGTCGTACGATGGCACCACGAACCCTGCAGAATTCCTACAGATCTACTATTCCTACAGATCTACTATTGAGTCGCCAGGTACGATGGCACCACTACGACTATTGAGGCCGCGAGCGGAAACGAGAAGGTCATGGCCAACTATCTCCTAACCGCTCTCAGAGGAGCAACCAGGACCTGGTTGACGAACCTACCCCAGGAACGATCCGCTCCTGGGGACAGCTTTGCGACATGCTTCTCGAAAACTTCTAAGGTACCTTCACACGTCCTGGTCGGGTCGACGACTTATTCCTAGTCGTCCAACGCCCAGACGAGACCCTCCGAGAGTTCACCAAGCAGTTTAGTGCTGTTCACAACACTATTCTCGAGGTAACCTACTCGGACATCATTCGTGCCTTTGTTCGAGGCAGCAGAAACGAGATGTGCACGCACGACCTGATTATGCATCCACCCAAGACAATGGCACAGCTGATGGATCTAGCCGAAAAAGCCGCCTGTGGTGAGGAAACACTACATTACATCAAGCAGCAACAGAACAGGTTGCCCAGGTCTCCCCTACGGACCAGAGATGACTCAACGAAGATGAAGCGGAAGAAGAAATTCTCTGGAGGGAACAGGGAGAAGAGAGCTAAAGCCGATGAGGCATTGGCCGATCTCCCCGAGAAGCGTACCTGGCGACCACGCACCAAGGACAAGCCGACGGCTCCCTCTGACAAGACAGGAAAACTCTGGTGTGACTTCCACCAGACCGATTCGCATGATCTCCATTAGTGCCGCATCTTCAAGAAGTACCTCAAAGAAGAAAGAGAAAAGTTCCGCGAGGAAAACCCGTAGGTCGCAAACAATAGTCGGGACACGACGTTTGACGATGATGACTCCGCCCTTGAGCCATTCCAGGGGCATATTAGAGCAATCAAGCATATATTCGGGGGCTCGGCTTCCTATGAGTCGAAGAGGTAGTACAAGGTGATCGCTCGAGAGGTTCTCGCGAATATACCGTGAGTCCCTCGGGCAATCAAGTGGTCGGAGGTCACGATCACATTCGACCAAACCGACTGTCGCGGGGTGTTCGCGGCAATATCCATTTGTAATAGGATTGTCGGGGTAGCGTGAAAGGAAGATCTAGGCAGTGCACACAAGAATTTACCCAGGTTCAGGCTCTCCAAGGATGGAGATAATACCCTACTCCTGCTGAATATATTTGATGATCTTGCGTGAAAAGAGAGTGTACAGGAGGTTGAAGAAGATGCTATGGAATTTAGAATACTCGATCCTCCTCTCCGCATGGGGGCTTGGCCTTATATAGGCCCGTACATCAGCCGACTCGGCAGTCGGCTGAGCTACAGTAACGGTTTTAATTTAATGACGACATTTACATCCAGTAACGGCCCGAGTAACGCCAGTCTTCATGCCGGTTGAAACATATGCCTTTGATGAGTTGTAACGCCTGTCTCGATGACACCCGGCCGTTGCAGTCACCCGGGCCTTTCTTGGGCCTTCATCCGAGTGGGCCCTTATGAGGCTTCGCGAGCCTGTTGGGCCGACTCGTGGTGCTGGGCCTACCCGGATGGGCTTCCCCCCGTCAGTAGCCCCCGAGTGCTTCGAGGTCTTGACACGCATACCGACTGAGGATCAGGCTGTGCTTGTCCGAGTCGCTGGTGGAGAGACCTTGATGGACTCCTGAAAAAAGAAGGTTAAATTTTGCTAAGTGTTAAGAGCTCGGTGATACCCGTGCTTTCCGGCTAAGGAAACCGGCTTGCGGCCCTCCGAGAGGCGTATCATGAATTCCGAGTGAAACCGAAATAACGCCTGGCCTATCCTGTGTGGACGGTTGCCATCTTGTGCCCGCAGGGGGGATGCCTTTCGACTTTCAACTTCGAAACCGAGTCTTCGAACCCGGCATTGAACCCTGAATCATTGAGCCAAGTTGAGCCGCTGTGGCGTTTGGTTCCGATTCAGAGGTTACGTTGCCCTGCTGTGGATGCCGGGTTCGTCCTTAGCTTGGGTGTTGCCGAGTGACCTGCGAACCCTGTTGGGCCGATCATCAGCACCCTTTCGCAGAGCCAATCTGCTTCCGAGTTTGGCGGCTTGTGCGCCTCGGAGTTGCTTGACGAAGTCGACATAACCTGTGACGTGTCCCAACGGGTTAAGCCGACTGTCAAGTCGATGCTTGGGCAAAATCCGACTCGATCTGAATCGGCTCCAATCGCAACCGACTGGAGTCGCGGGGTTATCCTGACTGATGTCGCATCAGCATTTAATGCGCGCAGCCGGTTGGACAGAGTGCCCGTGGTGCAATGATTTCACCTCGAATCGCGAGTGAAGCGTGCCCGAGGCATCTGCTGCCGCTGCTCTGATTTCGCGCAATATCCGAGGCGGCAGCCCATCATGACCGCGCCCGAATCACGCGATCGACGTGCGCGAAACGGAGGCTGACGTAATGACCGCCAGTCACGTGAGGCTGACGTAATGACCGCCAGTCACGTCGCCTGGGGTGCTGCGTCGTGGCGAAAAACTCGCCCGAATCCCGCGGGTTCGTGCGCGCGGGACGACAGTTGTCAAATCGGTTTCTGCCACGTCGGACGCACGATCGCCAGCGGTTGGACTCCCCGGCCTATAAAAAGGAATTTCCGGGCTGCCGGGTCCCCATCCGCTTTCTTCTTCCTTGCGCTCGCACTCTTTGCCTCCAGAGCTCCGCCATCGCACATTTGCTCCCGAGAGAGAGAGTCCGCTCGCCGCCGCCGTTCTTCGCTCATCGCCAACCATGTCTCGCGTCAACAAGGGAAAGAAGGCCGTCGCTTCCTCCTCCGCCGCCGATGCCGACGGGTGGAAGAAAGGCGATTGGATCCCCTCGGTCATCACCGACGAGGTGCTCCTCGGCTTCGCCAGCAACGGCCTGCTGCCGCCTCGTATCATCAGCAACTGGCGAGCTTCATACAAGGAAGCGAAGCCCGCTCCGCATGAGCACGAACGCGTGCTGCTCTACCCGTTCATGGAACGGGGCTTGAAGCTGCCGCCGCACGACTTCTTGCGCGGCCTTCTCTTCTTTTACGGTCTCCAACTCCATCACCTGAGCCCGAATGGCATTCTGCACATCGCGTGCTTCATCACGCTGTGCGAATGCTATTTGGGGGACTCAGCCACATTGGGGATTGTGGAAGAAGATTTTCACCGTCAAGGCTCAACCCGTCAAAGCCGGCGACCGACTGTCAATCTGCGGAGGAGCCGGCATCCAGGTCAAATCCGGCGCCAAGTACTTCAAGATGCAATTTCCGGATACTGTCCGGAGGTGGCAGGACGGGTGGTTCTACTGCCCGGATGAACGCACGCCGACTGGCCACGAAGGTCTGCCCAAGTACGTTGAGGGTCCGCCCGTCTGGCTGAAGCGCTGGGGCACCAAGCCTTCCAACGAGGAAATGCCCGAAGTCGAACGACTCCTGAAGATGATCGCCAAACTTCAGGATAAAGGGCTCACGGGTACCGATCTCATTGGCACTTGGCTGAGTCGGCGCATCCAGCCTCTTCAGGCCCGGGTGCATCCAATGTGGGCATACTCGGGCAATCACGACCCGACGAGGGTGTCATCCGAAGACCTTTCAGATGAGAATTTCTTGGAAATCTTCCAGAGCTTGACCAAAGAACGAACTGGGATCGTCCGGGCGCCCAAAGTGACCCCATACTCGGCTGCCAACCCTCCACCGACTGTAAGTTAAGACTTGTATTCCGAGTCGGACTCTTATCACTTGTTTTGCTTCCGCCAACACCATCTTTTGATGTTGCAGAAGTACCTCAACCTCAACTCCATGCCGCCTCTTCCCGAGCATGAGTCGGATCCGGCCGCGCTGGATAACGCCGAAGTTGAGGAGGAGGCGGCCCCATCGAACACTGGTATCCAGGTCGACTCGGATACCGAGTCAGAAGGATCTGGATCCCAAGTCGTCAAGCGGAGCCGCGACGACGACACCTCCGGGTTGACGGCGGTAGCGGCAACGGAAACTGCCCAGACAGAGTCGGCTACTAAGCGGGCCCGAACTACCTCTTCCGGCTCCGTCGCCTGGGTTCCGGCTCCTGCTCAAGCCGCTTCAGCCAGCCGATTGGCACAAGCTCTGGCTCCCGCCGCCAAGCCAGTGTTAAAAATCCCGGGGAAGCCAAAGAAGACGATTCCCACGACCACCAGGTATGAATCCTTGCGCCTCATGTCAAAGTTGAAGTGGATTGAGAAGAAACTGGAGTCGGTTGCGCTCTACAGGGTCCAGAAGAAGCTCTCCAGCAAAGGAGGATCTTCATCCGGCGCCCCATCAGCTCCAACACCAATCCCTCCACCGGAGTCGGCTTCTACGACTCCGGCTCCTATTGCTCCAGCACCGGTTGTCTCCGTCGAGGCAACGGAGTCGGTGACGGGCGTCACGGCTTCCGCAACTCCGACTGCGGGGGTCCCTCTGGCTGCGACAACCAGCGCGCCACAGCTGGCTGCTCCTACGCCACCGCCTGTCGCAACCACCGAGGGGCCGGAGCCGGATGCGGTTGTCGGGTCCGTACCTCTCCCTGCCGCATCCGTCGAGCCACAGTCGGACTTCGGTGCCGGGCCAACCGAAGAGCCGGCCGTCAACCCGCAGCCGCAGCCACCTCCCGTCCTTGAGGTGACAAGGGAGCCGGCAGCTGCGACTGGCACCGACTCCTCCGAACAAGTGGGCGGAGTCGGAGGTCAAGCCGTTCCGAGTCGTCCCGGGGACCCGTGCGGGGCCAAGGCCTGGCTCCGACTGCCACGACTGAGGAGATGGCGACGGTTGCATCACGAAGCCTCATCCCCGCGCTGCTACTGCCGAGTTGCAGCACGGGAGACGTGACAGCCGCGGAGGAGGCCACCAGCCGCGTCGCTGACCTTAGCTCGAAGCTAAGGCATTTCGCCGACGCGGCCAAGTCTTTGGCCGACTTATCCGAAGTCCTCGAGACTTCAGTCGGGGTAAGTTATTTTCGCCCTTTGCATTTTGTTAACACTGGGGGCACGTTCAGTGCACCCAGTGGGTGTAGCCCCCGAGTCTCTAGCCGACTGATCGAGTCGGTTGGAGACTTATGAATTTGGTTGCTAACATACCTTTTTTTTCTCATCAGGCCGCCATCCAACTGGGCGGAAACGGCCCAGCCCTTCTAGAAAGGAATGCCTCGTTGGAAAAGGCATTGGAGGCGGAGAAGGCAAGAAGTCGGCAGCTCGAAGGGAAGCTTGCCGCCCTCAAAAGTAAGTGTCCGAGTCTTCAAACTTTTTTCCTTTTGAGGTTTTCTTTGATTGACGTTGTTGAGTCGGCAGACCTCGAAGCTGAGAACGCCCAGCTTAAAAAAGAGGTGAACTCGAGCATCCCGGCTGAACGGGTGTCTCAAATGCTCGAGGCTAAGGACGCCGAGCATGCGGAAAAAATGCACGACGTTCGCGATAAGCTGAAGGCCGCCGAGAAGCTTCAGTCGGACTACAATAAGCTGGCGAAGCAATACGAGCAGTCGCAGGTCGCGAACAAAAAACTGCAGGCATCTGTCGACGACTTCGCCAAGAAGATAAAGGAGTCGGATAAGCGACATGCTGCCGCCACCACCGACTGGGAGAAACGCGAAGCAGAGCTCCTTGGCCAACTCCAAAAGGCTAATGAGACTCTACTCGGTAAGCCCCCGAGTCCTTTTACTTCTTTGTTGCATTCTTCCTTGGTTATCTCCTTAGCAATAATTCGTACCCAGATGCTTGCCCAGAGTTGGAGGAGCAGACTCGACGCGCAGTGCTCCGACTCCGCGCACTGGCCGACCCGGCGAAGTCGGTCCTCGAGGCGCTTTGGACACCAGAGATGATGTCCGACTGCGTCGTGACTTTGGAGGACCGACTCCTCCAAGTCAAGAGCTTGGTGCAGAACTTCAAGTCGGCTGCTCAAAGCCTCTGCATCAAGCTTTGGCCCGGGGAAGAGCCTCCTTCCAGCGTCTTCGCACTCGCCGACAGACTCACGCTGGGCCCGGCAGAAGTCGAAGAGTGGAAAGAGTCGGCAGCCCGCTCGGGAGCCGGCATGGCGCTGGCGATGGTGCTGGCACACCATCCCGACGCGGATGTCGAAAACATCTCCGCTGGTGCCCCCGTCGACGAGGAAGGGAACTCGGTGGATCCTCTGGTGCTTCTCCCCCGAGTCCGTGCAGCCGCCAGCCGGATCGTTGGTTTCACCGACCTGGAGGAGCGCGTAGAAACGGCTCCAGAGGAATAAGAGGAAACATTATGTAATATCTCTCGGAATGCCGAGTGAACTAAATGTACAAAACTTTCGTAATGAATGAAGTTGCTTTTCAATTTTATTTGCTCAAAGTATTTTAATTCGTCCAAGTTCGATGTTATTTCTACCGAGTCAAATCCTTTCGCGCGTAGGCAGACCTTCAGCGTTTGCTCTTGCCAACCGGACAGCCGGATTGCGACCGTAGTTGGGGACGAAGAGTCGGCCTTAGGTACCGTACACGTTTACTTAGACGCTCGAAGAAAAAACAAGGCCTTAGTTCGTCTAAGTTTGTCTTTTCCGCCGGGCCGGATCTTTTCGCATGCAGGCCGACCTTTGGCTTTTGCTCTTGCCAACCGGACAGCCGGGACGAAGAGTGGGCCTAAGGTGCCGTACATGTTTACTTGGATGGTCGTGTAAAAACAAAGTTAGAAGACCCAAAGAACTTGCACCGAGTGACGATTCACCCATTGGGGTAAAGTAGCATCCGGGAATTGGCCGGAATTAAGCTACTCAATTTTGGTTGTTTTAAGCGGAGCCCCCGGGTGTGACCCGAAGGAACCGAAATGAATACATAAAAATGTACAAGGTTTAAAACAAAGTGCTTCCCGAGGGCCGCTCGAAGGAAACAAATGTTTATTAATAATAAAACAATGTATGGTACAAAGTTTAAGTATAGAAGGGACGCAGCTGTGCAATATTCCAGGTTCGTTCGGTGACCGCGCCGGTTGCCGGGTCCTCCAGTCGGTACGCACCGTTGTGCAGCACCTGGTTGATGATGAAGGGACCCTCCCAAGGCGGGGACAACTTGTGCATTCCCGCCTTGTCTTGGATCAGTCGAAGGACCAGGTCTCCTTTGTTGAAGGCGCGGCCCCGGACTTGCCGACTGTGATATCGGCGCAGATTCTTCTGGTAAATAGCGGAGCGAGCAAGGGTAAGCTCCCGCGCTTCTTCGAGGAGATCAAGATCATCTTGCTGGGCCAACTCGGCATCCTTCTCCACGTATGCTGCGACCCGCGGGGAGTCATGGAGGCTGTCACTCGGCAGGACGGCTTCAGCTCCGTAAACCATGAAGAAAGGCGTGTAACCAGTCGACCGGTTTGGAGTCGTCCGCAAACTCCACAGGACAGACGGGAGCTCGTCAATCCAGGAGCCGGCAGCCCGTTGCAACGGGACTAATAACCGGGGCTTGATGCCTTGAAGAATGAGCGCGTTGGATCGTTCGACTTGGCCGTTGGACTGCGGATGAGCCACGGAAGCAAAGTCAATCCGGATTCCATGATCCCGACAAAATTGGCAAAAAACTTCAGCGGCGAAGTTCGAGCCATTGTCAGTGATGATGCTGTGAGGAATGCCGAATCGGAAAATCACTCCCTTCATGAAATTGACGGCAGTCGGTCCGTCGAGCTTCATGATTGGCTTAGCCTCAATCCACTTCGTAAACTTGTCGACTGCCACAAGGAGATGAGTGAAACCTCCTCGAGCTTTCTTCAGCGGGCCCACCATGTCGAGTCCCCACACGGCAAAGGGCCACGTGATGGGGATTGTCTTGAGCGCAGTAGCCGGCATGTGCGACTGCCGAGCATGTCTTTGACACCCTTCGCACGTGCGAACGAGGTCTTCGGCATCAGTGTGCGCTGTGAGCCAGAAGAATCCGTGTCGAAAAGCTTTAGCGACCAAAGCCCTTGATGAAGCATGGTGGCCGCAGAGTCCCGAGTGAATTTCCTCGAGCAATGTACGACCTTCTTCCGGTGAAATGCAGCGCTGGAATACTCCAGTTGTGCTGCGCTTGTAAAGCTCACCATTGATAATAGTGTAGGACCGGGCACGGCAGACAATGCGGCGGGCCTCAGTCGGATCGTCCGGCAATTCTTTGCGCAGAAGGTAAGCAAGGAACGGCTGGGTCCAAAGAGGAATAACCGCCAAGACGTCCTCGAGTGCCGGGTGGGCCAACTCAGGGTCGGCCTTTGTCTTCGTACCGCATGGCTTCTTCACCCGTCGCGTACTTGCTGGCGACTTCCATGAGTCGGCCCATGGTCTGAATGTTAGACCGGGCCAACTTGTGCTTGAGGAGCTCGTATTTGACTCCCTGGGAAAAGGCCTGAATGGCCTGCATCTCAGTGACGTCCTCGATCGAGTTGCGCAGCCGAGTCCAGCGCTGAATGTAATCGCGGACCGACTCGCCCTTCTCTTGGACGCAGAGCCACAGATCTTGGGCGTTCCCAGGGCGCTTGTACGTGCCCTCAAAGTTTTTGACGAAGGCCTCTTGGAGGTCCCTCCAGTCGTAGATGCTATCTTCGGGCAGGCTATTAAGCCACGCCCGAGCCGACCCTTCCAGCATCAGGGGTAGGCTTCGGAGGGCAACACGCTCGTTGCCTCCTCCTATGTTGCAAGCGACCAAGTAGTCAGCAAGCCAAGTTTCTGGCTTGGCGGTGCCGTCATACTTGTCGACGCCGCTTGCAATTCGGAATCGATCCGGAAACGGTTCGGCCCGAATCCGCCTGCTGAAGCAAAGCGGCCCGGTGGAGGCAGAGCCACCCGGCTGGTTGACTTCGCCAGCGCGCCGCTCGGCCCGCACCCGGGCTGCCCGCCGTCCCTCGATGTCATCGCGGGCATCGCGAGCATCGTTCGCTCGAAGAGAGCCGGCTCGCCGCCGCTCAGCCTGGAGCCGGTTAATCTCCAGGCGAGCGTCAGGCCGGTTCGTGGATCGACTCGGTTGAGACGAGCCGACTGTGACGGGGCGACTCGGAGCTCCTGAGGGCCGACTCCGAGTTTCCTGGGAAGCTGGCCGGTTGCCAACCGACCCGGCTTCGTTTTGTTGTTCCACCGCCGTCTTCATCAGCGTGACGACTCGGCGGTAGATTTCCGCCGCGGGGCCGTCTGCTGGTGGTGGCAATGAGTCGGCCAACGTGGCGGCTGCGAAAAGGTTCTGGGCCGGTGTTTGATAAACAAGGACACCGTCCTGTTGCCGTCCGAAAAGTGGGGCCCGAGTAGCCCGACTCCTCCGGGCGGCCGAAGAAGTTCTTCGGTTCGCGCGGCTGCGCGAACCGTGAGGGTCATTCGGTCGCCGATCTTGCTGTTCGATTGCCGCCCGCTCTTGATCGAGGCGTGCTCGTTCAGCAAGGAGGGCTTGCCGAGAAGCCTCCAAGGCCCTCTCGGCCTCCAATTGTCCGTTGATGGGCGTATGTAGGTGCTCGTGGGCTGCCCTGGCCGCCGCAGCTGCAGACGTTCCCACATCCTCTGCGGCGCCATCCCCAACCACATACACCTCAGCGGAGGCGGTATGGCTGTGCGAACTCTCGTCCCCCTCGGATTCGGATCCCAGGATGGAGAGGAGAGATTCGGCGCCCACCATGGCGACGAACCTGAAATATTCCTCGCCCTTGCCCGAGGCTGGAGGAGATCCGAGCCGGAGCTCAGGCTCCACCTCCACAGTAAGGCATGGACGCGAATCTTGGAGATGTAATTGGCCGAAAGTGTCGGCCAAGAAGTGAAGGCCGCCAAAGATGAACTCCGAGCCTTCAGGATGCGCGACAGGCGACATGTTGCCGACGATGAGCTTGTCGCCGGTCGCTGGAGAAGATCCCGCCTGGATCGTAGCTCCAAAACACGCTTCCCCTACCTGGCGCGCCAACTGTCGCGGGGTGTTCGCGGCAATATCCATTTGTAATAGGATTGTCGGGGTAGCGTGAAAGGAAGATCTAGGCAGTGCACACAAGAATTTACCCAGGTTCAGGCTCTCCAAGGATGGAGATAATACCCTACTCCTGCTGAATATATTTGATGATCTTGCGTGAAAAGAGAGTGTACAGGAGGTTGAAGAAGATGCTATGGAATTTAGAATACTCGATCCCCCTCTCCGCATGGGGGCTTGGCCTTATATAGGCCCGTACATCAGCCGACTCGGCAGTCGGCTGAGCTACAGTAACGGTTTTAATTTAATGACGACATTTACATCCAGTAACGGCCCGAGTAACGCCAGTCTTCATGCCGGTTGAAACATATGCCTTTGATGAGTTGTAACGCCTGTCTCGATGACACCCGGCCGTTGCAGTCACCCGGGCCTTTCTTGGGCCTTCATCCGAGTGGGCCCTTATGAGGCTTCGCGAGCCTGTTGGGCCGACTCGTGGTGCTGGGCCTACCCGGATGGGCTTCCCCCCGTCACCGACTGCCCCGAGAACTGTGTTCACCAAGACGATACCCGATCGTTCTCGAACCAACGATCAACAATTACCGAGTGGCCCGAGTGCTAATAGACGGAGGGAGCTCCCTCAACATCCTATTCGCCAACACCTTCAATGTCATGTAGGTGCCCCGATCGTTGGTCCAGACGGTGATACAGGCGTTCCACGGTATCGTCCCAGGCTCGTCGGCTACAACCGATCGGGCAAGTCACACTCCTGGTTACCTTTGGTACACCGGAGAACTTTCGAACAGAGAAAATCCTGTTCGATGTAGTCGACTTCGAGACGGCATACAATGCCATCTTGGGGCACCCAACACTGGCCAAGTTCATGGCAGCAACTCACTATGCTTATCAGTGCATGAAGATGCCCGGCCCAAAGGGCGTCCTCAAGATAAAGATCTCCCCCCAGGAAGCACTACTCTGCGACAAGTGCAGCCGTGCCCTCGTAGAAAAGTGTCAACTCTCAAGTAGGTAAGCAGACTCCGACGCCATTACGTGCACCCCCGCACCAACAAGACCTCCATTGCAACTACGAGCGACAACATCGGATAGCACCCCCTTCAAGTCGGAGAACAGATCCTACGACTAGTTCGGGACCGGGGTAAAAAGGGCTTTCTCCTCAGCAGGACAACAGCTCCACAGGAGAAGTCACCTGATCCAGGTCGCTCTAGTTAGTAGTAGAGAGGTAGTTGAGTCCCCGCGGAGAGTTCCTAGTCTAAGCACCTTCGGTAAGATCGCATAATCATCACCCCTTCAATCACCAGTCTGTCTTAGGTTGCGTCAGCTCCAGCCTCAAGTCGTCCAACCACGAACAAGCCGATGGTAAGATGCTCTAGGCGCCGTCGCCCAGCACGCGCACTCGACAAGCTTCTATAGCGGATCTCGACAAGAGCATGGGAGTCTCTGGAGCAACCAACGACAAACTCAAGAGGAGGGGATGAAGTCTTCTAAGTTTTTCTAGCAGTTTTCTTACAATAGCCTGTAAATGGTACTCCAGTTAATTCACAGTTTCATAATATCAAGTTCCCTAGTTCAATATTTATTTTTTCAGACTGCCTATCCGAGAAACTTCTCGAATAAGACAGTCGGGGGCTGGATAAGTAGTTGGCAGCAAGAACTGGCTTACGCATAAACGTAACCAATGACTCGACCGGCACAAAAGGAAAGGGTTCCGCGCTGCAACCGTCAGGGATGTGAGGAAGACCCCTTAATGCGTCTGCAGATGACAGGAGAAGCCACTGAGCTCCCACCTGACCAGACCTAAGGCCTGGTCGACTAAGCTCCCCGGTTTCGTAGTAAAGTTCCCCGACCACGAGTAAAGGATGAAGAGAAGGTGCGAATATGACTAAGCCAATAGAACCCACCTGCTTATCCACATTCTCGACTACTTTGAACAGAAGGCATCGCGGATAGAGTGCAATGTTGTCACCAACAGGGCGAACGTAGAACTTACTAACTTGCACCCAATACCCCAGTGACAAGGGAACACGTGTTGTCGCTATGGCCACGATAGACTGTACGAAGACCCCTTATCACGTTTACTGATGACGAGGAGCCACTGAGCCCTCCATCCGACTAAACCTAAGGCCTGGTCGATCGCAGTCGGCGGTGTACAGCATAACCCGTGAGCCTAAGTCAGGGGAAAGGGGATGCAAAGTTCGACTAAGTCTACGAAAACCCTCGTGTCCGACAAACATTCACAGAGCAGAAGAGTTCAGGTTTTCAGAAAACAAAAATACACTGATTAATGCTAAGTTACTAATTGCAGTTTGATTACATAATGCTAAGTTACTAATCGCGGTTTGATTACATAGTTATTCAGGCAGACCGAGTGCTTGAACCCGGTCCGCAAAGGCATCTGCAGCATCCTGCACAGCGCCGTGAAGTCCTTCTTCCTCATCCTCCGGCAGGTCAGTTTCAAGGGCCTCCAAGGGCAGCTCCGGATGCCGGGGTTTGAGGAGGGCCAGGGCAAAGGCCAAGGTGTCTCACATACCTTGCTTGAGCCCGTCGTCAAGGAACTTCTCGATGACAGGCCTCAGGCAAGAGACGGACGCCACCAGCTCCACCAGCCGGATAGCCCGCGGAGGGCTGGGGAAGACGTTGACCCCGACCTCTATGAGCGCTCTCTCAAGCGTGCAAAGGGTGTGGTCGAGGTCCCCCTCCAACTTCCCCGAGTAGGCTTGGCTCCGGCTCAGAGAAGACTCTGCCTCTGAGAGGCGGGCCTTCACATCCCGGAGCTCGGCCTCGCTCTCTGCCCGCCGCCTCTCGGACTCCTCGATCTCCTCCCACCGTTTCTCGGACTCCTCGAGGTGCTTCTTCAGCTCCTCGTTCTCCGCTCGATGTGCCTCTAGCTCGGTCTTCACCTTCTGGAGCGGAGGAATCCGAGGAAGGATGCGCTGTCAAAACAACAAGGTTAGTACTGAGTACATTAACATTTGATTACTGACTCCTTGGATTACCTTTAGCAGGGAGTAAATATCATCCTCCTCGGGCGCCGACACCTCCGGCACGGGGAGCTCAGTCTGTACGACCGAGGGCTGCGCCGGTCTCGCCGCCGGGGGCTGCGTCTTCGCAGCGGCCCTAGTCGCAGCTTCGATCGGACGGATGGTCACCTGTGGCGTACCAGTTTTTAGGCCGGATAAACCCTTGTGTTTACTTGTATTAGTCCCATGATCAGTGGCTAGTACACACAAGCACTTGATAACATCGTCATACAATACCGAGTCCTTTATTACACAGATAACCATTATGGTCTTAATTCATACAAACCGGGCCTATTGGCCGAATTGATATAGCAGCAGAAATGAAATACGTAGTAGTTCGCCCATCAATATGCCTAGCCACAGGCAACTGACTGGGGTAATGTCCTGGCCCTCGTATTCACTATCGTCGTCGTCGGAGTGATACTCCTCCTCACCTAGCCATATCAACAAGCCAGGTGAGTACTTTGAATGTACTCGCAAGCAATCCCACAAGATGGTAATACGGAAATATTTCATGCAGTGGTTGTTTCAAAGGAGTAGCTCTATTATAGGTTACATGTTGAGCGGAAAAGTAAGTTTTAAGGCAAATACAGGGATAGTAGATTTTGAAGCAGTTTTGGAAATCAGAAGTATTTCAAGTGACCTATCATCTCATGAGGTAGTCTCTGCTGCCTCCTTTTCTTGCCTCAATCCAATACTCCTTCATATCGTCATCTATAGCTTGAGGCACCAGTCCGTACCAACCCTGGTAGCACGACTGGCCCCCTTCCTTCTGCAATTCCTTGCTACCCACCGTGTAGCTTAAATTGCACTCTGTGGACACATCATGCCCACGTCCTTAGTCCCTTTCCAGGTTTTTGCAAACAAAACTCAGTCTAACCAATGTGTGGCCTTGCCAGTTCATGTTTATAACCGAGGACGCGGCTATTCGAATAGTTTTTAACACTCTGCAGAGGTTGTACGGCTTTACCCACAAGATGTAAGTCCTCCTTGTTGCCGAGCGCTACGAATACACTTCTCGAGGTGTATCGGTATGGCTATTACAACGAGACCTTTCGCCCATGTTTGTACCGGAGCTGGACCCGCTAGATAAGATCTACCCAGTCCTCGCTTGTGCTCAGTGATGCCCGAGCCCACAACCCAAGGTGGACTTACCTTTGTGTCGAACCTCTACCCACGTATCACGTGGAGGCCCACAGGGAACCTCTACCCACGTAATCCCATGGAGATCCTCTAGGGATGCCAATCTACCTAGCACACTCTTCCTATTGCCCACGGTTCCAGACTCTAATACTCGACGGGGTAATAAGCCAAGTCCTTCCCATAAAGGCCATGTGGACGTACGAGGTGGAACTGGTTTAGCGGCACTTAGGCTCGGTCCTTGGTTGATTCGAGTGAGACTCCATATTTGTCCTACGACAACCAAGCTACCACCTGCTACTTTAACATCCCCACACTGCTCTTACCATTCTCACCTGAATCAAAATCATTCTTCATTTTATTTGGGGTTTTGGCAAACATTACTTTCAAACAGTCACCTCGGAAAGTACTTACAATCCGAGGGTTTTAATCCCATGTCCGAGAGAGTTTGTGTAAGCCGAACAAAAATCTGATTTTTAACTATAGCAAGTCTAAGCATGGATAATGCCTATAACCTTATTATTTTGCCGGTTGTGTGACAACCGACTAACTATGACTAGGGTTACAAGGGTCAGATTCTCAGACCTATGTCATATGTGACTACTGGATATAGCTAGGTCTAACATAAAGTATCGTTGATACTCAGATAGGATGCAAGGTTTGTAAATAAAATACTTAAGTTTCACACATATGGGATTCAACATGATCAAGGTGGGAATGCTTGCTTGGCAGTTCTTGTTCCTGTTCCTGACGCGGGGGTGAGTCCGGTTCCTCCTGGTGCACGTATCTCACTCCGTCAACTACACGTCGGAATAGCGTCGAATAAGAAGCAATCAAAACAACTCTAGCAAATCCAGATGATATGCATGTTCAAAAGAGGATGATGCTATTAGGGTGAGGTAATAAGGGCTTTGGTTTTAAGGTGGTCGAATTAGGGTTTAGGTTTTTGGGAGGCAGATCGATGTTTCAAACTATACTTTATTAAACTTATGAGTACTTCCAGACAGAGCCTAGGAGGAGTATGTATGGACCTCAGGTTGATGCCAGGGTTTTAAGTCTCAGGTCAAAGAAAGAAAAGGAAGCCTTGTGCCAGAGATATACACGTCATAAAATGAAGGTGCTTTGTGAACAAAAAAACATGACGCTTAAGACCCTACCCCAAAAGCCATTTGTTTTGCTGATCTACTGGGGTTATGGATGCTTTCGTATGTTGGCAGTGTGCAAGGTTTACTTTGGGGCTGCCCTAGTAATGACATATATGGCGTATATGTTAAAGAAAAGAAAAAGAATGTCCTAAATCTAATCCCTACTGCTACGGCTTTAAAATTGCTTCAAAGTTTAAATTTCTTTGAACCAAAAGCTTGTATTTCTTCTTACCTTTCAGGGACCAGAAAGAGATTTGCAAAAACCGGTCATGAAGGGCCTGAACCAGTCAAACCGCGCAGCAGCCGGTTCTGAACCAAAACTGGACTTAACCATTTTACGCTTTCTGTGCTGGACGTATTTTACGCTTTCTGAGTTGCGAAGGCAGAAATGATGTGGGGCGCGGCCACTTAACTGCGAATGGACCTCACTCTTACCTGGGCCCGCGCGTCATGGGGTGGGGGGTCTGTCATGGACCCGGAATTGCATATGATTAGGGGAACGCGAAGTCGCCAAGGACCGAAGGACTCGTCGGCCCGGTGGCACGGTACCTGCGCCGTACGCACCAAGGCGGAACGATCCGACACCCGCCACGTGCGAGCCGGCCGGAAGCGACCAACCTTCCCAGAACCACATACGATTCCTTGATCCGGTGAAGGTTCAGAGTCGTTCCCGAATCCTACCACGACAAGCAAGGTCGGAGGAGCCCGGCGATTCTACCCACACCCTAACCTAGCTCGGAAGCTAGTGGGTCGCTCGAAAGCCCGGTAGAACACACCCACACCCTGCCTGGCCGGCACAGTATCTCAGCCAGCGGGTCACTCAACCAACACCTGCTCGACTTAGTAGAAAAAGGTACGGCTTCGACTCTTCACGGCATACCCATACACTTCATATCATTCACACATTGTGCAGGGGCAGCCTGATCTAACAACTCGGATATCATCACAAAGCTCTACAATACGATATTACTAATAACAGTCCACGATGGGACAACATATTACATCAGTCGGTCATACCCGAAAACATATTCGAGTACGGAGTACTTAAACAACAGCGGAAGAACAGTAAATGAGTCCCACAGCGGCATAGTGACCGCTAACCAAAAGCTACAACCTATCCCATGGATCGACTAACTAACCGAGGAAACAACAATTTCAGGCATCATCGAAATAGTCTTCAACCACCGGCTCACCTGCAAGCTCTAGGAATAACCTAGGTGAGTACGGATGTACTCGCAAGACTTATTCGTGCTTGATTAAATGTCCTACGCATACTAGTATAGCAACAATTAAACATGAATGCTTCTCAGAGTAACAATATACAAGTTAAGAACATAACATTAACAAGATGAAATAAGGACAGGCTAAGTATCAATCTAACTCAGGATACAAACATATCACAACCAATTCACCACGAGATCAAATCAGCAAATCCAAATCCATTGGGGCAGCCCATGAGTCCAATCCAAATCAATCCATTAAACATCATCCAATTCGATTAGGGCAGCCCCTAAGTCAAATCCAAGTTGATCCAATCCACACAGGTTCATTTTAATCTCTCGAACCACTACCGACAACTCAACCCCTGCAGGCATAGTGAGTGCATAACAGTTTGGAGGTAGCGAGCCTCCAAAGTGCATGGAGGCTTACCCCAGCTATCCTCAGTGTTGGTCCTCGCTAGCGTTCACGTGTGATAAGGGATGGTGACACGCTGAAGATAGGGTTGGTGTGGCGACAAAACTCTACTTAGTCCTGGGTCGCCGTCCCCCGGCAATTAACACCAACCGTACCCATTGTGCACGCCCTCGGCTCTCCCAACTCACTTAACAATTTAGTTGAAGAGCCATAAGATGTTCTCGATGTAAGACACATCCTACACATGCTAGTGTACGCAACTTTGCGACGATTCACAGATAAACGTCCATACACATAGCACATATGATAGGCATACACAAGAGTACGGAAGGTAAAGATGCAACAAGCTCTGCTTGCCTTGTTCGGGTTGTTCCTGATCTTGGTGGAGTCGTAAGCCGGGTGGTCACCTTCTTCGGGCTCTGTTGCGATTAACACGAACACCGGAAAAGAAACGATAAAAGAATATGAGTTCGGCATGTATGCATGAGATGCCATGCTAGATGTGCAATACTAAAGTGACCTGAGGAGGTTTGAATCCTAGAGTAGTCCAATTACCTAGAGTGAATTAGTAGAAGTTGTGCGAAAATCCTAATTCTACATGCATGTCATTTTATGCAGTGGAGGATGCTAGGGTTTTGGAAACTACAAGTTACCATGGATGGTCATGACATAAAACATTGGTGTTATGCAAGTCTACTGAAGCATGCTCCTAATACAACTAGAATCCTCAAATTTAGGGTTATTTTCACCATGTCATGAGCTATCGGAAGTATCGTATAGGAAACAGGGGGATTTAATCTAATTCAAGTGGATCTGGTTGTTGCATTGCAAGTTTTAAAATTTTGTTCCAACCAAGTTGTAGGAAATCTCCCAAGCTTTCTATCGATATAAACTTTGCTAGAAATCCGAGCTACGGATCAAGAGTTATCCCCTTTCGAAACTCGTCGGAACAATCGATAAAACCCTAGGTAACCTACTGTGCATGTGCTCAAAATAAACTTTTGATTCATCCAAGTTGTAGAGAATTTCACAAGCTTTCCAACAATATAAAATCCATCAAATTTGGAGTTGTGGTTCAAAAGATATGGGTGTTTGAAATTCAGTACAAAATCTGCCCCCTAACATTTGATATCCTAATTACTAAACGTACCCGAACCCTACCCCGCGCAGTTCCACAATTCCTACGTGCACCCAACCCTAGTCTACCCCGGATCTGCACCACTTAACCCTAACCGGCTGACACGTGGGACCGCCCGAGCACCCGTGGCCCAATCAAAAGGGGCCACGCGGCCTCACCCCACTCCCTCTCTCTCCCTCACCTCTCTCTTTCTCCCCTGGACCCTGCCGGAGCCGAGGCCGGCGGCGGCGTTCTCGCCGGAGAGGAGGCCGAAGGGGGTTAGGGGCGGCGGCGACCTCGGGAACTCGGTGGGGAGGAGCGGCGGCTCACCCTAAGACGAATGCGACGGCGCGGGGAGACTGTGGGGGGACCGGAGGGACGGTGGCGACGAAGACAAAGGCGGCGGCGACCGGTGGCTCGTCGGGGGGGCTGTCCGCGCTCGGTCCTGAGGAAAGAAAGGAAGGGGGAGGTTAGGGAGGAGGCAACGGAGCTCGGGGAAGAAGGATTGGAGCCGGAGGACCTCGGGATTGACGGGGATTCTTCGTCGGAGCAGACGCCGGAGCTCGAGAAGACGGTGGCGCGGGGAGCTCTCCGGTTGCGGACCTGAAGAAATGGAGAAGAAAGGGGTTGGGGAAAGGCGGGGGAGCTCAAGGAAGAGAAAAGGGAGGCGGCGGGGAACCGAGGCTGCCTCGGGAGCTCGTCAGAGAAGGGCGCCGGAGCTCGGGAAGAAAAGCGGTGGCGCTAGGGTTTGCTCGGGTGAAGAAAAGGGGAAGAGGAGAGGAGGGAGGCTGTCGGAAGGGGGTTATAAAGGGCGGCGGCGGCTTCGGACCGGAGGCGTCGGGAGCGGGGCACCGCCCCCGCCGGCGTACCGGTGCCGGGGACATGGCGGATGGGGCCTGACAAACGGGCCCCGAGGCGCGGGTACGGGAGCGGGCGGAGGCGCCGAGCGCTCGGAGGCGTTTCCGCATGGAGAAAACGGAAAATGGCGAGAGAGGAGGCGGGCTTTGGCTGCGGGGGCAGTCGGGCTGAGTTAGCGGGCCGACCGAGCGGGTTTCGGCCCGATTGGTTTAGGGTTTTTATTCTTTTTGTTTTTCTTTATTCCAGATTAATTCCCCTCGTTATTTTATGTACAATTCTTGCCCCAAAATTCATGAAATTTTTACAGGGGCTCTAATTATTATTTGTGAGCTACTGGGAGAATTTGAATAAATTTGGACAAGTTTTGACCTGTGTCCTTATTCAAATTCAATTAGGGCTCAAATTAGGGTTTACACTGCGACTAGGCCCTAGGTATATTCAAAAATTCTGAAATTTGACATATAGCTAAGGTTTTCACTTTTGGAGCTATTCGTGGAGTTTGAGAGGTTTGCATCCACTAAAAATTGTTCTATCGTCGAAACCCTAATTCTAGCTCCTTTAGGGTTTTAGGTTTAGGGACGGGGACTCTTCGAAGAATTCGGTGATTTCCCCCACCTTTGCTGATGACATTGTCAATTCAACTACTTCGAATAAGTTGATTGGTGTTTGTATAAATATCCACCGAGGATGAGATATTAACATATTCTATAAAGTACAATTGTATCCTTTTCGGGTTTAAACGAGATGGTGCGGGGATGATGACATGTATGCATGCATGCAAGGCAAATACATATTTCGTTACAATTGGGTATTACAGGGTCACTCTTACCTGGCTCGGGTTCCTGTCGGTGGGTAGGGACTGGTTGGCTTGAGCCTGCCGCCCGAGTCAGAACGGAGAGGGCTGCCTGTGTTGGAGCTCCGGCATGACTTGGGGAAAACAGGCGGTGGCAGGCTACTGAGAGATTGCGGCTAAATTTCGAAGGGGAAAGCGAGTGCGGATGCCTGGGTGCTCTTCAATTGCTTTGGGGGGGTTTGGCTCGGGTGGATTTGAGAAATCGGCGGAGGTCCGGTGCTCGGTTAATGGCGCAAGGCGGTGAAGCTCGGAAGGGTTCCTAAGAGGGGTTCCAGGAAGAGGAGGAGGGCAAAGCTATGCAGGAGTGGAGCTCGGGCTACCATTTTATAGGACGGGGTGCTAGTCGTGTTGTATGGCCGTCCTTGCCGGCCAAACACGGCGAGGGAGGTGCTCCCAAGGATCATAGAGAGGAGTTGAGCTGAACAGGGACCGAGGGGATGTCGTGGTGCTTGACAACGGGGTGGACGGCCGGTATATCGACGAACGGTGAGGGATGGGGAACGACGGGCGGCGCGCTTGCCACTGCTTGGTGCCACTATGGCATGGCCAGGGCGCGGCCGTGCGCGTACCCGAGCGGCATTGGCGCGTCCTGGCTTGCTCGGGCGCGCGTGGGCATGTTCGTCGCACTAGTGGACATCTACCCACATATACAAGGGCTCTAGGGAAGTTTGGCACCGAATAACAGTGTACAAGTCAGACGTCTGCGCATGCCAATGCGTGGCTTGTGGTGTCAGTGATTAGAGTTTGAATGGAAGTGGACAAGGTGTGCTTGGCTGGTGAGAGTTATGAAGTGGATGCGTTGATTTGACAGAAGAGGAGTTCCATCAATTGGTTTGGTGCCTTGTCCTTGGAGTTTGCTCATCATTTCATGTGGAAAACCATTTTCAGCACAGGCGTTTGATGCTGGTTGTTCTAAATTTTTGAACATGACACGCCCATATTTTTATATATTTGCACCCCTGGGGATGTGAGAACCATTATAGAATTTTATCACAATTTTCTGAAATTTATTTCTATGTGTTGTAGTTCAATGTGCATTTTACCCTAAGGTTAGTTAATTCCATATATAATTATTTTTAATTGGGAATTCCTACTTTATGTTATATTTGGGTTGGGGGTGATATTAGGTCGTCCCACGAATTTTCCCGAAATTTTTAGAAAGGTCGAAGGGCGATAAGTCACTCGATTAGGGTTTTGGTCGAAATTGGATTTATTAGCAATCAAGGAATCGGGGCCTAGAACCAGGGTTCCGGGGTGCGGTAAGGTGGGAAGGAGATATGAGGGATCACGGGAATCCATCCATCTTGGCTCGGGACCACTCGAGGGCAAGGTGCCGTTAGTGTTGGTGCGTCGGTGTACATGGTGTAGGTGTCAAGTTTAAGGGGTGTTTCCCGCGTTAGGGTTTCTCCCTGTATACTGTGCGTGTGTGGCGTGTTCGTGTATGATGAGTCCATGCATTGTTGGAAATATCCTAACTATATGCAAGGTCATGCTAGCATGCAGATTTCAAAAATCTGGGTGTGACAAACCTACCTCCCTTAAATCGAATCTCGTCCCTGAGATTCTACAGACTGGAATAGATGAGGGAACTTATCTAACAAGAAATCCTCTCGTTCCTAAGTGGCTTCCTCCTCCGTGTGGTTATTCCATTGAATTTTGTGAAACCTGATACTCTTGTTCCGAGTCCGTCGTTCAGTACTTTCCAAAATCCTGGCAGGTTGCTCTGTATAGGTGAGATCCTTATCAATGCTTAAGTCTTGGTATTGGACTTGCTTCATAGGTGGCTCGAGACATTTCCTCAGCTGAGACACATGGAAAACATTGTGAACTTCTGACAGCTCCGGGGATAGCTCCAATTGATATGCCACTTGCTCTCTTCTTTCTTCAACCTTAAATGTTCCAATGTATCGAGGTGCTAACTTACCCTTGACGCTGAACCTCTGTGTTCCCTTAAGAGGTGTCACTCGCAGGTAAGCATAATCTCCTGGTCCAAAGGTGATATCTCACCGCTTAGGGTCAGCGTAGCTCTTCTGTCGAGATTGGGCTGCCTTTAATCAGTCTTGAATGAACTTCACCCGTTCCTCTGCATCCTGAAGAATGTCAGGACCGAAAACTTTTCCTTCCCTGGTCTCGGACCAATTCAGGGGTGTTCTACATTTTCGTCCATACAGTGCTTCAAACGGGGACATCTGCAGGCTCGTCTGGTAACTATTGTTGTATGAGAACTCCCCGTATGGCAGGCTATCTTCCCAACTATCACCGTAGGTTAGGGCACATGCCCTTAGCATGTCTTCCAGGATTTGGTTTACCCGTTCTGTTTGTCCATCTGTCTGTGGGTGATAGGCAGTACTAAAGGCTAGTCGGGTTCCCATGGCCTCATGCAGGCTTTCCCAAAATCGAGAGGTGAACTGGGCGCCCCAATCTAAAATAATCCGTTTTGGCACCCCGTGCAGGCTAACTATTCGGGCAAGATATAACTTAGCTAGTTGATCTCCTCGGTAAGTGGTCTTGACCGGTAAGAAGTGTGCCACTTTAGTCAATCGGTCTATAATAACCCAAATAGAATCATTCCCTCTTCTTGTTTTCAGGAGTCCGACAATGAAGTCCATACCGACTTCGTCCCATTTCCATTCAGGAACTTTGATTGGTTGTAGTAGCACTGCGGGCTTCTGGTGTTCTGCCTTGACTCGCTGGCATATGTCACATCTGGTGATGAAGTTTGCTTTCTCTCGTTTCATTCCATGCCACCAAAACTTCTCGTTTAAATCCTGTACATCTTTGGGGTGAATGAAATATCGGGATTCATGGGCTTCCTTTAGGATTAACTCCTTGAGCTCCTCGCATGCAGGTACACATATACGTTCTCCAAACCATAAGGTGCCTTCATTGTCTTTCCTAAAGCCACTCGCCTTTCCGAGTTTTATCTTTTCCTTGATGCCCTCTATGCTCTTATGTCCCTTTTGAGTGTCTATGATTTGTACCGTGAGGGACGGGGTTACTTCCAAGTTGGCTATGAACCCTTCTTTGACCAATCCCAAGTTAAGCTTCTCAAATTCTTCGTGCAATTTGGGTTGGGTTGCTTGGATTAAGGCATTTAGTGTGGGTGGCTTCCTACTAAGGGCGTCTGCTACTACGTTTGCTTTCCCAGGGTGGTAGTGGACTCCAAGATCGTAGTCCTTTATCAATTCTAACCATCTCCTTTGTCTCATGTTAAGGTCCGCTTGGGTGAAGATATATTTCAGGCTCTTATGATCCGTATATATCTCGCAGCGATTACCGACGAGGTAATATCGCCAAAGTTTTAGAGCGTGCACCACGGCGGCTAGTTCCAAGTCGTGGGTTGGGTAGTTCACCTCATGGGGCCGCAGTTGTCTCGAGGCATAGGCAACTACCTTCCCATGTTGCATGAGTACGCACCCGAGTCCATGTCGAGATGCGTCACAGTACACATCGAAGTTCTTTTGAAGATCGGGTAACGTCAACACGGGTGCCGATGTTAATCTCTGCATCATTTCTTGGAAACTATCTTCACACTTCTATGTCCACTTGAACTTCTGATCCTTCTTAAGTAATTGGGTCATGGGTCTAGCAAGCTTCAGGAATCCTTCGATGAAGCGGCGGTAATATCCTGCCAAGCCTAGAAAACTCCGGACTTCAGTCACTAACTTTGGTGGTTTCCAGTCAAGAACATCCTTAACCTTACTTGGATCGACAGCTATACCGCCTGCGGACACTATATGTCCAAGGAATCCAACTTCTCTTAGCTAGAACTCGCACTCGCTAAATTTAGTGTATAGCTGGTGCTTTCTAAGCTTGTCCAAGACTGTCCGTAGGTGTTGCTTATGTTCTATGTCTGATTTGGAGTAAATCAAAATGTCATCAATGAACACTACTACGAACTTGTCTAAATATTCCAATGAATACTTTATTCATTAAGTTCATGAAATAGGCCGGGGCACTGGTTAAACCAAAGGGCATGACAGTATACTCGTATAGCCCATACTGTGTAGTGAAGGCAGTCTTTGGGATGTCTTGCTCTCGAATCTTTAGTTGGTGATAGCCGGATCTCAAGTCTATCTTGGAAAATACTTGTGCTCCATTCATCTGGTCGAATAGATCATCTATTCGTGGGAGCGGGTATTTGTTTTTAATGGTGACCTCCATGCAGATAGGCATGGCGGAAGACGCCGACTCCTCCGGGCAGGGATTGCTCGGATCCTGTATCCCGACAACTCACTCCTGTCATCCTAAAATCATAAAAGGAAGAAAGCTAGTCGAGCACGAATTTGTAGCTGAGGTCGGGGGCTTGGCGGAGGAGAAGGGGTCCGAGTAGGAGACTTCGCTTGGGCAGCCTCCACTGCCGCCTCGGCCTCAGACGGACCTACAACCCTTAGGGTCGGAGGGGTCGCACCGAGGACCTCGACCTCTCGTCCTAGACGGGGGCGCCAGCCCGCTCAGCCTCTAAGTCGGGCGCCCTGCGAAATACTCGCTACAAAAGAAATGACCCGGATAGCGTTAGAAGCGCTACTCGGACAAACCATGACTAGACAATGCAGAAACCATCAACTCACCGAAAGGATCTCTTTTTGGTTGTCGGGGCTTAGCTTCCGGATCGGCAAGGGCACGTCGGTCCACCCGCCCTGAGGAGATTGCTCGAATAGGTTGTTCAACCTATTCCAAAGCTCCTCGGGGGAAAGATCTACACAACCAACAGAGATCTAGCGAGTGAGAAGACAGGAGTTTTCTGACTAAGAATGACACGGAGAGGTCTGGATACTCACCGGTGTCGAAATCCCTTGTCTGGTCTTTGCCCTCCGGGATCACCCAAGCTGGCGTGACCCTCGACCGGAGGGGACTGATCTGACGCCGAAGGAAGTCCTCGACGACATCCCACGCTGACAAGCCTCAGCCGGCAAGGTCGGCAATGTTGCTAACGAGGGCCTTGAGCCACCTGGTTTCCTTCAGGGCCTCCGACCAGCTCTTGGTCGGAAGAGGCGCCAGGCCACGGTAGTGGATCCCGGAGGAGAGTGGGGCTGGCAGTAGAACCATCTCGAGTGCCAGCCTGACCACGATGACTTCCAGGAGGAGGAGATGTAGGTGTCCTTCCTCCCCTCCCGGAGTCAAAATCCGGCACAGCCGACGACGCCTCCTCCGCTGACCTTCATCCGGCGGAGGTTGTAATAGTACCTCCAGAGCTCCAGACTCGGCCTTATGCCGAGGTATGCCTCGCACAGGTGTGCGAAGACCGCCAGCATCAAGACCGAGTTTGGGTTGAGGTGAATCAACTCGAGCCTGTAGAACTGGAGCACCAGGAGAAAGAAATGAGAAGGTGGGAATTGGAATCCACACCTGAAAAAATCTACGAAGACGACGGTCCAGGTTGTGTCTGGACTCGGGACCGTCTCCTTCAAGGCCCGCCGGTGAGGTACGAATACCTCCGGGAGGATGACCTCCTCCGCCACGAGCCTCTTGAGGGCGGTGGAATCCATCACTGAGATTTCGAACTCAGGGATGACTGAGATTGGTCCTCCCAAAGTATCCTCCGCCGACCTCTTGGTCTCGGCGGACTTGTTCGCTACGCTCTTCTTTCCCATGGTCGGTGATGATGATTGGAGACGACGAAGTGGAGATTGGAGGCAGGGACGCAAGGAAGAAGATGAGAATGCTGGGAGACAGAGAGCAATGCGGGCAAAACCCCAATTCTCGGTCACTTAAAAGATTCAATTTTCGCTTGACCGGAGCACGGTTAACGGCACGATCTGTTCCATCGTATTAAATGCGGACAGTTGCTTTTCCCGCATGCGAGATAGTGTGCGCGGGAAACAGGGGTCTGACAAACCCACGATCCCGACGAGCACATAATGTCTATGCTAACGTCAGCCGAACAGTAGCGTAGAAAAAGGAAAGATTCTTCATTACCACGTGAAATTTCTGGCACAACGGTTCGGTTTCCCAGAAATCTACCAGGCGAATGCGTGTCTGTGATCAACGGATCAGATTAAATAAAAAAATGATATTCGGGCAAGCTAGCCCAGAAAATGCCTTGGATTACTTGGAGGTTTACTCCGACCAGGATATCACGACTACCCGGTAGAGATAGTTCCTACTCGGGGATGTTGTCAATAAAGTACTCGATTTCGCATATTCGGAGTTATTTCCCGATAAGGGCAGATTTCTTACAGAACAGTCATGACCTCACTTCACATACAGATGGGGGGCTTGACGATAGATAGTACAGTATCCCGTATATGAGGAGGTAACCGTATATGATTCCCTGGATTATCGGAGTACAATACGTGTTCGGTAAGGATCCCCAGAGATAAGGTAACCCCCTGTAAGGAGGGAAGACACCCCTTAAACTAGGAAGTCGATCCTGATGTTTAAGGAAGCCAGAGTTCTATTCGGGCATAAGTCCATGACCGATACGACTCGGAGAGCCCCCTATAAAAGGATCAACAATCCTATAGGGGAGGGAAGAGTCTTTTAGGTTCTATAAGCCCAGCGATTTCCACGAGAAGACCCGCCGCCTCAAAGGAGTCGAGCCCAGCGGAACTAGTCGACATATCTTCCGATTAGGTCTAGGGTAGCCACTAACATACACATCCCTTGTAAAGACATTCTTTGATCAATATATACGAACAGGGTGTAGGGTTATTATCCTGAGGGAGGCCCGAACCTGTATAAAAAGGGCGTTTCCTTGCCATCAGATCTCTTGGCCTTGTGCCTTAGAGGTCCCTACCCCCTAAGTATCACAGTTTCACGACTACCATAAGATCAGCGGTTCACCAATCATCGACACCACAGTGTGGCCAAAACATATAACTTTGCCCATGTCACCACTAGATGTGGTTTGCCACACCAACCGTAGCCCGTTTTGAAGATGTATGGTTGGTTTTACGGCTCCTGATCTTGGATGTTGTATGCTTCATCATTTTAGAAATCAAGGGCTGCTAATCCAAACGATGTGCTTGCTTTCATTGAGATAAAAGAGAAGTGCCAACTTGTGATGAACTTGAACATTTTTTTGCTAGAGTTATAGTCAGCTGGATTCTCGAGAGTGGAAGGCCAAGACTAGAACGGAGATAAGAGGTCGATGCATGTCTTTTCACTTCTTTTTTTCTCTATTCAGACCATTTTAGTTCCAATCGTAGCCACTAAAACATCCATTGTCGTGATCTAACGGTTACAATAATTCAGATGACGTGGATTAGATAGGGAGGCGCCCAAAAGTGCTCCCTTGAAAGTTTTAAATAAGGTCAGTTGGTCCTAGCACATCCACCATCCCTCCATGCTATACTCACCTACCTGTATTTCCATTTATTGATTTCTTTTCTCTGTTTATTGATGATTTAAATAGTTGTATAAATTGTTTACTAGGTTGGGGTTGGGCCCCGCCGGTCTGTCCACTCTAAGCATGGTGAACTCCCCACCTAAGGGTCCCTTTGGTTGTGTTGGGGGCGAGAGGGTGAATGTGTTGAGATCGTCTGCTTTTTTGAGTTCATCCCTTTGTTGGAGGGATGGTATGGATAGGTCGACCAATTTAAAAATATATATTTTCAAATATGTCGAATATAACACGTTGGTTATTTTTGGCCAAATTAGTCTTCAACCCTGATCTAATTATGATCATTAGTAAATAATTTAGATAGTTAGCATCTTTTATTAGTAATTGGTGGTTTTTACAGGAAGATTAGTATTGCTAAGTGTTAAATTGTTGATTACTACGTGTTTATTTTCTAGATGACTCTATCCTTATCAACCTAAGTAGCCTAAACCCATCCACCCATGTCTCTGTCTTCATAACCAAATAGACCCTAATTTGTGCTAGGTCCCTGGCATCTGCCTTGCCTCCGGTTGCTCTCAGCCCCACCGGCTCTAGGTTCCACGCGATACACGGGCGCAGAGAGTGAGGGCAAAAATGTCTAGGAAGAAAACCTCTATGGACCGTCAGATATACTGATCAGACGGTCCAAAGCTATACCGTCAGAGCATTTCTCCTAAAATGAATGTATACTTGGTACGATTATATTTAGCTAAGAAAGATTGACAGGTCATACATATAATTATACTCTCGGCGAGAGATCTAGTAATGGCCTAATGTACGCCTACTCGTCAAGGAGCCGTTCATAGCCCCGTGGCAATCGGGTCCACCTGCTACTGTGGCCGAACCGGAAGCGACCTCCAAGCCTCGGCCTCCGATGGCTCAAGGAGACATCGTACCTGCGAACCTCATCCATCATCCACTCATTGGTTTCCGCATCATCATCGAGGGTGGCAACCACGTGGCGGAGCACGTCGTCCACGCATTCATTGTTTCAGAAGCGCATCTCCGCCTTGACATACTTGCCATACACCGCGACATCGCGCGGGCAGGCCACCACAGCTGCCTCTGCAACTGTGCACACGCCCAACATCCTCGTGGTTGAGCTCAAACGCGAGGTAGCTGCACCAGAAGCCACTGTCCTTCTTGGTGCATCGGACGCGCCAGTCCTCGTAGACCTCCTGGACGGCTGCGTAGTTTCCCTCGTGTGTTGCCTCCATGGCGATCCACGTCCTGTAGATGCAGGTGTAGTTGTCAGCGATGTCGTCGAGGGCCACGCGGAGGATGGGCGCACAACCTTTATGCCCTGGTTGCCGCTGTACATCCACCACGCGATCATACGCCACCTCCAAAACTATAAGCATGATGCAGGAGTAATAGCTAAAAGCGAGCGAGAAGACCAACATAGTCTTTTCTAGTTCACCAACTACATAAGTAACCGATCCATTGTACCAGAAGATGGAAACACACATGCCTATCAACTGGACACAATTGTCTCTTTCAACGCATTATCATGCTTCTCACTCTACAAATGCAATCAAGGGTGATAGCTTCTCAGAAGATGCATAATTAGAATGGTGAGCAAAATTCGACGGGAAAAAAGAACACATTTCAAGCCATCTGTATGAAGATCAGAATGACAAAAAAGAATTACTTCAAGCTATGTATGAAAATGGAATACATATGATCAGAATGACGAGAAAAGCTCAACAACGAAAATTATATCGAGATTATGCTACTAGTCAAACTCCTATTTTACAAACATTCTCTGCAACTGACCAAAGAAAGAGTTAAAAGTTCATGTGTGACGATAGATAGTACAGTATCCCGTATATGAGAAAGGTATCCGTATACGATTCCCTGGATTATCAGAGTACAATACGTGTCTGGTAAGGATCCCAGGAGATAAGGTATCCCCCCGTAAGGAGGGAAGACACCCCTTAAACCAGGAAGTCGATCCCGATGTTTAAGGAAGCCAGAGTTCTACTCGGGCATAAGTCCATGACCGGTACGACTCGGGGAGCCTCCTATAAAAGGATCAGCAATCCTATTAGGAAGGGAAGAGTCTTTTAGGTTCTACAAGCCCTAGGAGAAGCCTGAAGCGATCCAGAAGTCCAACGACTTCCACGAGAAGACCCGTCATCTCGAAGGAGTCGAGCCTAGCGGAACTAGTCGACAAAGCCTCCGATTAGGTCTAGCGTAGCCACTAACATATACATCCCTTGTAAAGATACTCTTTGATCAATATATACGAACAGGACGTAGGGTTATTATCCTGAGAGAGGCCCGAATCTGTATAAAAAGGGCGTTTCCTTGCCGTCAGATCTCTTGGCCTTGTGCCCTATAGGTCCCTACCCCCTAAGTATCACAGTTCCACAACTACCGTAAGATCTGCGGTTTATCAATCGTCGACAATATGTGTGATATTATGGCTTACTACCTTGCGTGCCATCAGCTGAAGATCCCTTCTAATAATTCTTCTCAATCCTATTTCATCTAGTGTCCGAGATATATAGGAGTTGACATGCCATTTCACTCCCTGGGATAACACAATTTTACATTAGCTTCAGTTGGGAAACTAAAAAGAGATCAAATGGGTTCAAATCCAAGCCACAGATGGTGAGATGGAACATTAGCATTTCCTTTACAATGTCAACTACCATTTTGTGCTTATCACCTATACTGCAGTTCTGTGAGACTGGCGAGAGATTGATAGTATATGCAAACCATGGGACTAATGATGGAAAATATGGCATTAAAAGCAAGAAAGTGGTCTCCAAGCCACCAATGGATACAATATCAAATTATAGGAAGAAGGAACTTTAGGATTGTACGTAGAATGCTCATAACTTTCTGCACCCATTATCCTAGAATATCTAACTCACACCACCACCCCTTACCAAAAACCTCATCTACAGTAGGTCGCTAATACTATCATAGGATACTTTGCAGTTCAATTCCCAAATAATCTCATCAGCAGGTTGCTAATACTATCATAGGATACTTTGCAGTTCAACTCCCAACTAGTTCATCCGCAGCAGGTTGCCAATACTATCATAGGATACTTTGCAGTTGAAGCAAGTGCCGATACCTGAAATTGTAGGCACGGAAGAGGAGCAAGAAAATGGGCAGGGCGTGACAGTCTCCGCCTAGTGGTGCAGAGGAAGCTGGTGGAAACGAGCATGGTCAATACTGGGCTCTTCTCTACCGCGCGGAGAAAGCAGAATCGATCAAACTCGGCCTCATCAATGGCCTCTCCCTGCCATGCTGAGGAAGCAGAATCCGTCAAACTCCACCTCGCCAATGGGTTCCCCCCTGTCATGCGGCGGAAGCAGAATGGATCAAACTCGGCCTCGTCAATGGTCTCTCCCTGCCGTGCAGAAGAATGGGCTCCTCTCTACGACGTGCAAAAGGATATTTTTGAAACTAGCGATTTGGAAATTTGGAAGTAGCAAAGTTTGGCGGAATTGTTTAACATATCTGTGAAATGCCTTCTGCCAAAACGATTAGAGAGGAGCAGAAAGTAAGTTGGGGAGTCTGGTAATTTATAGGCTCACGCAATGGGCAATCCAACTCAAACCCGAACAACGACACCACCCCCCCTCCACGCAATCCAAACAATGGAGTGGGCATTGATCATGACAAAGGTCGGGCTTGACCACCAATTGGATGACTCAGAGAAGAAGCTCAGTGCTACATTTGATGAGTTTGGTAATGTCTTGGGGCTTCCTCCTACTGATCAAGAACCTAAGTTCATTCAAGCTAAGTCATCCAGGACAACAAAGGACATAGATCATTTCTATATGCCTAGCATCTCAGGTGCAGAGATTGGAGGGACAACAGGGCTATATACAGGGCTGTTAGCCCTAAACAAGTTTCTGAGATACAGTCTAGCTCCAAAGGTTGGTGATGCAACAAACATCATATCCTACACCATCGACGTTCTCTATTATCTTGATAATGGTACTCAATTCAATGTCATGGAGTACTTGTTTGAGGAGATTCGTGAAGCCTCAATGAAACAAAAGAGGTCCTCACCATTCGCCCCTAAATCCATAGGCTAATCAACTCCAAGATTTCAATGAAATTCTTGCTTGAGGTGAAGCATGAAGTCTACAAGCTAAGGAAAGAGGAGAATGTTGTGAAGGTATCGGGACCCAATATCAAAAGTGCAAAGTATCATTTAGGAGCTTCTTCCTCTGCTCCTCAGTAGGCTAAGCTCGGTGCTACCACTACTGCCCCTTCCTCCACTATACCACCTTCTCTTGCACAGTTGATTGATAGTGCCAAGATTAATCTCACTTTGGCCTCACTTCTCAGGATTCAAGAAAATCAAAAGCTATGGCTGCTAAAGCAAGAACTTGAGAAGACTATGGTGAAACTAGAGAAGACACTGCTATACATGGCCAACAGCATGAAGGCTTTCCTTCAAGGGAAAGGAAATGAGGAGGAACAGGCTTTTGATGAAGAGGACTCATCCTGTTCTCACGGTTCCGACTCATCTTCTGAGTCTGAGAACCAGTCTGGGCTAGATAGTTCACCTGTAGATACTCATACACCAGCTTCCGGCCCTCCAGTGCAACAGTCACCACCTCCAGCTCCCACACCGATCTTGAGGTCACCAACTCACTCTCCTCTATCAGACACTACACCGACCTTCGACTCCACGACTCCTATGCTGATCGTCAATGATCCCAATGTTTAGCTTAGTTTGGGCTTAGCTTTCTTTTTCTCTCTTTTTGGTGTCTTGATACCAAAGAGGGAGAAGCACATGCTAGGTTAGCTTCAAGGGTATTGGTAGTGTAGTTTTTTTTAAGTAACAAGACTTGCTCTTCTTCTGGCTTATGATGTCTTGTAAACTCTACTTTTTTGTGGTGACATGGATGCTTACTCAATATGCACTTTAACTTGTTTCTTACATTTGTTAGTGCATTTTTTGCCATGATCACTCTCCACGTGCATAGTTCTTTACTCATATGTTTAATGGTACACTATGCACTCCCACAGATTCTAAGAAATAATGGGAGCTCTTTCATTTTCTCTCAGACATGTGCATTTGCATTCAACACAAATTTAAATAATGCACAAATTTAGGGGGAGCCCTCTTATATCTTAGGACCCAAAACAGTTTTTACATATCTTTCACCAAAGTTTTAATCGTGTTGCCATCGATCACTAAAAATGGGGAGATTGAAAGTGCATCTTAACCCCCTAAGTGGGTTTTGATGACTAATGACAAAATGATTAAGAGATGAATGTGTACATCAAGTAGTTGATCAGGAATTTAGTCTCATGAACAAGTTGGAGCAGACATCGACGATCCCTAAAAGATTGATAAAGAGACAACATGAAATCTAGAAGATTAAGGATGGTTTTCTAGTCCTTTTGAGTGATTCTGTTATTGCATTGATATAGGATAATCGTACTATAAATGAGGAGCTAATAAAAAACAAGGAAGGAGATATTTTGCTCAGTGCTCAAAATAAAACCACTCTAAGAACTTTAGAAAATTCTATACACCTAACTTCATTGCTTGTCCTGAACTTCTGGACCAGTCAACCAGAACTCCCGAGTGTGTGTGGGAGAGTCTCGGTTGACCTAAGACATGTCCAGGGGTTCCTGAGAAGTTTTCATGTGTTGATCTGGACCCTCTGAGTGAGTAGTGGTTCTGTCCAGAAGAGCCCATGTTATCCAGAACCTCCGAATGAGGTTCATCCAGACTCTTCAAGTGGGGACAGAGCTTATGTCCCAAAGCCTTGATCTCATCCGAAATCTTTGATTGAGATCCACCCAAACTTCTCGAGCGGCTACAGAGTTCCTATCCCAAAGCCTTGACTTCGTCCGGACCTTCCGAAGGATGTTCGGAACCTCCGAGTCAGGACTTCACTTCTGTCCCAGTTCCTTCTCTCGTCTAGATGCTTCATTTGGCACCTTAGAAGAAACCAATTTGACTCAATTTTTTATTCTCCAAAACCTTTGAGTGTTGGTTGTCAAAAACCTCTGAGTTAATTTGAGTTTTGGAACAAAAGGATGATTTTTGTTCGAAACCTCCGAGTCTCAGCTGTCCGGACCCTCCGGGTCAAGGATATTCCAGAGGTCGTTTGAGTCCCGGAACCCACGAACCAGGTTGCCTAGAATCTCTGAGCAAGATTTCTTTTGGGGGGGGCCGCCTTTATACATCACCACCCCTCCTTGGTGAGGGTGGTTGCTGTCATCCCAAATCCAGAGCTACCCCTTGTGATACGGAGGCTCCTGATCTTCACGATTTGGATGGGATAACTAGTGTGGCCTAAATGGAAATCCCACCCCAACAACAAACTCCAACGAGAAAGCTTTTGGGAAACTAGGAAACCAAATCAACTACACTCTCGATTGAATGCCACAATTTCCACCCGGGGGCACGCGCCGGTCCTTACAATCCACAAGAGAAAGCAAGATCTATGGTGGAAGCCCTAATCTAGAGGGATGAACCCTAGATTAGGAGCTAAGCTCACTTAAGTCTAAAGCAACAAGTCTAAACCCTCATTAGTGGGGGTACGGTATTTATAGGTTAATCCTCCACTTAAGGATTACATGGGCCGTGGCCCGTTTTGTTGCTCGCAGGCAAAATCTAGAGTGTCCGGGTTGGGGCCAGAGGGTCTGGGAGGCCGGAGGGTCCGGGCCTTCTCCGGGTGGTAGTCCGGGATTTCCAGAGGCGACTCGGACGTCTGTCCGGAGTTTCCGGGTGAGGATCCGGGCCTGTCCAAAGAAGATCCGGACCCTCATCCAGAGCGTCCGGGCTGAGGTCCGGCCTTTCCAGAGAGGATCCGGATACTCGCCCGGAGGGTCCGGGCTGAGGTCCGGCTCTGACCCGAAGGGTCCGGGTCTCAGCCGGACAGTCCGGGTCTTCTCTTCTAGTGCACATCCGGGGGTTCCGACGCAGCGAGCCGGCTGGGGTTCGGTCGGGAGCTTGGGGACTTGATGCTTGCGTCTCTTCCTCAGTCCCGTTGCTCGACAGTTGGTTCTTCTACTTGGTTGCTCCCTCATACCTTAGCAAGCAAAGAATCAAAGTATTAGGTAGCATACCATTCATACTCAAATCAAGTGGGGATGTATCAAGGAATAGAGTCACCTCATATTGTATAGCCTTGGCTCGAGCCCTTGTCATTGGTCCAATAGGTGTCAAAGGTGGACTTGGGCTCTTGTCATCCTTGATGGAGATGATGTCCGCATCACCTTGTCTCTTTTCTCTCTTGCCTTCTTGTGAGTTCTTTTGAGATACGAGAAATTTTGAGGATTTGATTGGATTTCTATTGAGCATTCAAACAAATGTCACCTCCAAGTTGAAGATTAAGCTCTTGTTACTCTTAGAGGTTGGCACCTCCTAGATAGTTAGGCATCGCATAGGAGTCTTTAAGTTTGTGAAAAGGAAGAAGCTTTTGAAGGTTGGATCTCACTTATTGCAAGGTAAAGAACCACAAAGAAGAGAAGGAGGCTTCATATCTGCAAAACTCTTGAGGGAAGAGCATGTTTCGGTGCCGGCTTGTCCTATGGATCAAGTTTAATTTACAGAGACATGAGGCATCGCCAATTGTCCGAACTTTGATAATAAACAACCTTGTCTCCCCTTGTGTTTGTTCTTGTGCATACCCCGTAGTTACTTGTTACTAGTATCGTTCTTACTAGGTAGTTAATTTTTGCTTCACGCAATTTTTTTTACACACTAGCACATTTAGGAGTAGTTTTTAAAGAGTCTATTCACCCCCCTCTAGATGTCACCCTCGGTCCCTCAGTAGCCAACATTGGTAAGCACATGGGAGGAGAGGAGGGTCTGACCAAAACATGTGCTTGTGATTGATTTTGTTCTTTTTTTCTTATTTGTAAATTAGATATAGAGATTAGTTACGTTGAGAATAATTTGGAGCGATGTTTGGGCCGATTGTTGGGGTTAGATAGGGAGGGTGCCGATTATTATCCTTCAGCAATGACTTCTCCTCCGTCGGCTTTGCCTTCCACTGCACCTCTCGTCGATTGCACCTCTGTCTATACCTCTATAATCAACTTAAAAGTATAGTGAAGGGGAGACATCAACGATATTTGTGGCAGCAGCCAAGAAGCCAAGACAGACTTCTCCTGTGGTGACATAATTATCATATTATGTGTGATTGGTATGTAGAGATTTCTTAAGAATAATTTGGAGATATTTTTTGGGGCAATTGTTGTGGTTGGGCTGCGAGGGGTGACGCGTCCTATGCTTCCTTAGTGATAACATTTGTGCGGCAGCGGCAATAGGCTTTTGCCTTCATTGCCTATGCCTCCCACCAGTTTCGCCTCTGGCGTTAACTTAGCTAAGGATGGTGAAGGGTGACAATTAAGGGTGCAATGGGTTCGGATAGTATTCGAACGTATCCGGACCGAAAGGTTCGGATAGCTTTTCAGATAGTTTTTCGGATATTCGTCGAATACGGTATCGGATATGGATAGTATATACCAGATACGAATACAAATATGGTTTGGATAGTATCCGACCGTATCCGATACTATCCGTATATATCTGGTTATTATCTGAATACTAATCCGGATAGTATCCAGTTGCACCCGGCCCAACAGCAACAGCCCACGGGCCAACCATTAGCCTATAGAATAAAAGAAAATATTGTGCTTGTGTAGGATTTGAACCCACCACCTCTTAATAGAGGTCCAAGCTCACATACCACTAGGCTAGCATGCCCCTTATGATTTAACATGTATGCAACTCTTTATTTATAAGTGTTAATAAGAAAAGTCCAACCCAAAGCCCAAGGATGAGGTGATGAGTCAGTCCAAGGAGGGGAGCGATTGAGTGGCTTGCAAAGAAACGGTCATGTGAACCACAACAATAACTTTTATCGTGTCCTTGCCACTCATGATCTCATGGAACTGTCTTTTTTGTCATTTTGGGTGAAATAGTTATATATCGTACTTCGTACTATCGTATATTGTCAATGCACTTTTTAAACTTATATTTTGTTATTTTGTAATATATCAGCCCGTATGTTTGGTTGTGCTATGTTTTATATACGTGTTATATGAATTATATCTTTCATGCAATATCCGATAAAATATTCGCTACCGTACCGAATTTGATAGGTATTCGTATCGTATTTGTTACCAATATTATTCGTATCCGCATTTGCATCCGACACTATCCGCTCCAATATCATATTCGGGTTAAAATATGAAAACAATTATGGTTTATAAAATATCCAATCGTATTCGATCCGATTGCACTCTTAGTGACAATCATGCCCTCACATTCAGCAATGGTATTTTTGTGTCGGGTATTGTTTATAGCGTAATTTGGCTTTAGGGTTTATTCGGTTGGCCAAATTAATTTTGCCATCAGAGGTTAAGATAGTGGACTAACAAGCTGTGGATTTAGTGTTAAACTCTTAATGCAGGTTTGACTATTTCAGCACCGGGTGGCTTATGTGTTGGGGAACGTGCTACGCAAAACAAAAATTTACTGTACACGAACCAAACCAAGATCCACTATCGAGGTACAGGCAACGATATCATACCTTCGCCGATCACGTCAATGCAGCGGAGAAGTTGAAGATGTCGATGAAGTCCGCAGACTCCCGCAGCTAGGTTATACCTCCCAGCCGCGAGAGTGATCTCCTCGCGAATAGTTCGCCCGATCGAACGCCGAAGTGTACGACGTCTCCGAGGTATCCACGCGTACCGGATCAGCGACACCACGGTAATGTGTGGACCAGCACACAAGAACAGCGGGGATCTATGAGAAGGAGAAGCAGCAGCGCGCCGGCAGCTGAACTAGATCCAATCTAGAAGAGAGAGGAAGAGGAGGCTGCGGCCAATCTAGAGGTGGCGGCTGCCTAGGGTTTCGGCCAAGGGCTTCTCCCCCAATTCTGTTTAGTCGAGCCTCTCGATCTGTCATTATCCCTCGAGAAGTAGAAAGAATAGCAATTCCCATTCCACCCAAAACTTTAGGAATTCCTTGATAGTTGGTATAAATTCGTAAGCGGGGTCGGCTGATACGCTTTAAAAAGGTTCTTGTTCTATATATTCCTTTTCTAGTCTTTCTCTTTTGATGTCGCAAAGTTGAAACCAAGAAATATCTGTTACTTTCCTGATGTTTCCGAACACTTTCAATAAAACCCCCTTTGGGGCTGCTTGGGATGCCCTCTGAGGTGCCCTGCCCCTCTATTTAAAGGGGGTGGGGCAGCTCTCCCTGGGAAGGTGGAGTTCTACTCCAGCAGGAACTCCCTGATGGAGTTGGAGTCCAACTCCACCAGAACCTTCTAGAACCTTCTAGTACCTTCTAGAGCCTTCTAGAACCTACCAGAACTTCTAGAACCTTCCGATACTTTCCGGAACACTTCCGGACATCACCGGAACCATCCGGGACCTCCCGGAACACTTTCGAGATCATCCGAAACACTTTCAGAACCCTTCTCTCTCGTTCTCCATAAATCGTCGCATTCCTAAATGTCGCTAAAACGTTAAGCGTGTGACCCTATAGGTTCGAGTATATGTGGACATGTCCAGAACACCTTCTGGTCAATAATCATCAGTGGGATCTGGACACCCATAACGACTCCCACATATCATCGAAGATCTTTATCGAGCGAACCTCGTATTACCGCATATCATCCTTTTGCCTCACGATACATTACACAACCCGAGGCGAGACTTTTATGGTATACCTGTGATCAACTCCTTGATCACTATACCTAGTTATCCTTGTTACCGGTTTGTACTCTTTTCTCGTTTCCGTATTCCGGTGTCCCCGTGACTAACCCTTTAGTCACAATACCTGGCCAGGCGATGCTGGACACCGTAATACCGAGTGGGCCCAGAGTGTATCTCTCCATCGCCGGATGGGCAAATCCTAGTCTTGACATATCTTGAACCACGATATACTTTCTGGTGTACCTGAAAGTCACCTTTATAATTACCCAGTTACGGAGTAACGTTTGATGACCCCAAAGCAACCATCCAGTATCCGGGTCTACGATATTCTCATGGTCTAAGGACACAAGTAAACGTTAACACATAATGAGAAGATACTGACAACATATTGACGAAGTGATCTCGCAGTATCTCATAAGGGGGTCTATCTAACACCATTGTTACCCTAACAATGTGTTCCCATTATTGCTGGCATCCTTGTTACATTAACAATGCCCATGATCAGGAAAACAAGACCATCAACAATACATGAGCTAGTCCAGAGGCCTGACTAGGGATCTGAATGGTGTTTATTATTCCACACATGCAATTAGGTTTTCCTCTGAATCTCATATCCAAGAACCAATGCAATTCTAGCATAGAACATAAACTTAATCATGAACATGAAAATAGAATAATAACAACTTTATTATTGCCTCTAGGGCATATTTCCAACATTATGCCATCAAGTAACGAGCAGGACCTCTGGGCACCAAGCATTGGCAGGCCCAAGCACTCGTAGCCCGAGTACCCGTGATGCCGAGTACTGGTGTTCACGTCCCCGAGTACCGAGCACTGGCGTCCCCGAGTACCAGCGTGCCCAAGTACCGGGTACTTGTTCGCGAGTACTGGCGTCCCCGAGTACCAGCGCGCCCAAGTACCGGGTACTTGTTCCCGAGTACTGGTGTTCCCGAGCACTAGTGCGTCCGAGTACCAAGTACTAGCGACCTCGAGTACTGGTGTTATCGAGTACCCGAGTCCTCGAGAAGGTCCAAGCTAGATTTCGAGGGGATGGAGCCGAGTTCTTCTTAGCAGAATCAAGTCACGACGCTACCGAGTTGATCCGCGGACGGGTTGATACGACGAGTCATCTACTTCCAAGACTTATCCGATGTTGGAGACTTTGACTTGGAGGACAAGGAGTCGCGGGTAGTTGCGAAAGGAAGGTTATTCTTGGATTCGGAAAGGGACTCGGTTTATATGGAAAGATATCTCGCATACAAGAAGGAGTCCTGATCGTGGTGGTCAAAGCTGCTTAAAAGGGAAGAGATTAGGATTAGGATCCATTAGAAAAGGGAAATCGTATACCTATATTCAGTTAGGATTAGGAGTCCCAATCTCCTACGGAAAGACCAGCCGCCCTATAAATATGTAAAGTGTGACGGCCGATTGAAGATATCCAACAATCGACACAAATCAATCTGTTACTTTACCTTTTACCTTTTCGTTCTAGTTTAGATCTTTATCGTTTTGCACTGAAAAACAATCGGTTCTTCTCCACGAAAGCGAGAAGATCTTTGCTGTTTTGCCTAGAAAGCAGTCATCCATCGCCACGAAAGTGCGATAGTTACCCTTTGCTGCTTTGCTTGAAAAGTAGTCGTTCGCCGCACACGAAAGTGCGACAGACGAACACAATTGGCGACTCCATTTACCTAGGTGTTCCGCGGATCTAATTTCGTGTGAACACAATTGGCGACTCCGTTTACCTAGGTGTTCCGCGGATCCAATTTCGTGCGAGCACAATTGGCGACTCCACTGGGGAAGAAGAAAAAAGTTACACGATGAATACTGACTCCAAAGACGAAAGCATCGTCAACACCGACAACATCATCGCCGTCATGCTCGACGACCTATCCGAAGATGAACGGCAAGAAATTGAGCAGTAGCTTGAAGAGGAACAGGCGGAGAAACTCTGACAAAAGTTGACCGGCTACCAGAAGACGAGGAACGGTGTCATCAAAAAGATAGCCATGCCGAGTCCTTCCTCTGTGCTCAAAACCGAGGTAAGTAAACCGACTTGTTCTGAAGATATTGCCCATCTAATTGACGTGTCGGTAAGCAAGTACTCTTCTGATCTGAATAATACGACGCAAATGCTCGCCCAATCAGTGAGTAGCCGATTAGAGAGTTTCAAGGAGGAGTTCAATAGAGAATTGGAGAGTAATTTGTCGCGTCAGGTTCGGTCAATAGTGCTACAAGTTAGTGATGAGCATCGGGACAAAGGACCGATGTTGCCTGATATTAACCGATCCAATAGCCTGATGAATGCCACTCCCATAATTACTCCAGCCATTATCCCGACTTCGGTTCCCCAAAGGCTTATGGATAACAACCGAAGTCTTGACGTCGATACTAATGCCCCACAACCATGTTATCAGACAGTGGCATATGGCGCACCATCTTTGCCACCTCTCGGTACCAGATTTCCTCATGGGCCGGTACCGGATTCATATTTTGACGCACCTCCGCAACGAGTCCAACCTTCGTTGCCAAAGCCGACTTCGCATCCCCACGTACCACCAGTGCCTCTAGCCGATGAGAGCTTGAAAGACCAGCTCGCTAGGATATTGAAAGAATTTGGCTTAGAGCCCAAGGGCAAGATACGTGCCTATCACAAGCCGTATCCCGAATATTTTGACTCAACGCCGTACCCCCGCGGGTTCAAGATTCTGGATTTTGTTAAATTTACAAGGGAAGATGGTCGGACCACTCTCGAGCACATAGGTTAGTTTCTAGCACAGTGCAGTGAAGTCGGCACATCAGATATTTTTAGGGTGAAATTATTCCCTTTATCTTTGTCCGGAACAGCATTCACTTGGTTCACGCCGCTTGCTCCTACGTCCATTTTCTCGTGGGCACAGTTGGAGCAGAAGTTTCACGAGTACTTTTATAGCGGCGAAACCGAGCTTAGGCTCTCGGATTTGACAATGGTTAAGTAGAAGAACAACGAACCGGTTTATGACTATATCAGAAGGTTTAGGGGAGTTAGAAACCGGTGCTTTAGCTTGACCATAGCCGAAAAAGATCTGGCCGACCTTGCTTTTTCAGGTTTACTTGCCCATATTAGAGATAGACTAGAAGGGCAGGAATTTGTGGGTATTAATCAAGTCTTGCAGAGAGCATTAGCGCAAGAAACCATGCTAAGGATGTTAAACAATATAGCCGGTTTGGAGATAATAAGAACAAGAGCAAGGAAAAACCTGTGGTTAACCTAGTAGTACATGATGATGACTCGGCTAGTGACGACGATGTCGATGTATGCATAGCCGAGTGGGTTCAGGCACCCAAGTCGAAACCTTTTGCATGCTCTGCCCTAAAACCTACGCCTACTCGGAGAGAGGAGATTAAGTATACCTTTGATGTTAGTAAATGTGATAAGATTTTTGACATGCTCCTGCAAGGAAACCTAATCAGAGTAAGGGAGGGACATGCGTTTCCATCGTCAGACGACTTGGGCAAAAGAGCCTATTGCAAGTGGCATAACTCCTTTTCTCATGCCAATAACGACTGCAATGTGTTTCGTCGACAGGTGCAATCGGCCATTAATGACGGACGGTTGACATTCGCTCAGAGTACTAAGATGAAACTCGATAGCGATCCTTTTCCGATCAATGTGATCGACTTGGAAAAGAAGAAAGTGTTAATTCGGTCAGATCAGGCCGAGTCGACAAAAGGGAAGAACGTCATCATTGACGATAACGCTGCTCCAAGGATGATCAAGCCAAAAGATCCAGAAGTCAGGGTCTGGAAGGTCAACCGAGGAAAGGGACAAGTCACAAAGCCAAAGCCGACGGTGAAGCAACTGCTGGATAAATATACATCGCATAAATCCAACAACGCGTTCACTCGGCTCAGGAATACTAAGCATCCTAGGTCACCTCCACGACCAGGGTTCGGTGCTCCCGGGTACTGGCAAGAAGGCCCGTACGTTCAGCCACCGTACTTCACAGCGGGTCCTCCATATTGGGGATGCGCGCCTCCCCTCTATCCATAGTTTCCCCCATGGGGTTTCAATCCCTGGGCACCGCATCCACTTGGGCCAGTCGGCATTGACCAGCCGAGTTGGATCCCGTCAAGGCCCGAGTTCAGGGGACATCCACAAAAGAAGAGAACTCAGTTTAACCCGAGAGCCATGCCGCCGAATGAAGCGGCCACCCAGCGTAAGGAACTCGGCACATCGAATTCCTCGACGGTAACAAGCAGAAGCAACTCGCCGATCAAGCGCGTCTGGAGGCCGGTCAAGCATGACAAGTCCAAGTCGGACAATACCATTCAGCTCGCGCCCGGCTCGGATGGAGCAGGCGTTACCCGAGCTCCGGAGGCAAGTCGACACCAACGATCCACCGTGTCAATCAATCCGCAGATCAACTCGGTGTCACCAGCAGGAACCCGGCATGTACAGTTCGGCATGATAGACAACTCGGACAGGCCAGAGTCCAGCAGCGCAGCTAAACCTGGCACGCAGAAAAATGAACTCGACAAGCCAATGCCGAATAAGCATATCGGCAAGATCAAGTCGGTTGAGCCAGGAGTCAAGCCAAAACTCAGTGGTGCCCTACAGGACTGACACATACTCAGAAGCGAAGAGTTCAGCGACTACGAGCACTCGAACTCAGAGAGGAGCTAGTCGAGAAGAAGCGCGACGAGTGGTTTAACCGAGCAAGGCCAATGACACCAGCAAGGATGACTTGGAAACAAAAGCGCATAGCGAAGGAAGAAGTCGACGCTGCCAGTGGCGATGTCAGGGAAATACCCACTGACATGGATGTCAACATGGTGTTCGAGTTGTCCATGGATTTTCGTGCACCCGAGTCGGAAATCGCAGAACTCGTTCTTGGTCCAAGTAATGCTATATTTGAGAAACCGAAAAAGCACGGGCAACACTTGAAACCTTTATTCATCAAGGGCCACATCAATGGAAGACCTATCGGCCGCATGCTCGTTGATGGCGGCGCTGGGGTCAACATTATGCCTCTTTCGGTTTTCTCCAAGTTAGGCTGAAAGGAGTCCGAGTTGATGAAGACCAACATGGGGCTCAGCGGGTTCTCAGGGGAATTATTCAAAGCCAGAGGCATACTATCGGTAGAGCTTACAGTCGGGAGCAAAACCTTGCCGACTGCTTTCTTCGTCGTCGACGTCATAACGTGCTTTTGGGACGTGATTGGATTCATGTGAATTGCTACATCCCTTCTACTATGCACCAATGCTTGATCCAATGGGTAGATGACGATGTAGAGGTTATCGAGACAGACAACTCGGCCTACATTGCCCTTATGGAAACGCCGGTTGACTGGCAACACGGCGATATGAGATGCTTGTCGGGTAGGAGTTTATCAGACTACAATTACATCAGTATCGGTAGGGATGGTTTTGTACCGATACAGGCGCAGCCGGCTTGTATAGCTCGGCTTAACGACTTATCTTTGTAAGTAATGAATAAAGAAGATAGCATTAAGTGGTTGCAAAAATACACTGAGGAATATTGTTCCGGAAAGAACGATATGCATGAAACCATTGAAGACTTCGATGACATGGAGAAGCTCGGACAAGGGTTCTCATCGGCCGACTGGCTTGAAGAAGTCGACATTGGTGACAAAAGCGTCCCTCGACCTACATTCATTAACGCCAATATGGAGGTCGGTCAGAAGAACGAGGTATGTGAATTACTTAAAGAATTTATTGACTGCTTTGCTTGGAATTACACTGAAATGCCCGGGTTGAGTAGAAGTCTAGTCGAGCACAAACTACCTATTAATTCAGGTTTCAGGCCACACAAGCAACCACCTAGGCGTGTCAACCCTAATCTATATGACCTTATCAAAGAAGAAGTCGATCGGTTGGTGAAAGCCGGGTTTATTCGGCCGTGTAGGTACGCCGAGTGGATCTCAAACATTGTGCCGGTCAAGAAGAAGAACACCAGTAAAATTAGGGTATGCATAGACTTTAGGGATCTAAATAAGGCTACTCTTAAAGATGAATATCCCATGCCAATAGCCGACATGTTAATAAACGACTCTTCGGGACATAAGGTAATTAGTTTTTTAGGCAGCAATGCCGGGTACAATCAAATCTTTATGGCCGAAGAGGACATGTTTAAGACTGTCTTTCGTTGCCCTGGGTTCGTAGGGTTGTTTGAGTGGGTTGTCATGACGTTCGGGTTGAAGAATGCCGGCGCCACATATCAACGAGCTATGAACTTGATATTTCATGATCTTTTGGGCATAGTGCTGGAAGTATACATTGATGATGTCGTCGTTAAGTCGGATGGAGTTGATCATCATTTAGCCGACTTACGATTAGCTTTTGAAAGGATGCGTCGGTACGGGTTGAAGATGAACCCGCTCAAATGTGCTTTTGTGGTGTCGGCTGGCAAGTTCCTAGGGTTCAAAATTCATGAACATGGTATAGAAATTGACCATAAGAAGATAGAAGCCATCAGGAAGTTAGAAGAACCCACATGCAAAAAGGATGTGCAGAGTCTATTAGGGAAAATAAATTACTTACGACGATTCATATCCAACCTGGCGGGAAAGATTGAATCGTTTGTCCCTTTACTCCGGCTGAAGCACGAAGCTGAGTTCACTTGGGGGGCAGAGCAGTGAGATGCTTTCAATAACATTAAGAGATACTTGTCGAGCCCTCCGGTGCTCCGAGCACCCAAGTCGGGCGCACCATTCAGACTGTACATTGCTGCCCAAGACAAGGTGATCGGCACGGTTTTAACGCAGGAAGTCGACAAGAAAGAGTGCATCATTGCATATTTGAGTCGCCGTCTACTCGATACCGAAAGTTGGTACGTGTTCATTAAGAAGTTATGCTTATCCTTATTCTATGCATGTACCAAGTTTTGGCATTATCTGCTTTCGAGTACTTGTGTGGTGGCTTGCCAAGTCGACATAGTCAAATATATGTTGCAACAACCGATTCTTAGCGGTAGGATTGGGAAATGGGCTTATGCATTAATAGAGTACGATCTGGTATATGAGTCGTTGCATTCTGTGAAAGATCAAGTCATCGCCGACTTCATTGTTGATCATAGGGTTAGAGATGAAAGAAACATTAATTATGTTAGCGTGTGCCCATGGAAGCTTTATTTTGATGGGTCGGTTTGTAGAAGCAGGCAAGGTATTGGCAATGTTTTGATTTCACCAAACAATGTTGTTTATGAAGCATCGGTCCGACTAGAGTATCCTTGCACTAATAACCAGGCAGAGTATGAAGCACTGTTGTTTGGTTTGCAAAACTTAGTGGATATGGGCATAAAAGACATAGATGCTTATGGGGATTCATTGCTGGTAGTTCAGCAAGTTAATGGAGAGTTTTAGTGTTTTGATGGGTTGCTGAATAGTTATTTAGACTGATGTTTAGACATAATCAAGTCCCTAGATACTTTCACTATCAGCCATGTGCCTAGGGAGGATAATTCTAGAGCTAATTGTCTAGCACAGCAAGCATCCGGATATCAAGTCGACAGGGGAAAATTCTTTGTATCAGAGGAACCGATGCTAGCCACTGTCAGAGGCAAGGCCGACTTGTCCAAAGTTGATGCCGACTTGTTGGAAGTCGAAGCCGATTTGTTTAGAAGCGGTACTGACTCGGTGGGCACTAGTTCAGTGCAAGAACCACAAGTAGCCGAGTCGGCGGGCAACTCGGAATTTAATGAATAGAGAGTACCTCTAGCTAGTTATTTGAAGGATCTGAGTCAAACAAGGGATAGGAAGATTCGGCGGCAAGCTATAAAATATACCTTGTTGAACGACGAGTTGTATCGCCGAACAATAGATGGGGTACTGTTAAAGTGTTTGGGTCGCGACCAGTCGAGAGTAGCTATGGGGGAGGTACACGAAGGAATATGTGGAACACATCAGTCGGCCCCTAAGATGCAATGGTTATTAAAAAGAGCAGGTTTCTATTGGCCGACAATGTTGGAAGATTGTTTTCGATACTATAGAGGATGTGAAGCATGCCAAAAGTTTGGAAACATACAATTGGCACCCGTGGCTATGATGAACCCTATCATAAAGCCGTGGCCATTTAGAGGGTGGGGATTAGACTTCATTGGTCAGATACATCCTGCCTCTTCTAAGGGTCATCCCTTCGTCCTTGTGGCTATGGATTACTTTACTAAATGGACTGAAGCAGTTCCTCTAAAGAATATGACCCATAAGGAGGTAATTAGTTTTATTCTAGAACACGTTATTCATAGGTTCGGCATTCCTCAGACTCTCACAACAGACCAAGGTGCTTCATTTATGTCTCATCAATTTCGTGAGTTTGCCGAGTCCTTTGGAGTCAAATTGCTGAACTCGTCGCCCTACTATGCCCAAACCAATGGACAGGCCGAGTCTAGCAATAAAACTTTGATTAAGCTTGTAAAGAAGAAAATTGAAGAATATCCGAGAAGGTGGCATGATGTACTTTCGGAAGCCCTATGGGCTCATCGAGTATCCAGGCATGGGGCAACCCGAGTAACGCCGTACGAGTTGGTGTATGGACAGGAAGCAGTGCTACCCGTGGAGGTTAACTTGCAAGCTCTTAGGATAGCCAGAAAAAATGACTTGTCGGCTGTAGATTACAATAATTTGATGCTGGACAGGGTAGATGAAGTCTCGGAAGAAAGACTAAAAGCCTTACGAGAGATTGAAAAAGAGAAGTTGCGAGTAGCAAAGGCTTACAACAAAAGGGTAAGGGAGAAATTGTTTCAGATAGGAGACCTAGTATGGAAGACGATTTTGCCTATTGGAACAAAAAATAATAAATTCGGCAAATGGTCGCCGAGTTGGGAAGGCCCGTATAGAGTTGTAGCAGCGCGCCCGAGTACCGGGTACTTGTTCCCGAGTACTGGCGTCCCCGAGTACCAGCGCGCCCGAGTACCGAGTACTTGTTCCCGAGTACTGGCGTCCCCGAGTACCAGCGCGCCCGAGTACCGGCGCGCCCGAGTACCGGGTACTTATTCTCGAGTACTGGTGTTCCCGAGCACTAGTGCGTCCGAGTACCGAGTACTAGCGACCTCGAGTGCTGGTGTTATCAAGTACCCGAGTCCTCGAGAAGGTCCAAGCCGGATTCCGAGGGGATGGAGCCGAGTTCTTCTTAGCAGAATCAAGTCACGGCGCTACCGAGTTGATCCGCGGACGGGTTGATACAACGAGTCATCTACTTCCAAGACTTATCCGACGCTGGAGACTTTGACTTGGAGGACAAGGAGTCGCGGGTAGTTGCGAAAGGAAGGTTAATCTTGGATTCGGAAAGGGACTCGGTTTATATGGAAAGATATCTCGCATACAAGAAGAAGTCCTGATCGTGGTGGTCAAAGCTGCTTAAAAGGGAAGAGATTAGGATCAGGATCCATTAAAAAAGGGAAATCATATACCTGTATTCAGTTAGAATTAGGAGTCCCAATCTCCTACGAAAAGACCAGCTGCCCTATAAATATGTAAAGTGTGACGGCCGATTGAAGATATCCAACAATCGACACAAATCAATCTGTTACTTTACCTTTTACCTTTTCGTTCTAGTTTAGATCTTTATCGTTTTGCACTGAAAAACGATCGCTTCTCCACGAAAGCGAGAAAATCTTTGCTGTTTTGCCTAGAAAGCAGTCGTCCATCGCCACGAAAGTGCGATAGTTACCCTTTGCTGCTTTGCTTGAAAAGTAGTCGTTCGCCGCACACGAAAGTGCGACAGACGAACACAATTGGCGACTCCATTTACCTAGGTGTTCCGCGGATCCAATTTCGTGCGAACACAATTGGCGACTCCGTTTACCTAGGTGTTCCGCGGATCCAATTTCGTACGAACACAATTGGCGACTCCGCTGGGGAAGAAGAAAAAAGTTACACGATGAATACCGACTCCAAAGACGAAAGCATCGTCAACACCGACAACATCATCGCCATCACGCTCGACGACCTATCCGAAAACGAATGGCGAGAAATTGAGCAGCAGCTTGAAGAGGAACGGGCGGAGAAACCCCGGCAAAAGTTGGCCGGCTACTAGAAGACGAGGAACGGTGTCATCAAAAAGATAGTCGTGCCGAGTCCTTCCTCTACACTCAAATTTCGTGTGAACATAATTGGCGACTCCATTTACCTAGGTGTTCCGCGGATCCAATTTCGTGCGAACACAATTGGCGACTCCGTTTACCTAGGTGTTCCGCGGATCCAATTTCGTACGAACAGGTATGACAGATTTCGCGTAGCCTCGTAAAACGGCCAGATTATGTGTTACTGGTTTTGTTCGTTAGGACTTGTTTGTAAAGAACATGTACATTTTAGATAGTCTGTAAAGAATTATTTTGAGCGATTTTAGGAGGCGATAGTTGAGGTTCTTTGTAAAGAAAGCACGGCATTATTTGTTCGTCGAGATTTGATGCACCCAAGTGTATAGGATGGGCCAAGCACTTTCAACATTGGGGCGTGCATTTTTACATGAGCTCTTTTAAGATACTTCAACGTACCACATATCGTAGAAGGTAAGACCGCTAGGTAAATCTACATCATTGATTATAAAATAGACTTGGTCGAACTATTTGCACATGCAATGTAACCTGCTCTAGCCTGTTGTCTCATTCCATCCTACGCAGTCCACTATCCTTCACACAAGAAAATAAATTTTTGTTATAGGCTTGTTTTTTGAAGCATTTTTTGTTGTTGTAGACTTTTTAATTTGGACACATAATTGACACGGGATGAAAAAAAAATGATAGTAACTCAGGCAAGCGTGTCAGAACACATATATAACGTGGTGTTAACACTACTACAGATAGCATTTAACGGGACGCCCCTTGTACAGACGGCAACCGGGAGACGTCTGTACAATTCAGAGTGCAGACGGCTCCCAACACCAACCGTCTGCACAAATCACGACCAAGGATGGGGAAAACGCGGGACGGCACAATACAGACAGTTCCCACACAGAACCGTCTGCACAAATAGTACAGACGGTCCTAGTCGGGAGCCGTCTGCACTAACCCGTAGAGTGCAGACGGCTCCCAACCGGTACCGTCTGCAATATTTGTGCAGACGGTCCCAAATGGAAGCCGTCTGCACTAATACATACAGTGCAGACGGCTACCAGTTGGGAGCCGTCGGCGTTATTTGTGCGGACGGTTCCCTACTTGGAGCCGTCTGCACTAAAGATCACTCCCTCACTCCACTCCCAGCTAGCCGAGCTTCGTGTCCTGCGGAACGTCGTGCCGCCCGCAAGCGCCGCCGCCGACCGGAGCTCGTGCCGCCCGCCGCCGACCTCCCCAAGCCGCCGCCGCCACCCGCCGACGCTCTCCCGCCGCCGCCGCCGCCGCCAGGCCAGCCCCCGAAGCTTCCCCGCCTCGCCGCCTCCCTCACCGCCGCCTCCCGGTAAGCCGCCGCGCTCCGTCCTCCCTCCTCCGTCCGCCGCCGCTTCCGGCGCCACCGCCGCTTGCCGCCGCGGTCGATTGAGCTCGGCCGGCGTCCCGGCCGATCGACCGCCGGCCCTCACGGAAAAAAATTTAATAAAAATGAGAATAAAAAGAAAAATAAAAATATGACCAGTGGGACCCACCTGTCAGGGCCTACTATTTTTGAATTTAGTTTTTTATTATTTTTACTGAGGAAAAGATCAAAAAGAGTATTTAAATATTTAAATCTTATAAAAATCATAGAAAATTCATTATTAGTCAGAAAAATGCAAATAATATATCAAAATATTCAGAAAAATAAGATCTATGCAATTATGGCATTTTCACTCGTGTTTGCATTGTAGAAAAAATAAAAATGACTAAAAACTCAAATTAGGGTTTCCGGAACCGCCGGAGAAATTCGGATCGCGATATTTTCAGCGTCCGGACTCCGATTAAATTGATTGCATTTACATTAGTCTTTATTTTATGTCCTCTATTCCATGACATGCATTTCATCTCGTGCCGATGTTCCGCATTTTGATATTTACGTTTATACCCTTAAACCCTTAAATTGCAGTACGATTTCTACATAAGCTCCTTTTTTTCGATGAGAAGCTAGGTGGCTTCTTTTATTAGGTCAATTTAACACTAATTTCCTTGTTGTGCAGCGCGTGTAGCCAGATGGATCGGGTGTGGATGTACGGTTCTCGTACGAACCAAGCGTACCTTGATGGTGTGACGAATTTTCTTAGAGTCGCCGAGGAGGACAGGTTGAAGAAGGGTGTTGAATTTACATATTGTCCTTGTTGCGATTGTAGAAATGAGAGATCATTTCTCGGACACAACTCAGCCCTACAGATCCAAGCGCACTTGATTATTAGGGGCTTCAAACCGGACTACACGTGTTGGACCAAACATGGTGAAGAGCAGAACATGTTACACGAAGACGTTGGCACCGTCCAAGAACAAGAACCCGAAGTCAACGAAAGCAGAGAAGATGATGACGAAGTAGGTGCAGACGATGACTGTGGCCGCCATGAGGAAGTACGTGCAGACGATGATTGTGGTGGCGCAGAGGACGATGATAGGTTGGATCAGATGCTGCGCGATGCTGACGTGAACTTTAATACCGAGAGAGACCTAAACAAGTTCATGTACCTGATTGAGGACTCGGAAACCTTTGTTTCCGGGTTGCAAGCCGAAATACACAAAGCTGTCGTCCGTGCTCGAGCTGCTTAAATTGAAAGCAAGCTATGGTTGGTCAGACAAGAGTTTCACGGCACTCCTAGGTCTCCTCTCGGAGATGCTTCCGGACGGTAACGAGCTGCCCAAAAACACATACCGAGCAAAGCAGGTGGTTTGTCCGCTGGGGATGGAGGTAGAAAGGATACATGCATGTCCGAACGACTGTATCTTGTACCGGAATGAATTATCGAACTCGCGTTCATGTCCAGTGTGCAAAGCATCTCGCTACAAGCGTAAGAGCCAACCAGACGACGGCGAGTCTTCCATCGAGCCGAAGAAAGGAGTTCCCGCTAAGGTGGTGTGGTATCTGCCCGTAATTCCGCGTCTGAAGCGTCTGTTCGCGAACCCAAAAGAGGCCAAGTTGTTGTGCTGGCACTCGGAGGACCGTAAGAAAGATGGAAAGCTAAGACACCCTGCCGACTCCGCGCAGTGGAGAAACATCGACATGATCTTCGAACACTTCGGTGCGGAGCCGAGGAATATAAGGTTCGCGTTGAGCACGGACGGAATGAATCCTTTCGGCAACATGAGCAGCCGGCACAGCACTTGGCCAGTTGCTCTTAGTATGTACAACCTACCACCTTGGCTGTGTATGAAGCGGAAGTACATCATGATGTCACTGCTTATCCAAGGGCCGAAGCAACCCGGGAATGATATCGACGTCTACCTAAGACCTTTGGTGGAAGATCTGAAAACACTGTGGAACGAAGGGGTACAGGTGTGGGATGCGTACAAACAGGAGAACTTCACCCTACACGCCATGTTTGTTCTGCACGGTCAATGATTTGCCTGCCCTACGTAACCTTTCGGGCCAGAGTAAAGAACCAGACAAGGCTTGCCCTCAGTGCTTGGATGGTACCGCGAGTAGGTGGCTGGCCCACTCCCATAAGACGGTGCTCATGCGCCACCGTAGGTTCCTTAAGAGGAATCACCCGTACCGCAATATGAAGGAACAATTTGACGGGACGAGGGAGAGAGCTTTATGTCCAAGGCATTACAGCGGGCAAGAGGTGTACAATATGGTTAAGGATATCGATGTTGTCCTTGGAAAGAGCGGTAAAAAAGTGAAGGCCAGCGGCATGTGGAAGAAGAAATCAATATTTTGGGAGTTATCGTACTGGCGGCACCTTGAAGTTCGCCACTGCATCGACGTTATGCACGTCGAGAAGAACGTGTGTGACAGCCTGATTGGTCTCTTACTTAATATTCCAGGGAAGACGAAGGACGGCCTCAACGCACGTCTCGACTTAGTAGACATGGAGATCAGGCCCGAGCTGGCACCTGAGCCCTCCCAACAAGGCAGAACAAGGCTTCCTCCGGCCTGCTATAACATGAAAAAGGCCGAGAGGACCGAACTATGCCGGTGCTTGCAAGGTGTAAAAGTTCCGTCCGGTTACTCCGCCAACATCTCGAAACTTGTTTCGATGGAAGATCTAAAATTAGTTGGTATGAAGTCCCATGATTGCCACGTGTTGATGACACAGATGCTTCCTGTTGCAATCCGAAATATCCAGCCGAGCTATCTCCGAGACACAATCATTAGGCTGTGTTACTTCTTCAACACAATCTCTCAGAAGGTCATCGATCCCGAAGCACTAGATGCGTTGCAGGCCGATGTGGTGAAGACATTATGTCATCTTGAGATGTACTTTCCTCCGTCGTTTTTTGATATCATGGTCCATGTTACCGTCCACCTCGTGAGAGAGATAAAGGTCTGTGGACCGGTATTTCTACGTCAGATGTACCCGTTTGAGCGGTACATGGGAATTCTCAAGCAGTACGTACGAAACAGATCTCGTCCAGAGGGCAGCATCGTCGAAGGTTACACAACCGAAGAGGTGGTCGAGTTCTGTATCGATTACATGGAACAGCTCAAATCAATAGGTGTGCCTACGTCTCGCCACGAGGGGAGACTAGACGGCAAAGGGACCATTGGGAGGAAAACACTCATTCCTGACTACGCGTCGTTATCTCAAGCCCATTCGTAGTCCTGCAACACATGACTGAAGTAGCCCCGTACATCAACATGCATAAGGACGAGCTACGCATAGAGAATCCAGGCCGTACGGAGGCTTGGCTTACCAGACAGCACAACCGCAGCTTCAACAACTGGTTGCAGGTTCGAAGTCCTAATAGTACAACAGAGGAGAATATTGGCTGGTTGGCTAGATGGCCAAGTCACACAATCCTGAAATTTGAAGCATACGACATAAATGGGTACACCTTTTATACCAGAGCACAGGATACGAAGAGCACGGTACAAACAGCGGTGTCCGCATAGATGCCTTCCAGGACAAACATGGGGTGTGTGCGTACTACGGCCACATTGAGGAGATCTGGGAACTCGACTACGTACGTTTCAAGATCCCCCTCTTCCGGTGCCGTTGGGTCGCACTCTCAAGTGTTAAGGTCGACAAGTACGGCATGACTACAGTGGACCTCGAACGTGCCGCATACAAAGATGAACCATTTGTACTCGCTAAGCAAGCTGTTCAAGTCTTTTATGTCCAAGACCCGGCAAATCAGAAACTTCACGTAGTCCATCAGGGGAAAAGAAGGATTGTCGGAGTTGAGAATGTCGTGGACGAAGAAGAGTACAATCAGTTTGATGAGTTCCCTCTTGGAGACGGCACCGCGCTGAACGAAGAAGGACTACCGATCGGGGCCACCTGCTACCTGCGCGTGGATCATCAAGAAGGGCTGGTTGTTAAAGGAGATTAGGTTATTTTCTATGATGTAACCCGATTGTTATGTATCGCCACCAGGGTTTGGTTATTCTAAGTTTGTAAATTGTAACTTATGTGTTAAATTAACATATAGATACATAACTTTGATGAGTGATGCCATGCGAATTAAAAGGTGTATTATTCAGTCTTCCACCTTCAAAAGTCTGAGATACTTCTACAAGCACATGGTGTTGTTGTGAATCTTTCGATATGATCCTGTCATGATTCCATCCGCCACTGAACATATACACCTTATTATGTGGAATTGCTAACCTTTTTGGTGGTACAGGTGGCGATCAATCCGGAATCAAGGTCTCGGGAACGGAACAGATCAATAATTGACGCCATCTGCTAGTTCAGGGAGGAGGAATACAAGGTGACCATAAAGCATGCTTCAAATCTGGATCTGTACAATCTTCGGCAGTTCTTGGCTGGTAGGCAGAGGGATTTACCACAGGACACCATTTTACAAGGCCCAACCAGTTGTAAATTTTGTTGCTGAATATCTGAACTTCCATGATGCTCAAAGGCGCTTGTCTGATCAGGATCGTCTTAAGGTATGAACCTCAAAGGTGTCCGAGTTGTGGCAACTCATCGGACAGATAAAGCCATACGTTACAAGATTACTGGGATACCCTCTGCTCCGTTGAAGGAATTAATGTACATATTCCCTTTTATACCATCCGTTTATGCACATTCTGTACATGTCATGTATTTAATCACATCATACCGTTAACTAAATGATAACATTTGCTTTACAGGTTTGATCAAGATGGGGCGAGGGTATCTGTTGTCCAGTACTTTAAGCAGCAATATAGTTATACCATAACAGTAACATGAATAACAGTTATACCATAAAATTGTACAGATTAAAATATGAATTTACAAAAAAAGTTCAACTCAATTGGAATTAATATGAATTTTCTACGAATTTTACAAGTTTATGGGTTTAAGGGCATTTTCTAACTTTTCCATAACAGTAACATGAATAACAGTTATACCATAAAATTGTACAGATTAAAATATGAATTTACAAAAAAGTTCTACTCAATTGGAATTAATATGAATTTTCTATGAATTTTACAGAAGTTTAAGTCATTTCTAGTAATAGATAACCCTATTTCTAGTAATAAATAACCTTGAAATTTTTTCTACCCTCAAGATATACCATTACATGTTCCATGTCAAAATTTGGCATTTTTCGGGATTCGTTTGCTATATTTAAGTCATTTAGTGCATTCTACGCATTTAGCGAATATAATTCAAATTTGAACTGCAAGTGCATGAAAAATTTGCCGAAATTATGATGAAAAATCCTATTTGTGGTCTTTAGTCTATGTTTAGGCCTTATCCAAGAAAAGAAAAAAAATTACAAACATCAAGGTGCCAAGACTCGACCCCGAACATGGAGGTTATTGGTTTTTTAATTCGAAAAATGCAAACGAAGTTTGAAAAACATGAAACTTGGCATGGTGCCCTCATATGGCATCAATATGCTGTGGTAAAAATTTGAGAAGGTTTCGCAAAAGTTGTGACGTACACTACTTACAAACCGGACCATCTCCGAGGAAGAATCTAGGTTTCGAGAGGGAACGAGTCAGATTTGAAGGCAAAGTGACGGTTGCTTCATCCGTTAACCTTGAAATTTTTCTACCCTCAAGATATACCATTACATGTTCCATGTAAAAATTTGGCATTTTTCGGGGTTCGTTTGCTATATTTAAGTCATTTAGTGCATTTCTAGGCATTTAGTGAATATAATTCAAATTTAGGAGTTTAAGTCATTTCTAACATTTCCATAACAGTAACATGAATAACAGTTATACCATAAAATTGTCAAGATTAAATATGAATTTACAAAAAAAGTTCAACTCAATTGGAATTAATATGAATTTTCTATGATTTTCAGAAGTTTAAGTCATTTCTAGTAATAGATAACCCTATTTCTAGTAATAAATAACCCTGAAAAATCTTTGTGCAGACGGCTCGTAGTTCAGAACAGTATTGAGAACCGTCTGCACTAATATGGCCAGGTGTCCCACCCTTCAGTACTATTAGTCCAGACGGCTCCATATTGAGACGCGTCTGCACTAATGTTAGTGCAGACTGCTCCATATTGAGCACCGTCTGCACTAATGTAGCAGGGTCTGCGTTTGAAAAGTTTAGTCCCACCTCGCCCGCCGAACGCGTGGTTGAGTGCTTTATATACGCGGCCACGTGGCCCGGGTTGAATTCCTCTGCACAGTTACTGGGCGCTTATACTCGGCGCCTGCCCCATCTGAAACCGACACATGGGTCCGCCGGCGTGTGCGTGCGACGTGTCGATGCCCTTGCGGGCGTCCGCGTTGCCCCCGCCGGCGCCAATAATTTTCGTGCGCTGAAAAATGTTTGTACAGACGGCTCGTAGTTCAGTACCGTCTGTACTAATCATTATCCAGACGGCCCCGTACGTAGAGGCGTCTGTACTAATCATTATCCGGACGGCCCCGTACGTAGAAGCGTCTGTACTAATCATTATCCGGACGGCCCCATACTGAGAGCCGTCTGCACTAATATTGAGGCGTCCCACCTGCAGTATTAATACGAACGCACACTTGGCGTTTGTAAGGTTTAGTCCCACCTCGCCCGTCGACCGCAGCGGTTGAGTGGTTTATATACCCGGCTGCGCGGCTCGGGTTGAATTCCTCTGCACTGTTACCGGGCGCTTATACACGGCCCCTGCCCCATCAGAAACCGACACGTGGGTTCGCCGGCGTGTGTGTGCGACGTGTCGACGCCCCTGCGGGCGTCCGAGTTGCCCCGCCCGCGCCAATTTTTTTTGTGCCCTGAAAAATCTTTATACAGACGGCTCGTAGTACAGAACTGTCTGCACTAATCATTATCCAGACGGCCCCTTACGTAGAAGCGTCTGCACTAATATTGAGGCATCCCACCTGCCCTAATGTAGCAGGGTCCCGACGGCAATATTAGTCCAGACGGCTCCATAGTGAAAACCGTCCGCGCTACTTTTAGTCCAGACGGCTCCATATTTAGAACCGTGGGCACTAGTGTTAGTCCGGACGGCTCCGTAGTGAGAACCGTCTGGACTATTAGTCTGGACGGTTCTCTTTTCCGGGCCGTCTGGAATAGCCTCTATAATAAATCCCCTCTTTCCAAAGCCGCGCTCCAGTTTCAATTTTCGCTAAGTCTTTAGCCCTAGCGCCCGAAGCCCTCTGCCCCGACGACGCCGCCGCTGCCCCGACGCCATCCCTCTGCCCCCGACGACGCCGCCGCCCGGAGCCCTCGGCCCGACGCCGCCGCCGCCTTCCCGACGCCATCCCTCTGCCCGACGAGCTCCGCCGCCCCCGAGCTCCCCGCCGCACCCGTGCTCCCCGCCCCCGAGCTCCCCGCCGCCCCCGAGCTCCCCCGACCGCCGGCCTCCGATCACCTCCTCGAGCTCCCCTGACCGCCGTCCTCGCCGACGACCCCCGAGCTCCTCGTCCTCCTCCCCAACGCTCCAGATCTTCAAAGGTTAGGGTCCCCGAGCACCTCCTCCTCCCTGTTCTTGTTTTCTTTGTTTATTTCAAGTTTCCAAGGTTAGGGCGCCCATAGCCAGTGGTCTGTAGCTACCTCTGGAGAGATCAAACACCAAGACCAGCAAGGAATCACAAGGAACTCAAGAGGAGGAGCCGAAACAGTGTGCCCTGAAAATGAAGTTCGCGGCAATGTGCTAGGAAAATGTGCTGCTGCGAAGATCATATATGAAAATGATATGATTGAATCAAGATCTGTCAAGTTATTTCCTTTCTGTGTAGCTGCTAGCATGTATAGAATGCATGTTATGTATAGCAATGTATGAGCCATGCATGGCAGTCTATTGTTAGTTTGAAGGAGGAATGGTGTTGTTTGAGATTTAATTGTTGTCAATACTCAATATAGATACTACTGCTCACTAGTTTGAGATTTAATTTAATTGTTGTCAAGGATGCTATGTGCTTGTAATGAGTATAGAAAACACAGCTCCTCTGTCTTGAAGTTATATATATGAAATGTTCATCATAATATATATATATATTCAAGTCATAAATGATCAAGCATAATTCGAATACAAGTACATATAAATTATAAAATGTACTATAAGGACAAAGTCATAAATTTTATTGTTTTGTGGTATTGTGATCATAAAACAACTTTAGGTCACATTCAAGTTATGATCAATATGAAAAAACTCATACTATCTCCCATGGTCCACCATTTATGCATTTGGAGATGTCTTGGGGGCATATACATATAGATTTTCAAAGGCAAACCTCATTGTACATGAGACATAAAAGTAAGATCATTTTTATATATGTCTATGTAATTTTCTCTTTAATTGTATGCCCTAGCTAAGGCTGCACCTCAAAGTTTAGAAGTGGAACTAAGCTTAGGTTAGTTGGTGCAATGTGTGTGAGCAAACTCCTCTACAATGTGTGTGCACGACCTGTCCACCATGTAATAAAAGAATCCTCAAGTTGTGTGCCTTATGAAACATATATCTGCTATTCTGATATAAATACTTGGGTCAAAATCAAACTAAAGATGTGCAAACGCATGCACGAGAATCATCCAGCACCTTGTGAAACTATCTAGTACCAAGTCGTTAGTTGTCTTGAAGGAAATAAGTGAGTTATACCTTGTCATTGAATCTTTAGGTCAGATTATATAACTTAAAACCCTCTAACCTATTAGAAGAGTTAAAACAAATTACATAGACATATTGTGTGTGAGCAAACTCCTCTACATTGTGCTACATATTGGTCGCAAGAACTTTCTTAGTCTAGCTAGAGTTCATGTGTCTTTATACGAAATGTCTGGAATCTTGTCGTGTACTGCATATCTGAATTTTTCGTCTTTTGAAGATGGCGTCCGGAGGAGATGAACGTGAACTGCCGGTGGCCTCTTCTCCTCGACAAGATGAGCCGCACAGTGGACCTCAACCGGCTGCACCTGAGCCCACCGAACATGCAGAAGCCTCGTCTCATGAGCAAACCGAAGAATCGGGTGGGCAGAAGCGAAAGCGAGGTGGCCGAGGCAAAAACAAAATGCCCACGGGTCACTACACGATAACTCGTGTCACCGACGAGGGTGTGCCCATATTGCCGCAGCAGGCTCAGGCGGCATTCCGTAGTGCGTGCGCCTCACTGGCCAGGACGAAGGTCCGGATAACGTACGCCAGCTGGCCGTTAGTGCCGGAGAACGAGAAAGAGTTCCTGTGGAGCACAATCAAATCTCAGTTCGACTTCCCCGAAGGTACCGAACAGGCCGTGGAAAGGCAGGCAAAAGCCAAGATGGGCAAGGCGTGGAAGACCTTCAAGAGCGAGCTCTACAACACGTACGTCAAGAACGATCTTGTGCCCTACAGACAGGACCCGAAGACTTACGGGTTCTTGGAGGATCAATGGGCAGAATTTGTGGAGAGGTGCACGTCCGAGGAATTTGTGCAGAAGAGCCAGGCAAACAGGGCCCGCCAAGCACGCAACGTTCACCCCCACAGGCTCGGAAGCGGTGGGTACGCGCGCAAAGAGCTGGAATGGAGAACAGAGGACGAGCGGGCGTCTCAGGAGAGTCGCGACACGCCGTTCTCCCAGATCCCAGAGAGGCGGGCCCGGAACTGGTATCGCGCGAGGGCCAACGTCTCGGCTGATGGCACCGTCGCCTTCAACAAGCCAGAAACCGTCCAGGTGGCTGAAAACATCATGCGGCTGTCAGAACAAGCCGCCCAAGGAACTTTCCAAGCAGCCAGGAGAAGGACATACTAACCTCGGCTCTGGGAAACAAAGAGCACCCCAGGTCGAACCCGTGGCGTGGGGGTGACGGTTCCATGGAAGATGGGATTCCCCGACGATGCGGGTTCGTACAGGAGTCGAGGAGAACGAAAGCTGAGCGCGAGGCAGCCGAGCGTGAAAGGATGAAGAACGAGCTGATGGAAGAAATAATTGCAGGCCTGGAACATAGGATCGATGCGAGGGTCGAAGAACGGGTGCGGCAGATAAGGCAGGAGGATGCAGCCGCCGCGGCCAGACCGCAGCCCCGCAGCCTCATCCCCACACGCTCGGCGTAGGAGTAGCTGCGCATCCGTGGAAGACGTCCACGAACAAGCCGCTTATGACCACATTCCGGACGACGACCGCGCCGACGACTTTTATGTCGAGCCAAACCCTCCTGAAGACGACGTCATCAAAAAATTCCCTGTCGACGACATTACGACGGTAACTCCCTGCAAGCTCCTCGTGCCTAGCTGTTTTGGCCCCACTGACATGCTTGAGGCTGGCACAGGGTTAGCATTTCCATATTATGAAGACACGAGGGTGCACGGAGTTCCGTTGGCGACGGATAAAGCTAAGGTGGCAGTGGACATGGTGCATGCGAATTGCTCCTCCTTCACACTTCCTGTACCGTCGGAGGACGAGATCACGACACTGGGGCAGGCCGTCAACAGTTTCATCCAGTGGCCGAAAAAGTACATTTCCCTGGTTGCCCCTCGACCTCCTGCACGGCCCCTGTCTCCGGTACGTTACGGTCCGGATTTCTCAATGCGTGGTCCTCCACCGAAGGTGAAATCCGCTTCAGCACAATCCAGGCAATCTAGCAGATCTAGCCAGCAGACTGCCAAAACGACTCCTCAAGCTCAGGGTAGGGCCACCAGAAGTAGCACGAAGTCGGCCAAGGGCAAAGAGGTAGAGGAAGAGCCCGAGATAAGAGTCTACACGGAAAGGCAGCCGCTAGTGACACGGGCGGCGTTAGAACGACTTGGTTGGGCAGCTCAGATTGTGCACCAATTTTACATGAAGAGGTCCAACGAGGAGAGAGCGCTTCCTCAGAATATCTGCGCCATGTACAAGCGGCAACATTTCCTCCATTCAGGTGGAACCTTTACCATTGACTTCTCGGATTTAGCCGACCTCTACCGTCATGACGCCCTCGATGTCAGCCTATTAAGATGCTGGACACTGTAAGTGTTCTCAATCACTGTTTAAGCTAACTACATTGCCTAACTTATTGATACGCTCTTTCAATGACATTGCTTCTATGTGCAGATATATGATTCAAGAGGCTAGGACAGAGAACCCTCATATCGGATTCCTCGATCCAGGAGTGGTCGTGTGCACAATGGTCCAATTCCAGCCGAACGAGGTCGAGGAATACATTGCGGACGCCATGCTCATTCACTCAACTAAGCGCGTCATTCTTCTGCCGTACAACTATGACTTCCACTGGATGCTCGTCGGGCTCGAGCCAGACTATCTACATGCCACGTACTTCGACTCCAGGGACTACCCACAAGAGAAGTACGCAAATTTGACGAAGGTGCTCGACGGGGCGTTCAGAAGTATCTTGACAAGGGGGGGATTGTGAAAACACCACGAACCGAACCGACACACCGATTTCATTTCCCGGTAATAATTCCTCCCTCGCCCAAGAATAATCACCTCGCACGTTCTAATATGTATTCGGTAAAACTAAATTACCGTGCACGTAACCATGATTTCTGCAGTGCCACAAGCAGCCGCCGGGCAACAATCTCTGTGGATACTACGTCGCGACATATATGAGGCAGATCGTTGGCTCTAGTCCGGTAGATCTGGCGGTTAGTGTCATTACACTATGTAGTTCCATTTTTTATCGTTCGGACGTCGTGCCTAACCTAGCTATTTAATTTCCTTCTGCAGAGATTAAAGTTCCCTACAGATGAGCTCGACAGTGAGGGCGTCACGTTTGTTCAAAAACAGTTAATAGCTTTCATATTTAGAGAGGTGTTGAAGGAAACTGGAGAATTCCATTGTCCTCAAGATGTTCCTCCTCAATGACTTGAGAGTTTTTTCCCCAACAATGCAAGTGAATGACTTTGTAGTTGTGAATAACGTTTAATGTTTGTTTCTGAATGCTATGTCTAAGATCAATGCGTACATTGTGTGTCTCTGCATGCTATGCTTGCCATTATGTCATTTTGTTTCTAGCGTTTTCACTGCCGCGCCAGGAACGCTCTAGAGTTTACGAATGCTAAGCCATAACATCTACATGTTGTGTCTGTACCGCACCGGTATCGTTACCCTGCCGCAACGGCTGCTGCGACAGCAGAAACGGTAGTTTCCGCTGCCGCGGCAGCAACGTCGCCTTGCCGCACGGCTGCCGCGGCAGCATGCGGCAACACCGTCGCCCTGCCGCACTGCTGCCGCGGCAGCGGAATCAGCCATTTCCGCTGCCGCGGCAGCAGGTGGCAGCAACGCCGCCTTGCCGCACGGCTGCCGCGGCAGCCGAAACCTCTGTTTCCGCTGCCGTGGCAGCAGGCGGTAGCACCGTCGCCCTGCCGCACGGCTGCCGCGGCAGCGGAATCAGCCATTTCCGCTGTCGCGGCAGCTGGTGGCAGCAACACCGCCTTGCCGCACGGCTGCCGCGGCAGCCGAAACGTATGTTTCTGCTGCCGTGGCAGCAGGCGGCAGCGCCCTCTGTACAACCAGACTGCTACTGCGACAGCAGAAACACATGTTTCCGCTGCCGCGGCAGCATGCTTCCCCCCTCCCACAGCATTTTTCCGGACGGTTCCAGGTATAGAACCGTCTGTACAAATGATTTATGCAGACGGTGCTGGGTACGGAACCGTCTGGACAAATGCTTTCGACGTACTGTTTAGTAATTTGTGCAGACGGTTTTGTGGATGCAACCGTCTGGACAAATGCCTTCGACGTACTGTTTAGTAATTTGTGCAGACGGTTTTTGTGGATGGAACCGTCTGGACAAATGCTTTTCGACGTACTGTTCGATCCATTTGTGCAGACGGTTCGTGTTTGTCTCCGTCTGTACTAATTATTTGTACAGACGGTTCAATAACCGTCTGCACAAAGATGATTTGTCCTGACTGTTTCGGCCAGACGGTTCGAAAAACCGTCCCGCCCGGTGTTTCCGAACCGTCTGGACAAATCATTTCTGTAGTAGTGTAAGTATGTGGATTTTTTCAACCCCCAACCCCCTCCATCCACCGTTAGTTTGTGTTTTGAGATTCGCATATTTTATGTCTTTATACTATACACCAATGCATTCTTCGTGATGAACCACTCCATATTTAGTTTGTACCAATCCATTTCTATGCATGCTAGATATTTAAAATGAATTAAAAACTAAATGGCAATTGAATCTAAACATGACGGCACTGTGGAATTTGATTTATTAAACTGTAAAGTGAGGGTGTGCTAAAGTAAAGATGATAAAAATATACAAATATCAAAATACAGACTGACATTAGATCTAGAATGGTGTATCTTATTGGAGGCAAGGACATATTTCCCTCAAATATATATCAATTTTTTTAGGTATGCGTCAACCTGTAAAATATGGTCAGGTATTTGTCCAAGTTTGATTTGTACAAGACATTTTAAGCTACCTATAAGTAAAATAGTATAGGTCTTTCTTTCAGTTGATCAAATGTGTTTAGATTTAACTGATCAACATGTTTAGATTTAACGATACTATCACATCTTATTTTCTATTTCTTTTTTGCTTACGTACTACCTAATGACTACAAGTCTTTCTTTCAGTAGATCAAACATGTCTAGATTTAACGATACTATCACATCTTAGTTTTTATTTCTTTTTTGCTTACGTAGTACCTAGTGACTAATGATATATAGCAACACGATTCTATATTATCAATTACTAGCACTTTTCAAATGTATAATTTTCTTTATGCTAGATAACAAATCCAAAAGGCATTAAATGCCTAGGTAATCTGAATCATTAAAACAAAATGGACTTACGGTCTAAAATAGTTTGAGAATGGCTTAAAATTTCTTTTCTGCATATACTGTTTTTAAACTTTTTCTTATACCATACTACTCTGATGTAGAATATAAGCCATATTTTAACTGTTTAGGACAAAATTTTGACCAACAATTACTCTATTAGTATGTGATTTATGTGATATAAAATTGATGTTATTTCTCAAAAGTACTTATGATTGTGACTTTGTATCATATAGACCACATATTAATAGAGTAATTGTTGATCAAACCCTTGTCTTAACCAATCAAAATGCACCTTATATTCTGGGATGGAGGGAGTATGGGAGCTGCTACAAATCGGCATGCCGATATTGGTCCAAAACGGCATACCACAAAGCCATCAGATATTGGTTCAATAAACGGTTGGATTGGCCAGTTCGGCCGTCTGTGGAAACATTGTTGTCGTGATACGGAAACATATAATTAAAATATAGGCAACAAACGTATTGAACTAATGAAACAACAGCATGTATGCAACACACGGAGTAGATCTAATTTTTAAGAAAACCAATCCCACAATTTTAGAAAACAAACTCCAGATTTAATTGGTTTAATGGATGGTTGGATTGGCCAGATTGGATGTCCATGGAGACATTGTTGTCGTGATACGAAAACATATATTTAAGACATAGGCAATAAACTTGTTGAACCAATGCAACACACAGATCTGATTTTTAAGAAAACTGATCCCGAAATTTTAGGAAACAAACTCTGTATATAGTTGGTTCAATAGAAGATTTGATTGGCTAGAGCAGATATCCGTGGAAACATTATTGTCGTGATATAGAAACATATAGTTAAACCATAGGCAACAAACTTGTTGAACCAATACAACAACAATGTCATTGTACAATGTAAACAATTTATGTGGAAACATTTTTGTCATAATACGAAAACATATAGTTAAAACATAGGCAACAACTTGTTGAAACAATACAACAACAACAATAATTTTTTTCCTACACAACAATAATTTGTTTCCTCGGGCGACGTCGGCGAGGAAGGTCGTCGAACATGATGCTCGAGCAAGATCTAGAGCTCTCGGGCCTACTCGTACATGCCATGGTAGCACACGATGCCCCGGTGCTCGGCAGTACGCATCATGGCGATCTCGTGCATGATCTGCCGCTGCATGGCTTAATCGTGGTTGCCATTGGGCGGTGCCATACCATCTAGATCATCCCACTGTAACATCCCGAAAGTTAACACCTTGTGATTGTGCATCATGGCATGTGCATCAAGTCAAAATGAGAAGGATTTTGAACTTTTGAGATGTCTAGACAAACCTTGAGAAATGAAAGAAATCTCCCAAATTTCATATCAAGGTTTAAAGGGAATTTTAAATTACGATCCCAAACTAATCTTAACCAATTGCCTCGGGCATACTTCAAATAATTTAATTGAATAATGTTGAAAGCAACAAGGGAATTTGAAATTAGAAAGGAAAGAAAAGAAAAGGTGGAAGAAATTAAAGGGGAAAAAGAATTAAACAGAAAAGCAAAAGGGAAAAGAAAAATAAAACAAAAACCTAATTCTAAACCCCATCCCCCTATCCGGACGAGCCTTTTTCCAGCCCAGCCCGCTTCTTCCCCTCCTCACCGGCCTCGGCCCAATTCTCCCTCCCCGGCCCACCTCCCAGCTCGGCCTGCCCCAGCCTAGCCCGCCCCGAACGCCCCTTCCTTCTTCCCTAAGCGACCCCGCCGCCGGTTCATCCCTATCCTCCGACAGCCCCCGGCCACGCCCTCCTGCTGCCGTGGCGCACGCGCAGCCTCTGCCCGAGCCACCTCCTGCTTCCCTCGGGCGTCGCCCCTCCCCCTCTCTCCTATAAAGCCCGCCCCCGGCTGACCACCGGCTCCCTTCTTCTCTCTCCCCACTCTCGCTCTCTCCGGTCACTCTCTCTCTCTCGCGCGCGCGCTTGCTAGCCCGCCACCGAGCTCCTCACCGCCGCTGCCTTGTCTGGTCGCCGTCTCGGTTGCCGTCGCCCCGCTCACCTCCGTCGCTCGGCCTCGCCCCTCCTCGCCACCTCACCGCCCCGTCACCGAGCCGCCTCAGTCGTCACCGCTCCACCCCAATGCCATCCCGCCCCGCCACCCGATTGCCCCGGCGCCGCCCGAGCTCTTCCGCTGCCCGAGCTTCGCCTCGCTCCGTCATCTTCCTCGGCCCCGGTGCCGCCTCCCCGTCGCCGCCTCACCCCGCTCCACCTCGCCACCGAGCCTTGGCTAGCCGCCCGACCTCGCCGCCCCGGCCTCTTCCGCCGCTTCCCGCCGCCTCCAACATCGCCGCTTCTCACCACCGTCGGGTAAACTCCACCACCGCCCTTCCCTCCCCGGGGCTCGCCGCCGGCAGCGCCGCGTCGCGCAAACCACCGGCCGGGCAGAGCCACCCGATCGAGCCCCCGGCCCAATTAAGGGCACTAATGGCCCACTAAATATGTCCTAATGACACATTTAATGCTAATCCACCCGGTTAATTGTTCTCATTAAATGCTAAACTATGTTTAATACTGTAATTAATGACAATAATTACTGTTCAGACACATTAATTATTAATGATTGCTAATTAATGTTAATCGACACATTAATAACTATACTTAATGACTAACAGTGCAATTAATGAGTTTAATAATTATGTCCGAATGACATGTGGGACCCACCCGGCAGAAATTAAAGTAAAAGATTAAAGAAAATGAAAATCATGACAAGTGGGCCCCACTTGTCAATGTCCCAAGTCAACTTTGGTCAAATTTGACCATGGGGCCCACCTGTCAGTCTCTGAGTTAAAATAAATTAAGTAATAAAAGTATTTATGATTTAAATATTTATTTTCATTTACTGAGAAAAATACAAAAAGGATATTTAAATTGATTAAATCTTAGGAAATTCATAGAAAATTCATTTTTGATCAGAAAAATGCAAATAATATATCAAATGTTCAGAAAAATGAGAGCTATTCAAATATATCATTTTCATACATGTTTGCATGCTAGGAAAAATATAAATGGCTAAAAATTTAAACTAGGGTTTTCCCGATTAGCCGGAAGTCGTCGGATCGCGATATCTCAAGCGTCCGGACTCCGATTAAATTGATTTCACTTGCATTAGTCTTTATTTTGCATCCTCTATGCCATGGCATGCATTTCACCCCATGCCGATGTTCAACATTTTGATATTTACGATTATGCTCTTTTTCCGGTGTTTTTGTTCTTTTCCGATAGAGCCGGAAGGTCCCGAAGAGAATAATTCCAATCACAAGCAGAGTCTAGTTGCTGAGCAACAAGGCAAGCAGCCCCTTTGAACATATTGCAAATACCTATTACTTGCAAAGTACTATTTGTTTTCAAATTCGCTATCGCATGCGTTCAAATTATACTTTCCGTTAAACTGTAACCCTATTCCTTTGCATGGAACTTACTTTGTCGCTTAATCAACTCCACTCCCACCCTAACCTATCTAGAGTAGTGTAGTGTATGCTTTGACCTTGCTTACTATGCTAATTATGCTTAGACATGTAAAAGTCGTAATTCCTTGGGTGGCAGACGAATCAACACCATTGGATGGGTTACGTGATAGGTAGGTGTTCACCGGGAAGTGTCTAATGAACTTGATTAATAATAATTGGGCTTAGACGAGAGGCCATGGCTGGGAGCATGGTGGGTTGTCTCATTTTCCTACAAGGACCGGTTCCCGGTGTCCTTTTGAACCAAGATTTGCGTACTTCTACACGGGTGGATTATGGGGCCACCCACGACTAAATAATTTGCCTAGACTTAGTGTATGAGCTGCTTAGTTTGCTGTTTCCATTCACTAGATGAGTGAAAAATGATGTAGTGTGGTGTCTCAATATAGGTGTAAGGGTTACACACGGTCGAGGACCGGGGATGTATCACCTGCTACAACTTATGGGACCATGTCATAGTTGCGGCCGGACTGATGTACATGGACTGGACTGTAAGGGTGGCTCATACCTAGGTCGAAAGCATTGTAAAGGTCATGTTCGATCACCCTCCGCCAGCACACCTCGTGAAGTGTGTCAATCGTCGATGGCAATAGGAGTCGATCGATACGTGTAGGTAAAGATGTACACCCCTGCAGGGTTTTGAACTATTCGAATAGCCGTGTCCGCGGTTATGGACAACTTGGTAAGAATCAGCATCGAATTAGACAACTACATCAATACTCTAAAACTTGCCAACTCCAAGGCTGAGTTGTTAGTGACTGCTTCCTCCCAGGGTGGTCGAGGAAGGGTCAGGGTACCTAAGGTGTGGTGATCTGCAGTAAGGAATGGTCGTGAAGTGTTCGACTCGTCTCCTTTAAAAAATATTCTAGTAGTCGGTTTTCATCTACTTAACTAATATGGTTAAAAGTAAATTGGCTTTCCGCAAAATAGTCCACAGATAACCATGTTATTGATACCTGTTGCATCTATTATTAATTTCCCCTTGTAAGTCTTGCTGAGTACAATTTTTGTACTCACTCTGCAATCATTGACATTTTTCTTGCAGAGGAAACTATCCCCTCCGAGGGTGGTTTCTACATAGAGATCGACGCCAACGATGACTAGTCGCTGGAAATCCCAGGCAGTGGTCCTGCCCAGGGTTTGGCAGCTCGTTTTGTTCTGCTGCCACTTTTGGCCTAGCCCGCTTGGCTTCTTAGCCGTAGTTACTCTTCCACTGTATAATTGAATTTGGATCTCCATGTGTGAATATGTTGTTAAGTTTCAAGAACTTACAATATTGCAGTTTCAGTCATAGAGTTACTGCTGTGATATCTATTTGTTCTCACCTGCCTCATGTGCTGACGGGGGGAACCCATCCGGGTAGGCCCAGCACAGCGAGTCGGCCCAACAGGCTCGGGGAGATCCATGGAGGCCCACTCGGTTGCAGGCCCAAGTGAAGCCCACATGGACGCAACGTCCGAGTGCCATCAAGGAAGGCGTTACAACCTCATCAAGGCGTGCGTTTCACTAGCATGAAAACTGGCGTTACTCGGTCGGTTACATAGAATAAATGTATCAATTAAGTCGTGCAGTGACTGTAGCTCGGTCGACTGGCCGAGTCGGCACATGTACAGCCTATATAAGGCGAGAGCCCCATGCAGAGGGGGGGCTTCTTCCTTCTTTTCCCAGAGATTAGAGGCTAGGTATCATCTTCAAGCTTTTGTAATCTTTCTCACACAAGGCTAGTAATACAATCAGCAGGAGTAGGGTGTTACCTCCGTCATTGGAGGGCCTGAACCTGGGTAAAAACTTCTTGTGTGAACCCGCTTGGATCTTCCTCACGCGTTCCCCAAAAATCCTACTAGAAATGTATACTGCCGCGAAATCCCCGCGACAGTTGGCGCGCCAGGTAGGGGACGCGCGTGTTGGAGCCATGATCAAGGCGGGATCCTCTCCCGCAACCGGTAGCAAGCCGGTGGCCGGCGACGCGCCGTTCGCCGCGCACCTCGAAGGCACGGAGTTTCTCTTTGGAAGCCTTCGTTTTGTGGCCGACGCCTTCGGCCAACTGAACCTTCAGGACCCGCTTCCCCGTTCTACGGTGGAATCGGAGCCCGAGTGCCAGCTGGGATCCCTTTCCGCTCTAGGCAATGGCGCGAAGCGCTCCCAATTCGTCGCCATGGTGGGCGCCAAATCCCTCCTCCCCGTCTTGGATTCCGAATCCGATGGGGATGAGAGTTCGCATAGCCAAACCACCTCAGCTGAGGTATACGTGGTTGGGCCCGGCACCACGAACGACGCGGGCACCTCGGCGGCGGTGGCCAGGGTGGTGAATGAGCACCTGCTCATGCCCATCAATGGGTAATCAGAAGCCGAGAGGGCCTTAGAGGCATCTCGGCGAGCCATCCTTGCCGAGCGAGAGCGTTTCGATCAGGAGAGAGCAGCTCTCGAGCAGCGAGAACGGCAACAAGATGAGCCCCACGGTTCACGGCGGACGCGCGAACCGGCGTGCTCCTTCGACCGCCCGGAGGAGTCGGGTTGTCCAGACCCCTCTCTTCGGGCGAGATCAAGACGGTGTCCCTGTCTATCAAACACCGGCCCAAAATCTTCTCACGGCTGCCGCTCTGGCCGATTCGCTGCCGCCCCCGGTGGATGGTCCTGCGGCAGAAATCCACCGCCGAGTAGTCACCCTGATGAAATGGTGGTGGAGCAGCAGAACGAGGCCGGGCCGGTCAGCAACCGACTAGCCTCCAAAGCCACGCGAAGCGAGCCTTCAGCAGCTCCAAATCACCCCATAACTGTGGGCTCGTCACAGCCGAGTCGATCCACGAATCGGCATCCTGATGCTTGCCAGGAGATCAACCGACTCCAGGCGGAGCGGCGTCAGGCTGGCTCCCTCCGAGCCCGGGCAAATGATGCCCGTGACGCTCGTGACGACATCGAGGGACGACAGGCGGCCAGGTTGCGGACCGAACGTCGTGGTGACGAGGTCAACCAGCCGGGCGGCTCCACCTCCACCGGTCCGCTGTGTTTTAGCAGGCGGATTCGGTCTGAGCCATTTTCGGACCGGTTCCGGATCGCCAGCGGCGTTGACAAGTACGATGGTACTGCTAAGCTGGAAACTTGGCTTGCCGACTACTTAATCGCGTGCAACATTGGAGGAGGCAACGAGCGTGTCGCCCTCCGAAGCCTACCCCTGATGCTTGAAGGGTCGGCTCGGGCATGGCTTAACAGCTTGCCCGAAGACAGCATCTATGACTGGAGGGACCTCCAAGAGGCCTTCGTCAAAAATTTTGAGGGCACATACAAGCGTCCTGGGAACGCACAAGACCTGTGGCTTTGCATCCAGGAGAAGGGGGAGTCGGTCCGCGACCACATCCAGCGTTGGACTCGGCTGCGCAACTCCATCGAAGACGTCACCGAGATGCAGGCCATTCAGGCCTTTTCCCAAGGAGTCAAATATGAGCTCCTAAAGCACAAGTTGGCCCGGTCTAACATCCAGACCATGAGCCGACTCATGGAAGTCGCCAGCAAGTACGCGACGGGTGAGGAGGCCATACGGTACGAGGACAAAGGCAAGTCAAAAACTGAGTCCTCGATCCGTAAAGTCCCCACCGACTCAGGTCGGAAGCATGTGGATAGTCATCCCCCGAAGCGGAAGGCTGGTGGCAGAGATGGGGTCAGCGGAGCTGTCTTAGTCGCGGCCGCTGAGCGTGGTCCCCAGCGCGGCGACGCCGGCCGAAAGAAAGAGCGCCCTTGGCAGCAGCGCAAGGCGCCGAAGCTCACCTTTGAGGAAATCCTCGATAGGCCCTGCTCCTTCCACAGCACCGCCGACTATCAGGCGGGGCATTCAACCGAGAGTGCAGCTTCCTGCAGCGACTTCGGGAAGAAAAGCAGCCCGAGCCTGACGCAGGCGGAGAAGCAGCTTCTGCTGCAGGTGGCGGTGCTGCGCAGTACCCCCCTCAAAGGGACGTACTCATGATCTTTCAAGGATCCGACTCCAAAAGGGGTCAGAAGCTGCGCTATCGCGAAGTAAATGCGACGGCGGTGGCGGTTCCTCAATGGCTGGACTGGTCCGAGGTGCCAGTCAGTTTCAGCCGACTCGACCACCCGGATCGAGTCCCACGTCCTGGCAAGCACCCCTTGGTGGTGGATCCGCAAGTCGGCGGGTTCAAACTCCGCAAGGTCCTGATGGATGGTGGCTCCAGCATCAATATAATCTTCATGGATACCCTGAAGAAGATGCAAGTCTGAGAGACCCAGCTCCGTCCCAGTAGCACTTCCTTCCACGGAATAGTGCCTGGGAAGTGCGCCAAGCCCTTGGGTCAGGTCTCCCTAGAAGTTGTGTTCGGCGAACCGAACAACTTCCGGGTCGAGACCTTGACCTTCGAGGTAGTCGGCTTCAAGAGCGCCTACCACGCGATCTTTGGCCGCCCGGCCTATGCGAAGTTCATGGCTAGGCCGTGCTATACATACCTCAAGCTGAAGATGCCGGGTCCAAAGGGCGTTATCACCATCACGGGCGACTTTGAGCGCTCCAACGAGTGTGACCTTGCCAGTGCGGATATAGCCGAATCTTTGATTGCGGCTCAGGAGCTGGAAAGCATCCAAAGGACTGTTGATCCAGACCAAGCTCCACCTTGCAAGAAGGCGGCAACTGAGTCCACCTTCCAATCGGCCAAGGACACTAAACGTGTCCAGGTCCACCCAAAGAACTCGTCTAAGACGGTCCAGATCGGGACTGACCTTGAGGCCAAATAGGAAGGCGCGCTCGTCGACTTCCTTCGTGAGAATTGGAACATCTTCGCATGGAAGCCAGCTGACATGCCGGGTGTCCCAAGGAAGTTCGCCGAGCACTCCCTCAACGTCGCCAAGGACACGAAGCCAGTCAAGCAGTCTCTCCGCCATTTCGCTGAAGACCGGCGCAAAGCTATCGGAGAGGAAATCGCCCGACTCCTCGCAGCCGGGTTCATCAAGGAAGTTCTTCACCCGGACTGGTTGGCAACCCGGTCCTGGTTCTTAAGAAGAACAAAACTTGGCGCATGTGTGTGGACTACATGTCCCTAAACAAAGCATACCCCAAGGACTCGTTCGCCTTACCTCGTATTGATCAAGTTGTCGACTCCACGGCCGGTTGTGAACGTTTATGTTTTCTGGATGCCTATTCAGGCTATCACCAGATCAAAATAAAAGAATCAGATCAAATAAAGGTTTCTTTCATTACCCCGTTTGGGGCTTTTTGTTATATCACCATGCCTTATGGTTTAAAAAATGCTGGTGCAACATATCAGCGTTGTATGCAAAAATGTTTGCACGACCAGATAGGCAGAAATATCCAGGCCTACATTGATGACATTGTGGTGAAGACAAAGAAGACTGCGGACCTCTTGACTGATTTGGCCGAAACCTTCGCCAATCATAGGAGGTTCGACATGAAGCTCAACCCGGACAAGCTTGATGCCATTATCAAGATGGGCAAACCGAAGGATCTGAAGGCTGTCCAGCGCCTAACCGGGTGCGTAGCCGCTTTAAGTCGGTTTATTGCCCGACTCGGTGAGAAGGCTTTGCCTTTTTACCGACTCCTCAAGAAATCCGACTCCTTCGAGTGGACGAACGAGGCTCAAAAAGCCTTCGAGGATCTCAAGCACCTTCTGTCAACGCCTCCAATTCTTGCTGCGCCAATGGAAGGAGAGCTCATGCTGCTATACATTGCTGCCACGAATCACGTGGTCAGCGTTGTTCTAGTGGTGGAGCGTGCAGAAGAAGGCCGAGTACAGAAGGTGTAGCGACCTGTCTATTACGTCAGCGAGGTCCTCTCCGAGTCGAAGCAGCGCTATCCGCACTACCAGAAACTCGTCTACGGCGTGTTCCTGGCAACTCGGAAGTTAGTACATTACTTCCAAGCCCACTCGGTTACCGTGGTCAGCCATGCCCCTTTGTCCGACATCATCAACAATCAGGACGCCACGGGCCGAGTTGCTAAGTGGGCGATAGAGCTCATGCCCCATGACATCAGCTACAAGCCCCGCAAGGCTATCAAGTCTCAGGCTCTCGCGGACTTCATTGTCGAATGGACTGAAAGCCAGTCCCCTCTGACTCAGGTGCACCTGGAGCACTGGGTCATGTACTTCGACGGTTCGAAGATGCTCGCAGACACGGGGGCTGGAGTCGTCCTCATCTCCCCCAAAGATGACAAGTTGAATTACGTGCTGCAAATCCACTTCGCCGTCTCCAACAATGTGGCGGAATACAAGGCGTTACTGCATGGCTTGCGCATTGCAGTCTCACTCGGCATTCGCCGGCTCCTTTGCCGCGGCGATTCGGATCTGGTGGTGCAGCAAGTAATGAAGACATGGGACGCCAAGGACCCTACCATGGCGGCATATAGTGCTGCTGTGCGTCGGCTGAAAGGTCACTTCGATAGCCTCAAACTTCATCATGTTCGCCGGGCTGATAATGAGGCAGCCGACTCCCTTGCCAGGATTGGCTCTGCTCGAGTTCCTTCAGCAGCTTTTCCAGCCATCCGTCAAACTGGAGTCGGCAACCGAGTCATCTGAAGCCGGGTCGCCACACCCGGCCCAGGAAGACGTCTTGGCGGTTGTCCCCTTCTGGACTCAGCCGTTTCTTGCTTACTTTTTACGCAAGGAGCTACCTGAGGATCCGACTGAAGCGCGCCGCATTGTGTGCCGCACTCGAGCTTACACCATCATTAACGGTGAGCTCTACAAGCGCAGCACCATGGGAATCTTCCAGCGTTGCATCTCGCCGGAAGAAGGCCGAATGTTGCTCGAGGAAATCCACTCGAGACTTTGCGGCCACCACGCTTCGTCACGGGCCTTGGTCGCCAAAGTATTTCATCACGATTTCTTCTGGCTCACTGCCCATGCTGATGCAGAAGAACTCGTTCGAACTTGCGAAGGATGTCAGAGGTACGCCCGCCAATCACACATACCAGCTACCGCACTCAAGACCATCCCCATCACGTGGCCTTTTGCCGTGTGGGGACTCGACATGGTGGGACCGCTTAAAACAGCCCGAGGAGGTTTCACTCATCTTCTTGTGGCGGTGGACAAGTTCACAAAGTGGATTGAAGCCAAGCCAATCATGAAACTTGATGGTCCGACTGCCGTCAACTTCATGAAGGGAGTCATCTTCCGATTCGGTATCCCTCACAGCATCATCACCGACAATGGCAAGAACTTCACTGCTAAAGTCTTTCGCCAGTTTTGCCGGGATCATGGAATCCGAATCGACTTTGCCTCCATGGCTCATCCGCAGTCCAACGGCCAAGTTGAGCACTCCAATGCTCTTATTCTTCAAGGCATTAAGCCCCGGCTGTTAGTCCCATTGCAACGGGCCACCGGCTGCTGGATCGACGAGCTTCCGTCTGTCCTCTGGAGTTTAAGGACAACTCCAAACCGGTCGACTGGCTACACGCCTTTCTTCATGGTTAACGGAGCCAAAACCGTCCTGCCGAGTGACATCCTCCACGACTCCCCGCGAGTCACCGCATACATGGAAAAGGACGCCAAGTCGACGCGATAAGACGATCTTGACCTCTTGGAGGAAGCGCGGGAGCTTGCCCTTTCATGCTCGGCTATCTATCAACAGAACTTGCATCGTTATCACAGTCGGCAAGTTCGGGACCGAGTCTTTAACAAAGGAGATTTGGTCCTCCGACTAATCCAGGACAAGGCGGGCATGCACAAGTTGTCTCCACCATGGGAAGGCCCGTTCATCATCAACCAGGTGCTGCACAACGGCGCGTACCGACTGGAGGACCCGGCAACCGGCGCAGTCACTGAAAGGACGTGAAATATTGCTCAGCTGCGTCCCTTTTTCACTTAAACTTTGTACTTTCAACAGTTCATTGTTTCATTATAAATAAACATTTGTTTCCCTCGAGCGGCACTCGGGAAGCACTTTGTTTCTTTAATTATCATGTCTCAGCTGCGTTCCCTTGGGCACCCCCCGGGGGCTACGTTTAAAACAAAAATCGAGTGGCTTAACTTCGGGCAACCCCCGGAAGCTACCTCAACCCACTGGGTGATTTATCACTCGGTACAATTTATTTCGGGTCTCCTAACTTTGTTTCTACACGAGCGTCTAAGTAAACGTGTACGGTACCTAAGGCCCACTCTTCGTCCCCAACTACAGTCGCAACCCGGCTGTCCGGTTGGCAAGAGCAAAAGCTAAAGGTCGGCCTGCACGCGAAAGGATCCGACTCAGCGGAAAAAACAAATTCGGACGAACCAAATAACTTGTGCAAAATCAAAATAAATTGAAAGCATTTCCATTCCAAGCAAAACATAGTCTTTACATTTTTTCTACTCGGCATACCGAGAGATATTACATGATAATTTTTTATTCTTCTGGAGTTGCTTCTACGCGCTCCTCCAGGTTGACCGACTGTCCCTCCGCGTCGAGTGGTGCTCCAGCAGAAATGCTGTCGACGTCCGCATCGGGATGGTGCGCCAACACCATTGCCAGCGCCATGCCGGCTCCCGAGCGGGCTGCCGACTCCTTCTACTTCTCCACCTCCGCCGAGCCTTGCGACAGCTTGTCAGCGAGGGCGAAGATGCTGGAGCCCGGCTCTTCTCCGGGCCATAGCTTGGCGCAGAGGCTTTGGGTGGCCGACTTCATGTTCTGCACCAAGCTCTTGACTTGGAGGAGTCGGCCCTCAACAGTCACGACGCAGCTGGACATCTGTTCGGGTGTCCAGAAGGCGTCAAGAGCTGACCTCGCCGGGTCAGAAAGTGCACGAAGTCGGAGCGTCGCCCGCCTTGCCTGCTCCTCCAGTTCTGGGCAAGCGTCTGGGTGCGAATTATTGTAAGGAAATGAAAAAAGAAGCGTGCAAAAAGAGGAAGTAAAGGACTCGGGGGCTTACCGAGTAGAGTCTCATTAGCCTTCTTGAGGTGGCTTATGAGTTCTCGGTCACCTGCCTGGCGAACTCGTCGACGGCTGCCTGCAGTTTGCGGTTCGCAGCCTGCGACTGCTCGTACTGCGCCGCCAGCTTCTCATGCTCCGACTGTAGCATGGCGGCGGTCTTCATTTGTGCGTGAGCTTCTCACAGCTCATTGTGAAGCTCGGCCACTTTGGCATCAAGCATCTCTGCTGCTTTGGCCATCGGGATCATCGCCTTCATCTCTTTCCGAAGTCGGGCATTTTCGGCTTCGACGTCTGCCGACTCAAGAAAGTCAATACCAGTAAAACTTTAAAACAAAAGGGCTGGAGACTCGGATACTTACTCCCGATGGCGGCGAGTTTCTCTTCGAGCCACCGACTCTTGGCCCTTTCCTCGGCCAACGCCTTCTCGAGGGAGGCGTTCTTCTCCATCAGGGCTAGGCCGTTTCCACCGAGCCGGATCACAGCCTGGACAAGGAAAAGCTGTCAGCATAACCCGAATTAATAAGTCTCCAGCCGACTCAATCAGTCGGCTAGAGACTCGGGGGCTACACCCACTGGGTGCACTAATCGTGCTCCCAGTGTTAAGAACTAAACAAAGTTCAAATGCAAAACTTACCCCGACGAAAGACTCTAGAACCTCGGCCGAGTCCGCCAAGGATTTGGCCGCGTCAACAAATTCCCTAAGCTTGGAGCTAAGGGCAGCGACGCGATCGGTGGCTGCTTCCGCTGCCGACAAGTTCCCCGCGCTGCAACTCGGCAACAGCAACGCGGGCACGAGGCTTCCGGACGAACCCGGTGCCGACTCTTCGATTGCGGGCGCAGGAGCCAAGGCCAGGCTCTGCTCGGCCACCGGAGAAGACTCAGTGACGAGCTGGCCTCCAGCTCCGCCTGCCGGTTTTGAGGAGTCCGCACCGATCGCAGCTACCGGCTCCGTCGTCGCCTCGCTGGAGGGAGTTGGCAGAGGCTGCGGGTCATCAGCCGGAGCCTCGGTTGACCCGGCACCCACGCCGGACTCCGGCGCCTTCTCCACGGGTGCGGCAGGCTGTGGCGTGGGTGCAGCAGGCTGCGGCGTGCTGGGCGTGGCTGCAGCCGCCGACTCTGTTGCCACAGCGGGGACGGTTGGCGTCTGCGTGCTGGGCTCGGCCGCAGTTGGAGCCGGAGAAGCCGACTCTGGCGGCGGGACCGGAGTCGAGGCCGTGGGTGTGCCGGTTGCGGAGTCTCCTTTGTCGGAGAACTTCTTTTGGATTCTGCAACATTAAAAACCAAACCGACTTCAGCATCCCATCTTCGACCGGAGCACGAGGCAAGGCAAAAATACTCGTACCTGGTAGTTGTGGGGATTGTCTTCTTCGGTTTCCTCGGGGCGGGCGGACCCCCGGAGGAACTGGCGGGTGCCTGCCGAGGCGCAGTCGGCTTGGCAGCAGGAGCCGGAGCTTGAGCCGCGGGACCGGCGGGTACGGTGGGTACGGCTCGTGCTCGCTTGGCGGCCGACTCCGCCTGAGCCGGCTCCGCCTCCATTTGCGGGGTCTTAGACCTGGAGGCGTCGTCTTCACGCCTCCGTTTGGTGGTCAGGGGGACCCCTTCCGACTCGGTGTCCGAGTCGACCTGGATGCCTCCCTCGGGGGCTTCCTCGTCGACCTCCGCGTCGTCCAACGCCGCCGGAGCTGAACTTTGCTCGGGGAGTGGCGGCATGGAGTTCAAGTTAAGGAAAGTCTGCAGCACTAAAAGGCTCGGAGTTAGGAGGAACGAATAGACAACATACAAGAATTCGACTCGGAGTGCAAGACACTTACAGTCGGCAGGGGGTTGGCGGTAGAAAAGGGAGTCACGTGCGGTGCCCTGGTGAGCCCGGTTCGTTCCTTGGTCAAGTTCTTCAGGAGATCCATGAAAAGATCCTCCGAAAGCCCATCGACCGACACCCTGGTCGAGTCGGACGCGCCCGACTACTCCCACATCGGGTGCGCCCGGGCTTGAAGCAGTTGGATCCGCCGACTCAGCCAGGTGGCGATGAGATCGGTGCCCGTGAGCCCTTTCTCCTGGAGTCTCTGAATCCTCTTCAGGAGTCGGTCGATCTCGGGCATCTCCGCGCTGGAAGGCTTGGCGCTCCAACGCTTCCGCCACTCGGGGGGACCTTCGGTGTACGGGGGGAGCCCTTCGTGGCCAGTCAGTGTGCGCTCATCCGGGCAGTAGAACCACCCGTCCTGCCACTTCCGCACGGTGTCCGGGAGTTGCAGCTTGAAGTAGTGAGCACCAGCCTTGAGTTGGATGCCGGCTCCCCCGCAGACGGATAGTCGGCCGTCGGCTTTGATGGGCTGCGCCTTCACCAAGAAGATCTTCTTCCACAACCCCCAGTGAGGCCGAGTCCCCAAATAACATTCGTACAGCGTGATGAAACACGCAATGTGCAGAATGCCATTGGAGCTCAGGTGATGAAGCTGGAGGCCGTAGAAGAAGAGAAGGCCGCGCACGAAGTCGTGCGGGGGCAGCGAGAGGCCCCGCTCGATGAACGGGATGATCATCACTCGTTCATGCGCGTGCGGAGCAGGCTTCTCCTCTTGGTAAGGGGCCCTCCAGTTGTCGATGGAGCGCGGCGGCAGCAGTCCCTCGCTGGTGAAGCCCGTGAGGATCCGGTCGGTGACAACCGACGGGACCCAGTCACCCTTTTTCCACCCCTCGGAATGGGTGGCGGAGGCGGAGGAGGAAGCGTCGGTCTTCTTGCTTTTGCCGGCGTGCGACATGGTCGGAGGGCTGAAGGACGGTGGCGAAGCGAGCGTTTTTTCTCGGGAGGAAAGGAAGCAGTGCGCGGTGGCGAAGCTCTGAAGGCAAAAGGCTTGGGCGCAAGGAAAACGAAGGCAGATGAAAATCGCGGTTGCCCTGCGCCCGCTTTTATAGCCGAGGGAGGTAAACCGTCAGCAATCGTGCGTTCTACGTGGCGGCAAACTACCGCGGCAACCGCCGTCCCGCGCGCGCGAACCCGCGAGATTCGGGCACCTTTTTCACCATAACTCGACGTCCCAGGCGCCTTGACCGGCGAGCGTTACGTCAGCAACCACTCCGCGCGCGCCGCCCGCGTGAGTCGAGGTGTAATCATGATGAACCGTCGCTTCGGACGTCACGCGAAGTCACAGCAGCGGCAGCGGATGTCTCGGGCACGCTTCGCGCGGGACTCGAGGCGAAATCATTGCGCTGCGGCGCTGCAGATGCTCTGTCCAACCGACTGCGTGCATTAAATGCTGAAGCGACGTCGTGTACAGTCAAGACGGTACCGTGTGACACAAGCCGGCCTCGACCGGGTCGGCTCGATCGAGTCGAACCACACTCGGACGCCGAGTCAGTTTGCAGTCGGCTTGGCTCACTGGAACACGTCACAAGTTGTACCGACTCCACCAAACAATTCTGAGGCGCACCAGCCGCCACACTCGGAAGCAGACTAGCTCTACGAAAGGGTGCCGATGGCCGACCCAACAGGGTTTGCAGGTCACTCAGCAACACCCAAGCTAAGGATGAACCCGGCATCCACAGCGGCGCAAGATAGCCCCTGATTCAGAGCCGGACGCCTCAGCGGCGCAGGATGGTTCACTGTTTCGGGACTCAATGCCGGAGTTCGAGGACTCGGTTTCGAAGCTGAAGATCGAAGGCGTCCGCCCTGCGGGCACAAGGTGGCAACGGTCCACTCGGACATGCCAGGCGCTATTTCGGATTCACTCGAAATTCATGATACGCCTCCTGGAAGGCCACAAGCCGACTTCCCCAGTCGGAAAGCGCGAGTATCACCGAATTCCTAGCACTTAGCACAAACTTAAACCTTTTTTCAGGTATTACGGGAGTCCATCAAGGTCTCTCCATCAGCGATTTGGGCATACGCAGCTTGCACAGTCGGCATCCGAATTGAGACCTCGAAGCACTCGGGGGCTACTGACGGGGGGAACCCATCCGGGTAGGCCCAGCACAGCGAGTCGGCCCAACAGGCTCGGGGAGATCCATGAAGGCCCACTCGGTTGAAGGCCCAAGTGAAGCCCACACGGACGCAACGTCCGAGTGCCATCAAGGAAGGCGTTATAACCTCATCAAGGCGTGCGTTTCACTAGCATGAAGACTGGCGTTACTCGGTCAGTTACATAGAATAAATGTATCAATTAAGTCGTGCAGTTACTGTAGCTTGGTCGACTGGCCGAGTCGGCACATGTACAGCCTATATAAGGCGAGAGCCCCATGCAGAGGGGGGCTTCTTCCTTCTTTTCCCAGAGATTAGAGGCTAGGTATCATCTTCAAGCTTTTGTAATCTTTCTCACACAAGGCTAGTAATACAATCAGCAGGAGTAGGGTGTTACCTCCATCATTGGAGGGCCTGAACCTGGGTAAAAACTTCTTGTGTGAACCCGCTTGGATCTTCCTCACGCGTTCCCCAAAAATCCTAGTAGAAATGTATACTGCCGTGAAATCCCCGCGACATGTGCCCTGCGTGTATGTTATTGAAGCACATGGTGCAGGTAGGGTTCCAAAGTTTATATCATAGAGTTGTTAGGTTTAATCACCCCTGTGAAGTGACTCTTCTGCTGAGAGCTTGGGAACTATATCATCCTACTCCAGCCGAGTATTCATTTGCCGGGACGAGTCTGGGTTGATGTTCCGGCTCAGTGGGAAAAGAGTGAGGAGACCATATCACTCTACTTAGTCTGTGCATTAGTTTGCCAGAGCAAGTTCGGGGTTGACGTCTCGGACTATTTGAAGCCATATCGCTCCACTCCTCTTGGAATTGATACCAAAGAGTTGAGGTCGGGGTTGACGTTTTGACTTAGCGGGTGATTTCACTTAAAACTCTCTGTTATGGATTTTGGGTCCCGACAACCACTGACACCACTACTAATGTGGCGGGCGCTCTCCAGCTTCGCAAGCGGCAGCAGGGCAGGCAACGTAGAGCCTGCCAAGGTGGGCGAGGTCGATGCACCGATCGACGATGACCCGAACGAGGATGTCGATAACAGCGCAGAGGACGGCTGGGGCGGTAGCGGCATGGCCAGCGACGTGAGGTCCCGCAGCAGCGGCAGCGGCAGCGTGAGATCTAGCCTGCGCCGTGACCATCCCGGCGTGCCCGGCTACTGCTGCTTCGTGACGGCGGCAGCAGCGAGAAGATCCAGCGTGCATCACCACAGCCATGACGTGCCTGGCTGCTGTTGTTTCGTGGTGGTGGCTGTGAGAAATGGGAGATAGGAAAACCCTAACTGGCTAACGTATGGATCAGGAGATTTATGACCTGTAAAACTATCGTTGGATGAAGCCCATAGGAATTAATGGCCGGATGGTATGCCGATAGGCTGCTTTCCATCTGCATACCGATTGGGAGGGTTTCCCTTGTTCTTACATATTTTATCATCTTAATTAATTAGCATGAAGTATGATTTTGCATATTGCCCTCTGATGGTAAGTAACTTGGGAAGTTGTGAAGGGGTATTAATCGATCACGCAATTATGGAAGATAATCTGAAGGAACCAAACTACCATCGAAGATTGTATGAAGAGATAAAGTCAACAGAGGAACCGCATCCCGTTTCACGCTTCGAGAGGAAAGACGACGACCGATACAAACTCGTCGCTGGATGTCCCGCTGGCCCTTACTCCACTACTTCGGCATACTCAGCCTAGTTTATCGGTTCACATACCACTCGCAGCACGATGAAAGCTCGTACAGAATCAGAATGCAATTTTTTCACGTGCCTTTTGACACTGAATAAAATCTTAACGGCTAACAATATCACTATCCGTGGTTGCCCCATGCTCCAAGCTACCTCCTGTGCAATGAAGAACCGAAGACGGGGCTGCACCTTTAGGACATGTTTGGTTGAACTGTGACTGTTAACAAAGCTGTTGTTGGCTGGCTATCTGAAAAAACTACTATGGTTATAGAAAAGTGAACATATAGATTTTGGTTGATCCAAACAATCTACAGCATTTTAAAAAATGAGCACTGAACTCGCACTGCAAAGCCTACAGCTACCGTTGGCAAAACTGTTGAAAAACTGACCGTTTGGTTGGTCTATAACTTTTTCCAGTGAAAATTACTGAAAAACCCAACCAAACACCCCCTTAGTCTTGCAGCCCCTTTGCCCGCGGTTTGGGAGTTGATCCTCTCAACATACAACCTAAACATTTCTTTGCGCGCCAAATCGGAAGACTCCTCAGACCTTTGGTGGCTTTATGCGTCCAAGATAACCCCAAAAACCCAAAGACGTCAATTCAGCAGGATGGCAATTCGTATCATATGAAATATGTGAAAGAATGGAACAGCGGGACCTTACAGGGGATCCCCATGGCCCCTTCATAGGTCATGATCTTCTAGAGAGAAACTATTGATCTTCGTGTGGGGCGCTCTATCTTCATCCCTGTCGTAGCTTCTAGATGTTTTGGGGTATTCGACCACTACGCTTGGTCGTTTCTCACTTTTGGGCTTTCACCAAGCGCTTTGCTTTCCTTCTTATAATGCACGACAGAGCTTTTGCCCCTTTCGGCAAAAGAAGAATGACAGTGAAAATATGCTGACAGGGAAAAGGGTTTTTCCTGGCGGATTTTCTTTTTCAGGTCGGGCGACTGTAAAACGGGGATGTACTTGTTCCTGTCTGAAATTTTTACCCAAGCAAAGTTCTGCTTACATTCCGTCAGGCAGAGCAAAAATGTCACGGCCAGAAATACATTGCAGGCTTCACTAGTGAGGTAATAACATTATACAGCATCCCGCCTGTTTTGTAACGTAGTATCCTGTATTATTTCTACAAACATACAAGTTAACAGTGCAAAGTACTCGCAACAATCTTCACCTATCAGCTGACATCATTGAAGTTGTCGCCATTTACATCTGAAATTTGGATCAAATGTTTGGCCCGCTATCTGAATCTACACAGTAAATGGTTATCATCAAGTTCTACAACTCCACTGTACATAGAGCTGCAGTTCTGAAATCAATGGGTACACGGACAGGAGGATATGTTGTGAACACCCTCCACTTCCTTGCCACAGGATTGTACACCTGGAACTCCAGAGCCAGCCTCTTCTTCAACTGCCTCCACGGATCAGAGATTTCGGCAGGAACGTTTGCAGATGTAAGCACATGCAGTTGACCGTTCAATGATACAAAACCACACAGCTCAGTAGCCTCCTTCAACCACCTGTTTGAAGCAAAGTCATACCTGCACCAAGCAATGTTCAGAACTCAAGAGTATGAGTCGCTGACATGCCAACTAAAGTAATGTTATAAATATGTAACATACAGGGAACTCAAGCAAATAAAATGGCCAGATAAGACATAGATTAGATAACGTACTATGAAATGCAAAGACAATTTGTAATTACTAGTTTGGCATTTGCAGCTTGTATGATCGATAAGCACATTCAATCAGAACTGAACAACTCACGAAATTAAAAGATAACAAAATGCTTTGTTGGAGGAAACGAGTCATCAGCTACATGGTTCTGATAATAATATTGAAGGAAATTTAACTGTCGTGTCAGCATTTCCTTTCAGGGAATTAGATATTGTTATGGTCTACAACCTTTCGATGTAAAAACAACTTTTGCATAGATCAATACAACAAAAGGCCCACTGATGACTCCTTACTAAACAATAACCTTTAGGCAAAATTGGCTCCTGGACTCCCCACTTGGATTGCATTTGCTGGGATACACCATAATCGTGATTTGGTACTACAAAAATGTGATCATTTGCTGGTACACACTAACTTTAAATTTTAGGAGAGAGAAGTAAAAAATCGTTTTTGCCCTTGAAACTAAATTAATCCCATCTGTAAGTAACCTCACACATTCCACACAGTTGGAGGCATCTATGCATGAGTGTATCTATGTAGCACACCTGAGGGCACTGGCAGGTGGGCTCAGATCAGCTCTAAGGGCAAAATTGACCTTTCACACCCTTCACAAATCTGTTGCTATGTACGGGCAATTAGAATGCCAACACAATGCTACCATATTTGCATCATTTGGAGTGTGAATTGACGAAGTTACTATGCTTTTGGCATAATATGACTTTTTACTTTATAACGAGGGTGCACATTAAATTATTTAAAGAACATATTTGTCCCCTGTACATGTTAAGCTGGGTTCATATGGATGATATTGTTTGTTCCATTTTGCACTTTCTTTCATAGGTGACAGCTGTAATTATTTGAATTGTCTGAAGTATTATGTAGCATACAAAAAATTAATTAGTCAATTGTCTGTCCTTACTAATTGCACCACACCAACATTTGTACTGTTACCGTCAGTAAGACATATTAACACTTTCTTTGTCAACAAAATTATGCATTTAACATTCAACCCAGTATGCTTAAAATTAATTGCAACTAACACGCCTACAAAGTGTCGATAGGATTGTCCAAAACAGCAAATCGATCTCAGAATTGCAGCTAAAAAATCCCTACTTCTATATCTAATAAACAATTAATTGATCAAACGAAATACTGAAAGCAAGTGACATGAAGCACTTAATGATTGATCCTATCCTTTCCAGAATATCAGATAGCATTTTCTGTGAAGAAATAACTTACAAGCATTATCTCCAGATGAAATGAAATGAAACCAATGACATTAGAAAGACCAAATAATACACTTATAAACATGTAGATCATCATTGACCATGAGGTCAGTTAATTGATCACAGCAGTAACTTTTTGAAGTGAACATTATGAAAGAAACTGGTGCGTCAGAACCAAACACTGGCCCTTTTAAGTGAACGCTATTCACTCACTACTACTTACATGGGAAAAACATTACTCCCTCCATCCAGATATATAAGCTTGACTGTCCAAATTAAAGCTTTGACCGTAAATTTCTTTTACAATATTTAGTTAATAGTAATAAAATCACAATAATAAAGTGCTTTTGAATACAAATCCAATGGTACTAATTTTATGTCACATAATCCACACATTATTGGATTAATTGTTGGTTAAAGCTTGAAATTGGACAACCTAACGCCTTATATATCTAGACGGATGGAGTACTCAATTAGTCCAGTTTGTTGTCATTTTCCGTACTATGAGGAGCTATGCACAGCTGCTTGTTGCATGAACTAATGCACTGGTTTATGTGTCCTTACCCTGTGTCTGCTGTTATGCCTTGATTTCTGCGACTAAAACCTCTAGGGAAGAAATAGATAGGGATCAAGGGGATGGCGCTTGGGTGCCATAGCAGGGTGCAGCTAGGGCTGATAGCCCTAGGAAACAGGGCCAAGGAGAGAAATTGTGGCAAGAGAAGGAACCTTCAAATTCTTTGCTTGATTACATCCTACGGGTTTATGTGGTACCCAACTCACCTTTATCTCTTGGACTGTTGACCTCATACACGTTTAGATAACCCTTATTAGGATTCCAAAAGGCTTATCCCGGCTAGCCTAGGGAATAGCCGGACCTAGTACATTGGCTCAGGTTGTCAGCTGGACTAACTGAGTCCAATAAGACTTCAGGCTGAGTTGTGCAAGATCACGACTCTCAATCTGTCTCTGGTTGTGGTGCAGCTGCTGCTGGCGTGCTGACCCCCTTGTGGGCCTGACGCTGGTACCCTAGGCCCCACATAACATCTGCAAGCCCCAATCAAGTATTTGAACAGACATGAAGTCCATCACACATAAAAGAGAAGAACATTGAACATAGGCTATGGAATGTGATGATTTCATTTGTCCACAAGTTACAACATTTCAACTCATTTTGATGGCCAGTGTGGACTAGCATTGGGGCCGGAAGTACCAAAGAAGGCGACGTTCAGAGGGAGTTGGCTCAGGAGTTGTTCAGGAGGAGCATTATTAGGAGCTGGGATTGGACTGAAGTCCGATGGAATTGCATCATGTTAGGAGGATGAGCCCATATATGTTTAGAGCCCATACTTACTCTCAAATAGGTAGTACCGTATGACTAGTCTGCATTGTAATCTATTGGTTCAAGCAATAATAATTATCCTCTTCCCCAATTCTCTCATCTACCCTGATTATCCCTCTCGTTGTTGATCACAGCACTGACTCGCCGGACTGAACTCTCATGACCGATGGTGGAATATCCATGAAACCTTCGCAGCAAGCACCAAACAACAATTTCATTAAGGAAAGTTGCCAACATATCACACTTATGTGATGTTAAGGCAAGATTCTACTAGGGGGCTCTCAATGGAAATTTTTACCTGTACCATTTTGTAGTCCACAGACAAGGCTATGTCATCTGCTAACATGACAATCAACTGATGCCATCTTAATGTACAAGTTAGGCTAGCGTTTGGAAAGGTTTTAAATAATCTGAATAATTTTTAAGCTCACTGCTCACAAGTTCAGCCATTTGGTGGTCAAATGAATGAACTGGAAAATAATGCATAAAAGAAGAGCCACAAATTAGATTGTCCTGATTTTCAGTGAATAAAAGCAAGAGTAAAATTTTCCTAACACACTAGTCTGTTGGAACTTGTAGATTATAGAAGCAATTTATTTACTTGAGGTTCAAGCAAGTTTCAGTTTTAGATATATACCAACCTTTGTAAATGGAAGGTAATTACGTAACTGCTCTGCACGGAGAGGAGCTCCTAGCAACTAGTAAGAACCAATTGCCAATTAAATAAAATGATATAATATCGCTGTCGCATCAAGAGCATTGCAGTAAAATGGCCAAAGTCAACCATTACTCAAAAGATGCTAAGTTGGAAGTATTTTATCGTTGCAAACAGTAAACAAGTTAGGATGAGAAAGTACATATGCTGCTTCCTACAACTTCTTACACCTAAACAATTTTGTTGATAAGCATATGATGACAACTATTAAGGTCGATATTTGCTGCCTTTCCAGACATTGAAGTCACAACATCATTCAGGCTGGCTTAAAATCAAGTAACAAGAAGTGTGCACGTAATTTTATACTGAATGATCTATGTTTCATTCGGATGAAGATAAGAATTAAATAATTTGATAAAGAATTGTTCCCCATGAATGTAAAAACAAGTCCCTGTAAAAAGAAGAGGGAGAGGTGCAAAGATATGTGGAACCTTTCATCTAACAAATTTCTTGATTTCAATTGGAAGCACTAGTTTGTCAGATATGGTACTAACGTCATCAAACCCATCGTATACTCAGCACAAAGAGACACTGCACCTTAATAGTCGACAACTGCACAAGAAAAATGAATGAACTAACTAAATAGAAAAGGTCCTTATTATTCCTAAATTTCCCCACGTGTACATCTTACCAAACAAACTAATTACATAGCCAAGTATTAGAGAAATGTTAACCAATAATCAGTATTTGTCAAACACTTCATTAATGAAGAAACACAAGAAATTAAGCTAGTAAATTCAGCGCTACAACCAAAAACATGTATACTAAAAATACTAGATGAATACTCATAGTTCAAACTGTGCATTAAGGAAACAATCACATAAATTAAACTACTGAACTGAAGCAAGACAAAACAGGAACACATATACTGAAAATTGTGCAATCACAAGCAAATCAGAGATAAATTCCCTGACCTGAAGACATCATGACCGTCGAGCATGAACACCTCTGTAACCCTTCCATCCTCTGCAGAAATGGCTGCCACGGGCCCGAGTCGACGTCTCTCCCCTTCCATCCCCCCGATCTCCCTCCACTTCCGGCTCCACAGTCCAAGCGCCACAGCGTCCCGGCAGTACACGTCATTCGTCACCACTCCCCCCACTGTGGTATACCCGTCGTACCCGCCCATCACCCAAAACTCATCCTCCCTCCAGTCTCCCGCCCCGTGCGCCACGAACCCCACGCACCCGGCCCTCTCCCGGGGCATCGCCGCTGCGACGTGCCAGGTACGCGTGGCAGCGTCGTACCACTCGGTGCTGCTGGTGCGGCTGCCGTTGGAGGGGAACGTCGGGTGTCTGGACCCACCTCCGGCGACGATGACCCCGCCGCCGGGCGCGGAGGCGCGGGCAAAGCTCCCGCGCGGGATGTGCATGTCGGGGAGGCGCTCCCAGCGGTGGCGGGAGAGAGCGAGGTCGAGTCGGTAGGCGGCGGAGAAGGGTGAGGGGTGGTCGAGGGGATAGCTCCGGGCGTCGAAGCGAGAGCCGCCAAGGACGTAGAGGTGGCTCCCGACGCCGACTGCGGCGAAGTTGGCGAGGCCGTAGAGCTGCGGCGAGCAGGGATCGGCGGGAGGGGCCACCAGGCGGTGGGGGCGGTGGGGTCGAGCAGGATCGGGGAGGCGAGCGATGGGTCGGTGGGGAAGAGGCAGAGGAGGTGACTGCACGGGAGGCCGAGGCTGCGGCGGAGCGGGAGGAGCGTCGCGGCGGAGAGGAGGAGCCGCCACGCGCGGGAGGTGGCGCGGAGGCGGGACTGGTCGGGGAACGGACGGCCGCCACGTCGTCCGGGAGACCGGGATCAGGGAAGCCGCGGCCGGTCGCAGGGTTTAGGGATCCGGCGAGGCGGCGGCCGGAGGAGGAGGAGGAGGAGGACGACGAGGCCATTCGATCGCCTCGTCAAAACTCACGAGTCATGACTGGAGAAGAGAGAAATAAACCGAAAGAAAGGAAGGGGGAAGAAATGTCGCCTTCCGCTTATTTTCGCTAGAGGGGTTTGCGCGTACGTACAAAATTTTCGTACACTTTCAGTCGCTTTCACTGCGATGTGGGACCACTATCTCCATCTTACTTACCGGGCCGACCTGTCAGTGATATGTGAACAATTTCGCGTACTGGTGTCATATCACGCCCTTTTCAGCGAGTGGGATGTCATCCGAAGAAGAATCGGTAGTGCGCTCCCTGACATGTGGAGCCCACTTCGTGCGGCATTGTGTGGTCGTGATCTTCTATGGTTAGTCTCGGCAGACGGCAGGTTGTTTTGCCACGGAGTGGATGCGTACGCTGCCGATTTCCTGCCGTAGAGAATCCGGATCCGTTTTATGGCTGTGCCCGGCGGATGGGCGGCGGGAGAGTTACCGACAAGCTGGTCGGTGAGGCGACGCCGCGACGGGTGGAAATTATTTTATAGCGACCGCTACAAATCGGCATGATATTAGCATTCTATTGGCATAGGTCTCAGTCGTCGGATGTGACGATAAGATTAGTAATAAACATGATTAGCTAAATTTACGGGAAACAATTTTAGTGACTATAGGAAACAAATGTAGGGACAATATGAAACATAGACAACTGTCTGCATATTAATGCAACATGAAAATATTTGTATAGCGAGAGGGAAACACTTTACTAAACCTTGTGCAACAAAATTTTCGAACCAATACAACAATGGAAACACACGTTGTAGATCCGATTTTAAGAAAACTGATCTCGAAATTTTAGAAAACAAACTACGAATTTAATTGGTTTAATTGACGATTGGATTGGTCAAAGTAGATATGCGTGAAAACATTGTTGTCGTGATACAGAAACATATAGTTAAGACATAGGCAACAAACTTATTGAACCAATGCAACACACGTCGTAGATCCGATTTTACAGAAACAAAATTGGTTTAATTGGTTTCTTTCATCCAGGTATTTTGTTTCCTATACAACAAAAAATTGCTTCATATACAACAATAGTTTGTTTCCATCGTCGTCCGGCTGCTCGAGACGTCGAGCATGTCCTCGCCGTCGCCGCTACTGCCGCCCATCATCTCCAAGTGCTCCTAGATGGTGCCGTCGAGGATCCGGTCCACCTTATCACGGCACTCCTTAGCGCGGCGCACGGCGCTGCTGAGGATCCGGCGATCCTTTTCGACGGAGTCTTCTCCGAGGTCGTGGCGGCGGCAGCGGCGAGAACAATGGAGAGGAGGATGCCGAGATAGATGTGCCTCGCCGGCGGGAACAACGGCTGCGAGGACGGTGAGGACGCAGCGCCGGTTGTGTGGTTGGTCTTCTTCAAGGTCGTGGCGGCGGCAGCGGCGAGAACAACGGAGAGGAGGATGTCGAGGTAGATGTGCTCGCCGGCGGGAACAACGGCTGCGAGGACGGTGAGGGCACGGCGCCGGTCGTGTGGTTGGCTGCTCCTCATGTATGTGCTGTGAGAATGGGATATGGGGAGAGATGAAACCCTAATTGGTGGGTTGAGGGATTTTATAGGAGAAGATGGACGGTTGGATGAATGGTGCTAGAATGAACGGTTAGATACTAGGAAGATGAAATCATGTAATCAGCATGCCGTTTTGTAGTGTTTTTCTTATTTTATTTTTGTAAACGTTAACCACACAAAACTAACTAAACACCCACTAAAACCACTACTAATAATTAAAACCACTAAAGATTACTACTTCTTTCTTTCTTTTATTTTCTCTGTCGCTTTCTTCAACTATTTTTCAACAGTTTTTGTCTCCCTATTTGTTTTTCTATTTTTACGTATTTTTCATTTTTATCAGCTTTTTATGGAGAATTTCACTGCTTTTTCTTTCACAGCTATCTTTGCAAGAAAATAGAAGAAAATACAAAGGAATCCTAAATGTGAGAAGACAAAATAGACTATGAAAAAAAAAGTGTACAGTAGACAATTACTGTGAAATACAGTAGACAACTGACAAAAATATAGTACATCAAAACATGTAGTAGAAAACAATCAAAATACAATAAAGAAATAGATGTAGTAGAAATAACAATAAAAAATATTGTAGATAACTAAAACTATGCAATACAACTATAGTACCACATGAAATCATAAGAAAAATCATCACCAAAAAATGCAATAGACAATATTATAGAACGCAGTAGACAATGTCACCAAAATATATTCAATCGGGATCCAGTTTTAAAGATCTCGATGAAACGGTCGCAACGTGAAAACGGATCTTGATTTGGATGTACAATTTGAGAGCTGCGACTTTTTAAAGTTTCGAAATCGATTTTAAAATGTGATGTCATCAAACCTAAAAGATTGTCCAAACCAGAAAAGCTTGCGAGAGGAGGTTTGACATGTTTTCAAACCATGTGATGTGTTTTCCAACCAAAACATGGTGTTTACCACCTAAAAATACCACGGTGAACAAAAAACTAAAAAGAAGAAAGTATCTACTCGTGAAATATATTTTATGAGGTAAACATTTCCGTCTTTTTTTTTCTTTTCGAAACTGATTGTCTGCTTTGACCCGAGCCGTTTATTTGCAGATGCCCGCCGAAACGGATAAAGCGATCTAGGGCGAATAGGATGATCCTCTGACCAGTGGGATACATGCTTCTCGTTGTCCCACTTGTAAACACGATCTGCGGCGGCGGCGGCTCCGGCCTACTGGGTAAGACGTGTTTTGCTGATGACGCGCGTAGAGGCGTAGAGCCGAAAATGCGAGTGGTATATAAGTGGCTTCATCCTACCCAACGAGATTCTGTAGAGCAAGAACTCGTGCTTCAGTAAAATATAAACTCATGTTAAACCTCAGTAAAAATTAAGGCCTTCAATAATGTTGTAAACAAGGCCAAGCTAAGAAAGAAAGAGGGAGAGTTTCTTTTTCTTGAAGCATCAGAAAGAGGGAGAGTTGAAGTCGGTGTTGTACACTAGGCAATCAAAACGAACCAAAAGAAAAAGATTACATGCACCAGTGCAATCTTAGGTGAATTACTAGCACCAATCGAACTGTATATCATCTAACCCTTAATCGTTGCATATACAGATTGTAAGTATACATCTAGAACGAGAAATTTTAAGCTTCTCGATCATCTGCGCCGCTGCAAACGAGATCTCCGTCGTCCGGGCACCACCGCAAAGCAAGAGACTAATCAAGATGCGGAGCCTGCCGGCACGTCCCCAAGCTGTCAAGCAGGCCATGCGAAGGCCGGCCTGACCACCACGGACGGCACGATCATCATGCGGCGGTGCTGCTCGACGACGGGAGAGACTGGAGTGAAGAGCTCACGACTCGATGGAAATTTAACGAGTGTGAGATGCACGAGGCTAGGGATGCTTGTCTCGAAGGTATTAAGTTGGCGGTGGAATGGATTCAGATGTCTACCATTTTAAAGGTGGATTGTACGGATGTGGTATTTAGAGCATCTCTGGCCCTTCTCTTAAATTTCTTTAACTCCCTAAAAACTGAAATTTTGGGGAGTTATAGCCATCTAGCCCTTCCTCTAAATTCTTTTAACTCCCTAAAATTTGAGGATGACCTCCTATCCACAACCCCACTTCTGTCCAAATTTGAGGAAATTTGGTGTCTCCCCTATCTTCTCCCTATCCCTCAATTTTTTGGCGGCAAGACATTTCAGAGACCAACTGCCTCCCGTCCTTGCCTCCCCCCTGCTCGCCGGCCGCCGCCCCGCTGCCTCCCGTGCTCGCCGCCGCCGCCCCACTGCCTCCCGTGCTCGCCGCCGCAGCCCCGCCGCCTCCCGTGCTCGCCCGACGCCGCTGCCGCTGCCCCCCTGGGCAGCCCCCTTCCGCAGCTCCGCCGGGTGGGCTCGCCGCCGCAGCCCCGCCGCCTCTGACCTCGCACGACGCCGCCGCCCGCACCGGCCCTCGCAGGCTCCGCCCCGCGCCGGCCTCGCCTCCCCCGCGTCGGCCGCCTCTGAAGATCTCGAGGAGGAGGAGCGGCGGCGGCGACGAGCGGGGTGGCTGGCTGGAGGAGCGGCGGCGGCTGCCAGTGGTGGAGGCAAGGCGGAGGAGGGGGACGGAGAGCCGCCGCCGGCGGGGGGTAGGGGTGGGAGAGGCGGAGGGCTAGGGGTGGGGGGGAGGCGGAGGGTGGCCGCCGGCGAGGGGTGGGGGGAGGAGGAGGGCGGCCGCCGCGGGGATTTGGGGGATTTGGAGATTTTTGGGGGGAGGGGGGGGCAGTGGGGATTTGGGGATGTTTGAGGATTTTGTGAATTTTTTTTTGAAGAAATAGCAAAGGAAAAAGATATGGGGAGTTAAATTTAGGGAAAGGGCTAGGTGAAAGCATTTTTAAACCCTCAAATTTAAGGAGTTAAGTTTAAAGAGGTGGTATAGGGAGTTAAGTTTTAGGGAAAGGGCTAGAGATGCTTTTAGGTAGAAAAAAGATCGCGACTGGTCCATCTTTAGCGCGTCAAAGCAAATGCTCCATCGCCTCCCTGCAGATACCCGGATTTTGGAGGTCAACCGAGAAAACAACAAGGTGACTCATGAGTTGTCGCATTTGCTAGAAGGATCATGCATTCGGCTGTATGGCGTCTTGCATCTCTTATTTGTTTTTCGGAGCTGCTTGCTATAGATGTAACCAAAACTATTACAAGGTAATGAATTTTCGCTGTTTGATCGGAAAAAGAAAAAGACCCCGAAACCGAACCTGAGCCGGCCCAATTTAACCGAATTGTTGGGTTATTCGGTTTGTGGTGTTTGGATTCATTATGAAATTCCGTGTAGTTCGTTGGTCGGTTATTATTCGGTGACCCCGCTTTGTTAAGCTCGCGAGGCCCAAGCTAGCCCATCAATTTCCCATCACGCGCTACTCGTTCTCCCCTAATCTCCCGAACAGCATCGTCCCAATTCCAATCGTGGCCAAAACCGCCGAACGTCTCTCTCTCTCTACACTCATAATCATGGACAAGGCGACGAGAAGAGTGAAGGATGACACTGCTCGTTAGCCTGCGCCTAGGTCACATCATCAAAACCATTTGTTGGGCCTGTGGTGATCTGAGTCCTTTCCTTGATTTTTAATCGGAGATCTTGCTTCTATTGATATTCTTGCTTTCTCCAATTCTTGATTTTTTGTTCCTCTTTTCCCTAGAAATCTTTCTTTCTCTCCTTCAAGACGGGAGATCTTGCTTGCATATTCATGACTATGAATGCAACTGTCATATTCGATAAATCGGAGGGCTGAAAAACGAACAGACATTGTTTTGATAAATTAGGTTCGGTGTTGATTCATTATCTGGGAAATACAAAAGCCAAAAGAAAAATAAAAAAACCGAAACAATCAAACAGTGTTAGCCGATTAAACACGGTCTTATCCGCCACCTCAACTATATGTTGCTGATATCCGGGAAAAAAATTCTATGGAGACGGGGTGCAAACCCGCGGTTGTGCAGCCCCCGTCCCAATGGTAGACGCGTGGATAAAGCTGTGATCGAACGGGCGAGACGCCAAACGCCAAGGGGTCTGGCGTTTGCCCCCCAAGCGTCGCCCTCCCCGAGTGCGACGCACCGAACGCCACGTCCGCCGGCGTTTGCGCGGCTAACAAAACGCCAAGGGGTCTGGCGTTTGCCCCCCAAGCGTCGAACGCCACGTAAACGCCAGACCTCTTGGCATTTTGTTAGCCTCGCAAACGCCGGCGGAGGTGGGCGTTCGGTGCTTCGCACTCGGGCGAGGGCGACGCTTGGGGGGCAAACGCCAGACCCCTTGGCGTTTTGTTAGCCGCGCAAACGCCGGCGGACGTGGCGTTCGGTGCGTCGCACTCGGGGAGGGTGACGTTTGGGGGCAAACGCCAGACCCCTGGCGTTTGGCGTCTCGCCCGTTCGATCTCCACGCGTCTACCATCGGGGGTGGGCTGCACAACCGCGGGTTTGCACCCCGTCTCCAAAGAATTTTTTTCCGACATCCGAGCCCACAAGGGTGTTTAGTTGGCAATATCGAATTTATTATTTCTCGATCGTTTTAAGAATTATTGTTTTCTACTGAGTTGCACATCATCAAGCCTACAATTTGTGCAACTTTAGGTCTGAAATGTATCAAACTGCCTAGTTACAAAAATTATGTGCAGCTACGCAATTAACCATTAAATAAAGAATCAACTTTCAAGATCATCAACTGGAAAAAAACAATTTCTTAGTCGACTTAGAAATATAAGCATCGCTTTTGCCAGCTGGTTGCGATCATGATCACTTTTACAACGACCAGAGTACAAGGAGTTGATGATGGAGGGCACATGCAGGCTGGATATTACTGTAGAATTTATGTCTTGACATGGGTGACGACAGCATAATAGGTTTTATAATTTCTTTTTTTTTAGATTTTACAGGGTGTGTCTACTTTATCTCATATAATGACTTTGAACAAGTAACTTTGTAATAAACTGGATTGTGTGTATTTTATAATCTAGAGATTAGAGAATAATCTCTTCCATTATCTTCGAAAGAAAGTCTCACGGACCTCTCGGCCCAGCGGCGGAGCACCCCGTAGGGCAAGGGTGGGCGCCCGCCCCGACCTTAAATTTCTGGAAAAAATTTTATACACTTATACATATTGGGTCGGCCCATCACCCAGCACTGCCTATCACCCGTGCCCGAGTTGCCACGGTGCCACCAAGTGAAAGAAACCTAGCGGGAGCGGGCCGAGCGGCGAGCAGCGGGTGGCGAGCAGCGGCGGCGGCGGGCGGGTGGTGAGCAGCGACGGCGGGCGGCGCTCCTCCTGCTGGACCTGCTTCCTCGCCGTCCTCTCCTCTCCATCCGTGCCGGCGTGCCGCCTCTCACCGACAAGCCACAGCCTCGGCGCCTCCTCCCGCCGGGCGGCGGCCGATCCCTCCGCCCAGCCTCCGCCGGCCGCCGCAGCAAGCCCCGATCTCTCCCGCCGCAGCCCGCAGCAAGCCCCGGCCTCGGCGCCTCCTCCCGCCGGGCGCCGGTGGATCCCTCCGCCGCAGGCCAGCAGGGCCGCAGCAACAACCCCCGGCGGCCCGGCCACTGCCTCCCGCCGGCACTGTGCTGGCCGCCGGCCGATCTCTCCCCCCGCAACAAGCCCCGGCCTCGGCGCCTCCTCTAGCTCCAGTGCTCCACTGCTCCACAGCTCCAGGGATTTGTGGCTGATTGATTTTTTTTTGAAGGAAGTGGCTGAGTGATTGGAGAGGGGTTTTGTCTTGTAAGGATTTAATCCCCCTCAATCCCCTTCCTCAGCTTCCTTCCCTTCAATCTCCACCAAACCGAACAAGAACAAGCCTTGAAGGGGAAAAGTAGAAGAGGTGATGGACAAGAACAGGAAAGGGAAGGAAAAAGGGAAAGGTATAAATTTCTAAATTTTTATATTTTTATATTGAGAATTTGTGATGTAGATTTGAGAGAATAGCTTGGCAATCTACAATATAGTGAGTTTAGTGGCATTTTCATGTTGTGAATTGTAGGTTTGATAAAATATTTTAAATTACTTAGTAGTGATAGTAGCTCCAATCCAAGTACCCGTGAAAGTGGCAATGTTACGGCACAGACCGCCACAGCAAGATCATGTGAATTATGTAGAAGGAGAGACTGTCGATTCCGTTGAAACTATAGTGGAAGAGAATGTTGAGGTTCTAGGAGCTGAAGGTATTACTGTTTTTAGTCTAGATTGCATGAAAGATGATTCAGGACTTCGTATTCCAATGAAAGATTGCTCCCAATATTAGAGATGATGTTAGATTTGCTTACCTAGAGAAGGTCCAACTCAACCAACTCATCACAATTCCCCCCAAATAGAGATGGTAGATGCTTTCGGCCACAATGGTATAAGGATTTTGATTGGTTGGAACATAGTGTAGACAAGGATAAGGCTTATTGCTCTGTTGCAGTGATAGAAGTTTTGGGCATTGTTGAGGATGATGTGCGTGTTCCATGTAGGACAGGGGGTATGGTTCATCTAATGGAGACTTTACCTTTGTGTTCATCATGAAGATGGTGTTAAAATTGCTTCGTATGACAAATGATTTATCTCTTCTATTGCAAAAGAAGGATCAGAAAGTTGTTCAGGTATACGATGGATTATGTTATATATTTTTACTTTGACTTGATATATTTTGTTGATTTGAACTTATAATTGCAACATTTCAGGCAATGTCTTTGGTTAAGGATGTGAGAACACGTTTGATCAACTGGAGAAATGATGGTTGGGAGCCACTCTTGGAAGATGTCAAAGCATTTTGCACTGAAAATGACATCGTAATACCCAATATGGATGAACCAGTACCAAGATGGGGTCGATCAAGAAAAGATGAAGAAACAACGTCACCACTGAACATTTCTTCCGTGTGGACACTTCTATGTTGCTATAGACTCCATCACCACAGAGTTTGATCATCGCTTTAATGAGGTATCTTCAGAACCGCTCCAGAACTTTTCTTGTCTTGATCTAAGAGACTCCTTTTCTAGGTTTAATGTGAATAAGTTGGCTCGACTTACGGATATTTATCATGAGGATTTCTCTAATTATGAATGTGAGCATATAGAAGATATCTTGAGCTATTCATTATTCATATGAGAAGAATTGAAGACTTTAGAGCTTGTCATGATATTGCAAGCCTAGCTAAAAAGATGGTTGAACTTGAAAGGCACATCATATTCCTACGGTTTATCGTCTCATTGAGTTGTCATTGCTACTACCGGTAGCGACGGCAACAGTTGAAAGAGCCTTCTCAGCAATGAAAATCATCAAAACGAGCTGCGCAACAAGATGTCCGATGGCTGGCTAATGACTTGATAGTGTGCTACATCGAATGAGGGATATTCAAAAGTCTTGATCTTGGTAAAATTAAGGAAGAATTTCAAAAGAAGGGTAGGGCACTGCCATTGCCTGGGCTTTCTAGATGCCATTAGAGCTTAATTATCGGTATGTTTCTAGGTTGTTTTTCTATTTAAAAATATTTATATTTACATTGTATTTGGTGATTCTATTTAGGACTACTTTGAGTTTGCATCATCTTTTTTTTTGCTTAGAGTTCACGGGTCAGTCGAGTTCGCCCCACCTTAAATTTTCTTCGTCCTCCGCCACTGTCTCGGCCCACATAGACATTTCAGTAGTATCAACGATGACCAGCGAAGCAACACCCGGACCCTATCCGCATGGGGCTACAACGGTTAAGCGTTCCCTCACCGACATACATGACCCAGCTGTCATTAGGGTTAAACCCTCGTCTTCTTGCCGCCGGTCCGCTTCTTGCTGACCGCTACTCTCGCTGCTCCCCGCGTTCTTGTTTCTTGATCCTCCCGATCTCGCGATCCGGCGATCTCGTGTGCCCGAATCCGCGAGAGCTACGCCGGCCATGGGCGCCACCGTCCTTCCCCCTTCCACGGCCTCTCGCGGAGCCGCCGTCCTCCTCCGGGCCTGCGCGTCGTCCCGCATCGGCATCAACCCCGCCTGCATCGCGAGACCCGCTGCCTCCAAGAAACCGAAGCGGACCGGATCGTTCCGCGGCGGGGATCCTCCGGCGAAGCGCGTACGCGATGTTTGCGCTGAGGGTGAGCTCGATGCCGCAGCAGGCCGCCAAAATCAAGAAACGACCGCGTCCCAGCATCAGCCCGAGTTCGCCGCGCCTCGCCGCCGTCGCAGTCTCCGTGATCAAGAACCTGTCCAGCGCCTCGCAGAGTCAGATTCCAGAGAGCACGGCGTCATCGAAGCACTCGATCAGCAGTATGGGCGAGCTCATCGCCAAGGCTCGTCTTGCCAAGGCTCCTCCTGCTGCCGCCGAGGCCATCCGCCTGCGCGACATCGATCGTCGGAGGGCGGAGGCTCGCCGGGAGCTTGAGCAGATGGTGCCGAACGTGGAGTTCAACGACCCATTTATCGATTGGACGGACGTGACCAAGTCCCGTCGAGAGCTCATCGAAGCAAAGGAAGAAGCAGGCCGTGCTCAAGTGCTTGCGATGGCTCGTCCTGCTGCCGAGGCCATCCGCCGGCGTGACATCGAGCGTCGCAGGGCGGAGGCCCGTCGAGAGGTTGAACAGATGGTGGCGACTGTGGAGTTCAACGATCCATTCCTCGATCCAGGGACGTGCTCAAGTGAAGCGATCCATCTCTCGCAGCAGAGGAAGGAACAGAGCATTTTGTCCAAGTAGTAAATTGTAGTCTTGGTTTGTATACAAGTATATTATGTAGGTGTAGATAAGTTTACACTTTAGGAAGACTGAATCACGGGCAGTTTTTGTTAGTGCAAGTGTGATTCTTCTCTAGTAGTTCCAGTGTAAGTGAAATGACGTTTGTCAATTGATTACTGACGTTAATTATTTTATGTACAAAGCAGTGAGCCAAATTTATCGCTCCTCAGAACCAGATTTCCATGAATTTTGAAATCTTTTTTTTCTTTTTTTAGATAATGGAAATTTTACTTTTAAAAGAAAAGCATAACTTAAGGAATGACCAATTTTGAACAGAAGAGCGCATGCACGACGTCCAGAAATGAAACAAAATTCTGTAGCGTAACTGGGACAATAACACACAGGTTGTTTATTAACAATCAATATTAGTATGCAGGTCCCCAAATCCAAGTATTTACATCTTACATAAGCCAACAGATGATGAAGTAGGCTAGTAGCGTTACGCAGGCCAACACAGGATTTTGTCCAAATAGTAAATCGGGTATAGTCTTTAAAAAAACTAGTTGGGTATAATCTTGATTTGTAGACAAGTGTATTATGTAGGTGTAGATAAATCACATATCGGCTGTATGCATCTGAGGATGTAGAGATCAGAAGATTTATCCTTTCATTATTAAAAAAAGAAGATAACTTACAAATTAAGGAGACCGAACACTGGCAGTTTTTGTTAATGCATGTGTGATTCTTTTCTCTTTTTTTCAGTGTAAGTGAATGATCTATGCCAATTGATTACTGAAGATAATTATTGTATGCACAAAGCAGTGAGTCTAATTTATCTCTCCTCAGATCTACATGAAACCAGAGTTCCATGATTTCTGAAATGTATTTTTCTTCTGGATGTACAAACACTGCAACAGAACTAACACAAATGACCAATTTTGAATAGAAGAGCGTATGTACGACGTCCAGAAATGAAACAGAATTATGTAGCGTAGCTGCAGGCTAACAATCGACATCAGTATGTAGGCCCCAGAATCTAAGAAAAATACAATTCCACGTGTAGTTAGATGTCTCGGTCTTATCTGAGACGTCCGTTATGCTCTAAGATTCTACCAAGTATGGAAAAAGACACTTTCAATCTATTGCTACTCATCCCCCACCTTCTCACTCTCTTGGACATGAACTTTACAGTTTTATGGCAAAACAAATTATTGTAACATTCGGTTTAGATTTAATTCATTGAACCTGCTCATGATCAAACACATTATTTTGACGAGATCAACCATGAACAAAAAAAAATATTTTTTAGAATAGATTTCAAATAATTTTTTGAATAATTATATCTATAAAATTTGTCTGTGAACCTCCCATTTTTCACCAGTGTTTCAACGGCTCCACGGACCCTGCGTCCCTGCAAAGCCTCATCAAAATCCTAGAAAACACGGTTTTAAGAGCCTGCAGGGCCCGTCTTGCCCGAGGGCCATTTCTCCACCCCAACCGCTCAGTCCACGCCCTGTCGCCTGCTGCCCCTCACTCTCCTTGTCGCCCTTTTCTTGCATCTCTTCCTCCTCTGCGCCATCACCGGTCACCGGGCCCTTCCCCTCTTCATCTCCTGTCTCGTCCCCCGCCCTGCCCCTCACCTCCTTTCCCCCTAGCCGCCCTCATCCTCTGCCCCTCCTTCCTCTGCGGCCGCACACCATCCATGGCGAATCCAACGGTGGATGCTGCTGCGATCCCTCGCGCCACTGCCAGCTGCACTGAGGCCTCGAGGCAACCACGATGAGCAGACGCATCTCCCGCACAACTCACGCCGCTGCCCCTTCCCCCCTCCATTGCACCCTTCCCTCGCCACTAACCTCCTCCCTCTGTCAGTGGCGCGCTGGGCTTCGACAGCGACTACAATGAGCGGGCTTCTCTCCCTCTTCCCTCCGTGTGACACGCCCTCCCTCGCACTGCTTCGCTTCTCATCACGCGGTGGTCAGCAGACGGCGCCTTGTCGAGAAAAGTCTGCAGAGAGCAGCTCGAAGCGACGACAGCGACACAAGCATCTACTACCACAGCGGCTCAAGCGCAGCAGCGGACATGCCTGCTCCGTCCGCCATGTGGCTCTTCCAGCTGTGGCTCTGATGGCGGCGACGGAGGCGGACCGCTGGCGGCGCCCCTCTGTGTCCTCGTACATATCAAAGAAGCGAAATGCTAAACGAGATATGCGGCCTGCACCGCCGGCACGTCCCTTATCCGCCAGATTAGCTTCTCACCTCTGCCAAAAAATGTCCAGCTAAGCGACAACGAGACCTACCACTGGCCACTGCTCTGCCTCTCTCTCCCTCTCCCTCGTCTTCTTCCTCGCTGCTCCCGATCTCCCGATCCAGCGATCCGAGCGCACTACCCCGGCCATGGCCGACGCGGTCGTTCCCCCTTCTCTGGTCTCGCGCGGAGCCGCAGTCGTCCGCAGTGCTTGCGCGTCCCGCTTCCACGTCAACCCCGCCTGCGTCGCGAAGCCCACCGCCTCCAAGAAACCGAACCGGCCCGGATCCTTCCGAAACGGGATCCGTCGGTGAAGTGCCGCCGCGCAGGGGAAGGTGGAGACGCGATACCGGCGTAGCGGGAGGCGATGTCCTTCGAGGAGCGGGAGGGAGTCCCAGACCTTCTCCTGTCGTTCGTGCAGCCGGGAGTGGGCCATCGCGGTTCGTGCTCAGATCAGGCAATGCCCATCATCCATTTCTTGGAGAAGAACAAGACCCGCGGCAGCCGAGTGGACAATGAGATCGAGATCGACGTCGACGCCCTCGGCGACGACGCACTCTACGGGATCAGGTCGCGTATCAGCGTGCACGCGCAAAAGCGAGAATTCCGCGACGGCGCCATCTCGGCGCGCAAGAACCATGTCACCCAGAAGAGCCCGCGGCCGGAGAACCGGCGAAACTGCAGCCCTCCGCCAGCCATGAAACCACGAGTGAGCTCCTCGCGAAGGAGCGTCCGTCTACCGAGGCCATCCGTTGGCGTGACATCGAGCGTCGCAGGCGGAAGCGCGGCTGGAGCTGGAGCAGATGGTGCCGACAGTGGAGTTCAACGATGCATTCATCGATTGGCAGGACGTGACCAAGTCCCGTCGGGAGATCATCGAAGCAAGGGAAGAAGCAGGGCGCGCTCAAGTGCTTGCGATGGCCCGTCCTGCTGCGGATGCCATCCGCCGGCGTGACATCGAGCGTCGCAGGGCGGAGGCCCGGCGAGAGGTGGAGCAGATGGTGCGGATAGTCGAGTTCAACGACCCCTACATGGATTAGCAGGATGTTCTCAAGTAATTAGTCTCAGATCATAGAAGCAGAGGAAAAAGCAGGAGATCGTATCCAAGTTGTGAACCGTGTAATTTTGATTAGTTGCAGTGTTGCACGTGTCGATCTGAGTTATGAACTGTGTTGTCTTAGTCCGTAGGAGTAGATAAGTTGACTGAATCACTGCCTGTGGCAATTCTTTTATCCTGCAAGTGATGTTAATTATGATCACAGTTGACTACTGAAAGGGATTGATTTATGTTACATTATAAATCATTACTCCTATAAAGATGTTAATCGGTGGTGGTGGTCTATTCATCTTGGGGCCACATCACTTGTTGGATCTCACGTAATGGTTAGGACGAGAACAGGTATAGATGATTTGATCTAGCATAAATAGTTGTATAATTTTTTAAACATGTAGTATAATTTTCTTTAATCTGTAGCAATCGTATGAGAATTGCGCTAGTTATATAAGAGTGTTGAATCTAGCTAATTCATGGGAAACTTTTGTTACTCTCATTTTTGTCACGCGAGCCGTCGAGTGTATTTTCACTCCATAGTACCATGACTTTTTTTTCTTTTCAAGAATCGCATTACCATGAGCAGTAACAGCCACAGCACAGTTACTGTTGAGCAGGTTTGCTGTAATGATCAAGAGTTCCAGAAATTCTGTTCTTAGTATTGCACTTGAACTATTCCAAGTGATGAACTATGTACTGTATGTGACTGAGCGCACAAGGCCAGCATTTCGTTACTGCAAGCAACAATTGTGACAAGCTTGCGATCTTTGCGGGCGCCCGAGGTTTATTCCATTCACTTAAATAGATTTAATTCAATACGATTCAGTAGCCATAAGCGGGGCAAACATTAAGAAATCCACATAACAGGGGCGGCATACTCCATTTACAAGAATTTCATTCCGTGACATGTCACAAGTGCAGCACGAATAACAAGGGCAGAGAGAAACACAACAATTGAACAACCCAGTCTCACAGCAAGAGAGCATATTTGTTTCTTTTAAAAAGGGGTTAAAAGAAAAGGAAATACAGACAATAAGGGGATCTCTCGTAACTAAGTGCCCAACATGACCGCATAAACGAACCTAGCTTCCAGAATTTCAACACAGGGAAACACCATGCCATTTCAGCTCTAGCGTCTCAGTGAAAAATCCAGTACTGGTCACATTTCCTTCAGATATCAACTACATCATCATACATGGCAGATTCTGAGCCCGCATCATCAAAGTCATCCATATCATCAAATTCAGCATCGTCATCATCGGTGACCACATCCAGCAGATCATCGTACATATTGACCTCAAAATCAGAACCAGAGTAAGCCACACAGCTGGCAATGTAAGCTCGGTACTTGAAATCAGAGATGGAGTCATGAGGAAGCTTAAGATTTCTAATTCTAGCACACTTCGATTTCACAGTTTCATCCATTTGAATCTTGTAGCACTGGCGTACGTCAAGGGATTCAAGGTGGGGGCAATGGTCAAGGATTGCCATCAGTCCATCATCAGTTATGTTGTTGCCAATCAATTGAAGGTCTCGGAGCTCAGGCATATTGTTAGCAATCCCTAATGCTTCACAATCCATGCCGTCATAGGCTGCAAACTCCCATCGATCAATAGTCCAGCGCTCATTCAGCCTAAAGCATTTAAGTTGAGGGCAAGCTTTGCCAACTGACTCACACACGTTGCCATTAAACAAGCAGAACGTAAGATCCAGCTCCTCAAGCTGAGGAAAGCCCTTAATTGCCTCTGCCAACCCTTCATTAGAGACTTTATCGCATAAGCTGAGTTGAAGGCTCTTCAATGAGAATGCTCTGCATGGAAACATGATGAGTTTTTAACCTATCCAAAAATTCAGGCTATGCCAAATTCGAACATGCTTTCTAAGCTCATAACGAGAAATATCACATGAATAACAAAAATGATTGAAAGTACCATGTCAAAGTAAAACATTCTATGCTGTTACATTGATCATAATCTGGAAAAAAAATCTATAACTACAGTTACATGCAGATTAACTTCAACATACAGTTCTAAAAACAAGAACTGCATGACTTGACATTCTGTCTGAACTCTACATATCACATCTAGTCAAACATCAGAACAACAGGACAATGAACCATGCTTCGACTAGAATAGGCATCATCTCAGTATAACTAGCAGTTCAATGTTGCTGGAGCTAGTGACCAGTAGAAATCAAATTTGGAGCAAACAGTAACGTGCACCAAAAGATCAACATACAACCAAAAGAAAATATCAATTCCGACTAGCACTATATTTACCAAACAAACAGATGATGGCAAGAATATGAAGTGCCAAATTCCAAATTCCATCATAAAGATCTGTATATGTCAATCGTGTGGTCAAACTGCCTGCCTTTAGGAGAATAACACCAACAGGAAACAGCACATAGGAGTCACTCAATTGCGCTACAGCAGTACAGAGCAAACTCAGTTGTACACCTTTATTTTGAAGTGTTCCTTTTACACCCCAGTAAAACAAAAGGAAGGACGCATACTGTCGGCGTAGAGACGCCTCTAGCGGTGGTCCGGTTGGACCCCCTTTGGGATTCGGCCGAGGACGCAGTAGGAGTTCTCTTGTGAGCCGGTTGCGATTTTCGGAGAGTTGGATCTAATGCAGGAGACGCAAAGATTTATCCAGGTTCAGGCCACCTCGGAGGTGTAAAACTCTACGTCCTGTTTTTGTGTGTGTGTGTATTGATCTTCAGAAGATTACAGAGCCTATGCTTGCTTGAAAAGGTGTTCTTCTCCAAAGAAAATTTAACCGAAAGTTGCTCAACCATTTGCATGGCCTCGGTTCTCCCCTTATATACCCGGGGGTTTACCACAGTGACCGAAGGGTACTGCGCACCAGCACTGCTGAAGACGTGGGCACTACAGGGCTGCCCATGCCTTACACTTAATGCGCAGCGCGGACTTCCGTGCCGGACGTCTCCCCGCTGCGCCTCGGAACAGCGACTCTGACACCTTTATGCCCGGCGGGTCCTGCGAACGGAAACTTACCGGGCTTCTTCTGACAGAGTTGGTGAGACACCCGCTCCTGGGCCCCGAGCGTCAGCGACCAAACCCGCGCAACGGAGCGCGCGGCGACGCGTCCCAAGGGGCAAAAAGGTTGACAGCGACACGGGCGTGCGGCGCGGCGGGTCGGTCAACAGACCTGTCAGTCGGGCCCACCTCTCGTCAGGGGCGATAGCCAACGGGGCTTTCGCCTGAGCGGGTGGGGCCCGGCCTGACCGTCATCATGCCCTCATAGGGCTTAAAATTTCTTGTCGGAATGACGGGTATTAAATGCATCTACCAGGGCTGAGGCTTGTTGGAGAAGCTAGTCGCTCGATGACGTCCCCAGAGGAGGGCCCCACGGGGGGACACGACAAACCCCGAGCACTTCGGTTCCGAGCAGCTCCTTCAATTAGGAGGGGCGCCAGCTGTCTCAGGCTGCCCCCGAGCGACCTCGAGCGCTCGGGGAGCACTTGTTGGAGGGCCGCTCGGGGCCCCTTACGGGGAGGGAGCTCCAGGAGGAGTGCTCGGGGGGACATCCCGAGCACTCCCCTGGGCCCCACACCTCCCGGGACACCGGGCGCTCGGGCAAGGGGCCCCGAGCGCTCCCTTGATTCCTGAGCCTTAAACTCTCGGGAGCCCAAGGCCTTTTCTGGTTACTCGCGCGGATACGATGCCCGAGGAAGGCCCCCGAGCACTTAGGCTTGACCGCCGGATTCACTTGATAGCCGGAGCGGGGCCCATGACCGCACCGACCCGGGCGCCACGTGTCTCGCTCCGCGGCATCTGATTGGCCTCCCCCGGCGGTTCGGGGGACACTGGGCCCCATCCCGCCGACACATACCATGTGACTTTCATCTACTGAAGAACTTGCTATAACATTTACGGTTAGTTAACCATGCGGTTCAGACCATCAGAGTGATTATTTTTATTTTCTATGATTTCAAGAGAAACAGGATCTTAGTGGGTTAGTTGGACTTGACATTTACAGTAATTATATCATCCGAACAAGATTCATTGCCCTCCCCCTGATAGTTTGCTGGAAACCAACCTTTTTTTTTGCAGATCTTCTTTTCCCCTGTAAATTAAAGTCTCCATGTTATGCTCACCAATTCCTATGTTCTATCCAAATCCACTTGTACCCCCATTCTGACTAGTCCTAGAAATCCTAATCTTGGCTGAGATTAGTGAGAACAGGCCAATTCCCTCCAGGATAACAAGCATTGTTGCTTCACTGTTTGTCCAAAGTATCAAACCTGACAGCAGAAAGGTCCAATTTCCAAGACAGGGTAACCCTATTATCAGGGACCTATTTAAATTTAAGAATGCAAAGAGGCATTCTATTTTACCAGCATATATCCATAATATAGTCAATTTTTTCCTCTCAATCCAACTTAAGGTAAACCGTATGCTCCACAAATAAAGCCTTAAATCCATATACTGCGTCATCTGAGGCGTAAATTAACTAAACTATTTGCCATCATTCATCATTTTTTTCTGAGGATGCCATCATTATCATGCAAGAAACGGACATGTAATACGAAGGGGGCAAGCTGCTGCGACCTGTCGGAGATGTAGCGGAGGAGGCCGTCGGTGACGAAGGTGTCGGCCCAGAAGGCCTCCACGGTGCCAGCGGCGCGGTCGACGGCGGCGCGCGCCATGGCCTCGGCCTCCTCGGTCTCCAGGAGGTCGCCATGGTGGGTCATGTCCACACGGCGCCACAGCGTGGAGTCGGTCGCTGTAAGCCGACGCCACGCGCGGCACACCAGCCCGGCCCCTGTCAGGAGGTCGGCTACGTCCAGCTTCGCGAACACTGCTGAGAGCGCGTCCGACGGCATCTCCGCCCAGTCGCGGCTCTCGCCCTCGGCCTCCGCCATGGGCGGCGGCAGCGGCGGCGATGACATAGGGTTAGGGTTTGCCAGACGGGGAGAAAGAGGCGGTGGTTAGCGCGTGTTAGATGGGGAAGTGAGGCAGGGACTTCGCACTTCTACAGTTCGCGCTATACACTCAAATGTCCATGTCTGGTCCCTGATGCACCAGTGTGTCCTAAATCTTTCGACGAGAACGAAGTACCGATTTTGGTGGAGATAATTTTAAGGATCTGATTACAATTATATAGTGGATGGTGCAATTATTAAACTAATTTTGAGAAATTATTGACTTTACCATAAAGCACGGTCAATTTATCCACGAAAGATGTATTCCCGCAAGCAACTGAACAACGAACAAAAACACGATAAAAGCAATGCACTTTGCTAATATAGATGAAGAACAAATATCATATATAGGGTGGGATCCCAATAAGTAGTCTCGAACGGTGGTCGTCTGACACAACAATAAAATAATATAGTCTGCGCATAGCTACATCTATTCTCAGCGAAATCTGAGTTCTACAAAAGCATCCAAAAAAAGACCCTGACCTGAAATAGACTTGGAACCCTAAAGGCGGCACCGTCGATTTAAACCGTCCTAGGAGGCAGTATAAACCATTGTAGAAGATGCAGGAGAAGTGATGGTTGCCGCAGTGAAAGTAGTAGGAAGCACGGACGTATCCATAGGAGGTATGTCCTTATCAGTCACTCACCTTGTCTTGTCCTTTATCAATTTGGCAATTGTGGCTTTACTTCTACCCGCTTCCGTTAATAATAAGAGTGTCTTAAAAGGCACCAAAAAAGTGTGCAAGAATGGCAATTTTCATTCTTTTGACTATGTGTTTAAGGATTAATGGTTGGTTTCACTAAATCTGTTTCTTTGTTGTGATTATTTCGTCAGTTTTGACGAGATTTATCTATTTTGTATTTACATTATGTGTGGTCGTTGTGTATCTCACAATGTCAAATGAAATTTGACATAAAAAGTAGTATCGGAGTTTTAACAACAATTTCTACCAAATGTTACATGAGCAATTCAATATCTTCATGTATAAGCGTGTCAAAAAAGCTCAAGCTCGACAAGTTATTTGAGATCAGCTCGATCTAAGCTCGGTTAGAGCTCGACTCAAGCCTCAAATGAGTTGAGCTCAAGCCTAGACTCTAGCTCATGAGTCTAACAATGTCAAGTTCGAATAGCTGACAAGGCTTGCTTGGATGTATATTTATGTAAGTTTGTGACTTTGTCGAGTCGAGTTAACAAATTTAATCTATTTTTAGTAGGAGGAACTTTATTTTCATTTAAAAAATATTTACTTTGTTTAGCCTAGTCAAGCTTTGTCGATCTTACTTTACTTTTACGTGAGTGAACATTGATTTTCTTATATTAACAAGTTTTGTCAAGCCGAGCTCGAGCCTGACAGCAAATTCGAAGAACAAGTCAGCCTCATTTGAGCTCGGCTTGAGCATCTATCACAGCTTGAGCCTAGACCTACCAGGGCTTGCTCTGTCTCGGCTCGTTGACAGCCCTATCCACGTGTTTGTGTGCTGAGTGAGATCTCAAAGCTCGTGAAAGAAGGGAATTGACAACACAACGGGAACTGCCCTTATCTTCGCCTTTATGTCAGTGTTAGCAACTTCAACGTTGCTGATCATGCTACCCCATCGATATTACGAAGAAGGCAAAATAAATAAAACAGACTAGAAGTCATTTGCTTAAAGGAAAATGTCCATTTTGCCAATTCAAACTGTGTTCTCGACTCAATTGATCCTTGACTTCTCTTAGCTCATTTAACCCCTAAAATTTGCACCAGTACTATTAGATTTCTCCTGGAAATTTTTCACGTGATATATTATTTTGATACTTTTCTTAATTGGCCATAGAAAAGAGCAACCAAATTGACACCAGTTGATCTATTGGACGGTCATAAATCAAGTGTGACCCAATAAGACATGGAAAGAATATAGTAAGAGTATCAACAATCCAAGTCAGTTGTTACTAAGCTGATATATCAGAATTTAGGTGAAGGCGGAGAAGAAAAAAAGAACGAGAATGTAGGGTTTTCTGGGTGAAGAAACATTGTTGGGGGTAGCTTTAGTACTTAGAAGCTCGTTGTGTGGGGCCCAACACCTCCAACCATCCCACACATGACAACGATTAATACGGTCTTAGTAACAAGCTTAAAAAACAAGCTAGGAGTATTGGAATGCTTGTTTCATGAAACTTGATAATCTCTCCTTTTAGTAACAAGCCAAGTAACTTAGAGATGCTCTAACATTATACTGCTGGCAGGCAGTTGACATGAGATGCCCAGGAAAATGATCAGTTCCTGTCACGGTATCACAATTTACAACGCTTCATGCGCGTGTTTCAAGGAGAAACACACCCACATGACAGGATATCATCACAATTCTACGCAAGTACCAGAATAATACCACGCATCCATCACAACACGGATTTGCACCTCTACTTACCAGGTCATGAGGTCGACCACATTTAAATAGAGTGAAAGCTTAAGTACACCTCTAGTATGTAATAAGCTACATATAATTTACAAAGCAAAAGACAACGCCAGCAAAATGCCGGGTCACCAGAAGGAACCGAATCCCCCTTTATAACCTGGAAGACATACACACATATGTTCCAACGCAAACAGGACACCAGATGATCATTTGAACTTCTCTGAGTTAATCTTCATGGACGATCACTTCTCTGAGTTAATCTTCATGGACGATCAGCCCATGGCAATGCTAATCTCTTGCCAACAGCAACCAAACCTTTTTCTGAGACTTCCATGCAGGCAAGTAGCCGAAGGCTTTTCAAGCCATTAGTTCTGCAAATATTAGTACTTCAGTTAGACAAAACAGCATTAATCAACAACATGACTTCAAGCACACTCGTAAGCTATCATATAAGTTCCCTAAAGAAGCAGACGGTACACTTTAAGGGAAAAAATGATGTGAGCACAGACTATGTCAATATTTGCGGACATGGATATAATTACAGAACGAAATGATCACATGTCAAACACGTAAATAGCAACATTGAACAATGCTGCATTGTTTACCGAACTCATCAACTATTCCATGTAAATTGGAAGATGGATGGTATTCGTACATATGAGCTACAGAATTAGCTGGTTACCTCAAATCAATGCTACTAAAATCAGTTTTGAAAAAATGCATATAACATCTCCCTAAAAATCAATAAAACATTTTAAACAAACTGGCAAGTTATGACAGAATACATGTTTGAGTCTGGCTCATGTGTAGGATGTCAGCTCTACCCAATACAAGACAGCTAGTCTCATCTTATGTGCATGCTTCCCCAAGTATAAGTACTTCAGTACTGAAATGTGAAAGTTATGAATGTGCTTCTATCTGATGGATGCAATTCCATATACCTATGCTGCATACTGCAATTTCCCTTCTGCCTTACATCTATAAATTCTACTGATCACCTTGTTCCACTGAGACATTATCATGAGAAATGCATAAAAGACCACATAACAACCATTTCTGTTTAAAATATGGTACCACTTAACTTCACCAATTATACAAAACAAACAATAACCAAAACAAATTCAGCCATAATTTTCAGAAATTACAACAACTTAATATACAAATCAATTGGTGATATAAAAGGCACCTCCTTTGCTTTGAGAGCTTTTGAATCAGAGAAAAGACATTCCTAGAACTTCTCTCGTCAACTGAGAAAGAAAAAGGAAATATCTTAGACATTCACAAGGTGGGCCACATATAATGACAAGTCTAAGGATCCCTCATCATCTAGGTTCCAATTAAAATAGTTAGTTGCGTCACCATTCCATTAAAAATCTTACATCAGGTTAGATTAATCTATGGAATGCAAAAATATCGTTCTGTTCAGTGGTACACAATTATATTGTCTAGATACATCTGGAGTTCCAGGCTATACAAAATAGCTGTTGGTCTCATGTCTTCTGCTAGGAGTTAGCCATGGAATCTTACTGATTGGTAGGAAGTTAATTTTATGAAATCAATTCATAAGTACTCAACTTTCATTAACCATCAACTGAGACAGAGGAATACAAAAAAGAACACAAACTGGAAGATTAATTCTTCGAATCATGGAAGCTTTTGCAGTCTTACGAAGGTGTAGAAACATTTCTTTTAAACAATACACCAGCAGTCCAGCTACAAATTGGAATCACCCAACTATTATCAGTAAACCATGGATCAAACCAGCACAACCCTGTACACCAAAAGCAATGGAAAGACTATCGGCATATAACAAGATATTTGTCACCCTAGTCACCACACTGCACAAAAATCCAAACAAAAGCAACCGAACATCACACTTAGAAAGACCACATCGTGAACGGAGATGGTAAAATAAAGTCCCCAAAATCTGAGATACGCTCCTCGCAAAAAAAGAAGAAAAGGAAAGAAAAGAAGAAAAAGAAGGAAAAAATGGAGGTATCCTCCAATCCTTCCTAATTCTAAGCTAACCAAAGCACAAAACATGAGTAGTGTCCAGATTTAGTAAATCAGTTTTGGCCCAATATAAGAAATATCTTGTTTGAATACTCCTAACTAACAGGAGTATACCAAAAAGTAGCTATCTGAAACTCATAGATTTGAGTTTTACAAAACAAGGCCAGGTTGCTTTTGAGAAAACGGCGATATAGCATCCTCATTTTTTTCCGTGTATCTTTCCTATTTTTCTAGAAGCGCACCAGAACTATGTTGTGCACATATCAGATTCTATTCGTAATCTAAGAACACTCATGCACACATCATCCCATGACGAGGAGCATCACATCAAGCCATGGTGACGCGTCGAAGGACATGTGCCAGAAGTGGCTTGCCTTGAAAATGAGTCGTGACACCACGATGCCACTAGCCATTTCCATGCCTACTCCTGCTTCCATTGATAATTCCATGACTAGTGAAGGTGTCGACAAAATCCCCTCGGCCACAGCTGCAGAGTTATGCATTTGCGTGATATTGGACTTAAAATTTAATCAAGTATAGGTTACTCAGATAACACGTTGCCAATTGATGTAATCTTGTATTCACAATGATAAAATGCATTTTGGTATGATCCAAACAACAGAACAAAACCTATTTTCCTAAAATTCCTCAGACAACATGTTTTGTAAAAACTAACTTCTCATCCTTGAGATCTAAGCAATCACAAAAGGCATAAATCACATCCATAAACACAAAATTGCTTTATAAAACCAAAGAATAAACCCCAAAACTAATATAGTAGTATTCCCCATTCTTCTTAAATGTCACACTGTAGTAGTATCCCACAAAAATATGGATACCCAGTCCCGCTAATACAAACAACATGACCACGATCAGAAATTCAGAGCACCGAGCACATGTATAAGTATCAAACCCTAAAGGCCTAAACCAAATTCTAAAGCCCCCAAAAATCACACTGTGAGCACAAGTCTTGAAACCACGGCGACTAATCTCTCCGAAATCCCGGAGAGAACCAAAAAGGATCACAACCTGTTGCCGATGTAGAAGAGGAGCGCATCGCTGGCGAAGCGATCGGCGGCGAAGTGCTCGAGGCGGCCGTCGGCGTGGTCGACGGCTGCGCGCGCCATGGCCTCCATGTCAATGGTGAGGTCGAAGCAGTCGGAGAGGTCCACGCGGCGCCAGAGTTCGGCCTAGCAGGTGGCGACGTGGAGGCAGCTGCGGCACACGAGGCCGGCGCCCAGGAGCACCTCCGACGCGCCCAGCCGCTCGAACACTGTAAGGAGAGCATCGTCCGGGAGCCCGACCAAGTCCGGCGACGGCGACGGCGGCGGCGGCGGCGGCCGGGGATGCCATCGATCGGGGCTAGGGATTTCGGGAAGCTTCCCGTGCGGTGCAAGGCCAGTGTGTTTAAGCGCGAGTTGGAGCGCCAATGGGGCAATGCGCGGCGTGGGGTTCTCTTAAAGCCTAGGAGTCACCTGTCGCTGTTGTAAGAATTTTGGCCTTGTACCAGGCCCTGCACAATAATATTACACTCTACGCTACTGCACAATAATATTACATTTTACGCTAGACCCGTAAAAATATGCACATAGAAGTTCACAAAAATCTAAAAGATTTCATACATATGTAGGCTCTAGATGAGCAGACGATTACAAGCATAAAGGTCGACCAGCACTTTCCCTATTCACATCTTACACCCAGTTTACTTATACCAAGCCTGGGCATGAAGTCATATCCATTGTATATATTTCACTTTTTCCGCCTCTGTAGCAACACTGCATTTAGCTACAGTACAGAGGCGCATTGGCAGGCTTATAGAGGAACGTCTTGACGGTGTGCGAGTTCCCTGACAGTTTGTTGTATGTGAACTTGACCCCAGAGTGTGCATCACCCCTCCTGGTGCAGTGGTGGTGCAAGCTGCTGATGGGCCTTGCCAAGCATGACTCCCACCGGTCGCTCTCCGGCATTGTCTCTGCGACAGTGTAGATGCCCTTAGAGTTTGTGAAGGCCTGGTAGTTGATAACCTCACCAGATTTCGTGAGGCAGAGAACAGCAACCTCGGCACCTATACGAGACATAAAGACATACATGAGCAAGGGGAGCATAAGAAAGATTATCTTATAGCAACTTCAACTGCACACAACACATTGAAAAGTCTAAAACTAAGAAAACAAAAGGGAATAAGCACTAAAAGACTGACCGTACATGAAAGTGAGGGTTGGGCTCTCTCTCGAAACCTCTCTCTGCTACAGGAACAAGGGGCGAAAAAGAGGGCGATTTGGTTTTCTTCTCCTCCCTCCGGCGAGTTCGCCGGACTGTCTCGCCTCCGGTGACCTGTTAGGTCTCGCGAGGCGAGCCGGTCCCGGGCTTGCTGGGGGGTGGCCTCTTTCCTTTTCTTGTTTTTGTGCAGGTCTTCTTCTCCGTTCGACGGCGGCGAGGCGATGGCGGCGCTGTCGTTTTGGAATAAGGTCTCCCCGCCTTGTCCTCGTTCCGGTGAAGCTTTGTTTTGCCGGGAGGCGAGTGGAGTTTTTGGTCCTCGCTGGGGCGGCGCTTGGAGGTTGGCGGCGCTTCGTTGCCGGGGTGTTCTTTCGGGCTCTGTTCCTCCTCGAGTTCTTCCGGCTGGTTGGACTCGACGGAGCTCCGGTGCTGTTGGTTCTTGCTGTTCCCTTCGGACGGCGGGGCTAGGGGTTCTCGTCGGGCGCGTGCGTCGGCGTTCTCCCTCGCCTGGATCTGGTTTTCTCCTCTTCGGTTTGTCGGCGGCCCTTCGAGGCACGTGACCGAAGACTTCCCGGCTGTCTGCGTCTCGTCAAAAATGTTTGGACGGCTCCGGTGGTGGAGCGGCAGCGCCGGCGCGTCTTCGTCTCGCTCGGGCGGTGGTGGTCGCCGGGAGGTCCAGGGACCTTGTTGTAATTTTATTTACTTTCGGGGTCCTTGTACTACTGATAAACTGTTGAATGAATCCAGGTTATTTCCACAAAAAAAAAGACTGACCGTACATGTGTGCTTGAGCAGTGCAATCGCATGATAAAGGTTCAAAATATCGAAACAAGCCTGCTTGTGGTCAATGTCTTCTAGTACTACTTTTTGCCTCATTAATACTGGAAACTGGAGATTTTGCAGCCTGTTGGCTTGTTCCATACAGTAGTGATTTTTTTGAAACTCAATCCGCTAAGTTGGACTAGACAAGTAGACATCACCAGCATTCCATCTGATAGTCATGTCATTTTTAACTCTCCAATATTCGTTTAACTTTTTGAAAAGACTGAAGGGCATAAGGCCCAGCTTGTACTGCAAATTGGAACTAGAACAGAGCATTTAAGGGACTTGAAACCTAACTTTCACTGAAAACAGAAAGGCGTAAGCCCCTCAAAGCTATTCCGGCTACCCAAAGATGTGAAATAATGCTTGCTGCATCATTCTACACATCCTCTGTTGCACATGGCACCCCAAGACAAACTTTATAATGCTTATTGACAAGGGCAAAATATACAAACTTCAGGGTTACATAGAATTAGACATAGGGCCTGTTTGGTTGGGCTGTGGCTGTTGACAAAGCTGCTGTTGGCTGGCTGTCTGGAAAAACTGCTGTGGCTGTAAGAAAGTAAACATATGACTTTTAGTTGATCTAAATCATCTACAGCATTTTGAAAAATGAGCACTGAAGCTTCAACACATTGTAAAAAGCTGGCAGAAGGCAGCTTTTTCAAACAACTGAATTTACATTGCAAAGCTCGCAGCTACCGTTGGCAAAAGCTGCTGAAAAGCTGGCCATTTGGTTGGGCTGCAGCTTTTTCCAGTAAAAGCTGCTGAAAAGCCCAACCAAACACCCCCATAGCATACCGAGAATAACATCATTTCTTAGGGAGGATATAAAAGCATTTCTTCTTCTCATGATTAGAACGTATAAGTTCTCCAAATGCTCAATTGTGTAACTTTAATCGCTCGAGTGCACAAATGTGTTCTGTTCTTCTGACAGTTACTGTACGGGTGATGCCTGAACACTTCAAGTGCGTGATCCAATAAATTCAGTTGAATTTGATCTTGAAATTTTGCAGCTATATACTACATTGGTAGCATCCACGCATTTCGTTTCATGAACTACATGCAAGGCATAATGCACAAGCTATATAGTGGTGGTACTGTGGTAGGCACTATTCAGCCCAAATCACTTGTGAGCCTGGCTAAATTTAGTCCATACTAATGTTATGTAATTGCTTTAGCGGAGCAGACAATATTACACTTCAGCCTAATTAAAAATAAAGAAAGTGAACAATTTTCCACACATGGACCATAATGCTTCGGGAAGTAAAAGATGAACCAAATGTACTATTGCCCGGAACCTGAACGTAGATTGTAGTGGTGCTCGATGGGAGGCCGCGGCCTATAGCCATGGCACCCCAGGGCTTGGTAATGGGGAAGGTAGAGAAGAGAATGGGAAGATAGATTGGTTTTCTGCTTGCTTTATTCATCTCACGTACGGGGCATTATATAACCCGTACTACAACTTGGAGGCTAAGCCAGAATTACAAAAGGAAGTAACAAACTTGGTAACTAATCAAATCCCTGGCTAAAGGAAACTAATTGGATCAGGATAACTGGATGCTTAGCCCCTATCATGGGCTGCTTGGGCTATCTTCTTGCGGTGATGGCTAAACACCTGGCCCCACATAACATCTCTCCCCTCCTCGACAAACAGCTTGTCGTCGAGCTTGAATGAAGTGTACTGCTGTTTGAAGGAGAGTACATCTTCCCAGGATGCGTCAGCAGCGGACATGCCATCCCAACGTACCAAGATTTTCCATTTATCCCGAGCATGGTGAGCGCAAGAACATTCGATGGTGTTGGAACAACCTTCCCGTGAAGAACAGGTGGCAACGGTGGAGTGGCGCGGTCCCTTATATGGCTTAAGCAGGCCAACATGTAACACATTGTGGATACGAGCTGCTGAGAGCAAGTCCAACTTGTAGGCCACCTCGTTGACCTTGGTGCTGATGCGATATGGCTCGTAGAAGCGGGGACCCAACTTCCCCTTGGCAGTCCCAGGCAGGGAGGCAGCGGCGGGATGGTGGAGGTGAAGCCACACCTAGTCGCCTTCCGTAAATTGTACGTCGTGGTGCTTGTCGTTGTAGTAGCACTTGGCTAACTCTTGTACATGGAGTAGAGGGCACGGATGTTGGCGAGGAATAGGTCTTGGTCCAACAGCTCATTGTCGATGGCGGATGTGCGTGACTAGCACGGCCCATAGTTGTGTATGGCCGACAAGTCTCGACCATAGACCACCTTGAACGGTGTTGTCTTCAATGTCGAGTGGTAAGAAGTGTTGTAGCAGAACTCGACCCATGGCAGCCAACGCACCCATTGGCGAGGATGATCCCCGATCATAAGCACAAGTACATGGCGAGGGCTTTGTTAACCGCCTCAGACTGACCATCTGACCGGGGGTGAAAAGCGGAGCTTATATTGAGCTTAGTGCCACACATGGTGAACACGTCCTTCCAGAAGTTAGAGGCAAATATGGGGTCATGGTCAGAGACGATGGAAGTCAAAATTCCGTGGAGGCGCACAATGTCGGTGAAGAAAGCGTATGCCACGGAAGCCGCCGAATACGGATGCACCAAGGCAATGAAATGAGTGTCCTTGGTGAAGCGATCCACGATGATAGACTTGCCTCCAGCCTTACAAGATGTCCGTCCACACATTTGACGCGACCTCCAAAGGGCACAACAGGCCTGCCAGATGCAGGTGATTGATCTTGTTGGCACGTGGTACAGGCCCGCACGAAGTCCTGGACAACGCCACGGTCCTAGAGAATGTGGAAATCGCGAGAAGGCAATGCAATGTCTTTTGTATGCCTTCATGGCCGCCCTCGTGAGCCGAGCAAGCACCAGAGGTAGGAAGGCCAAGCCTACCGAGATGTGAGCGCGTCCGTCAAAGGTGACCATGCCGTCAATGGGCACCCATGGAGTCGTGAGCTCGCCTATCGTGTGTTGGTCAGAGCTACGTGCTGGAGATCCTCAAAAACGTCAAACCGGGGGCTGGAGGTGGCGAATACGACCCCTGGCTTGGTGTCACAGCGTGAAATGGCATCGGCGATGACGTTGAGCCGTCCAGGTTTGAATTCAACAAAGATGTCAAACCCAAAGAGCTTGCTAACCCACTGATGCTGGGGAATGGTGGAGAGGCACGGGTCCAGGAGGAACTTGAGGGCGTATGGTCAGTGCGAATGATGAAAGCGCGACCCCAAAAATACGGCCTCCAGTGGCGGATGGCTTGCACTAGGCTAATGAGCTCCGCTCATATGTTGCCAACTTCTTACGGTGAGCGGCAATAGGGCGGCTGTAGTAGGCGATCAGGCTAGTCCCCTGATGTAGGACGACACCGAATCCCGTCCCAAATGGGTCACACTTAATGATGAACGGTGCCATGAAGTCTGGCAACTGGAGTACAAGTACCGACATTATCACGGCTTTGAGCGCGCCGAAGGCCCGATCAACCTCCTCTAACCAAGTGAAGTCCTCCTTACGCAAGAGTTGCGTGAGGGGTGCGCAATGGTACCGTACTCCTTGATAAACCGACGATGATAGCCTGCGAAACCAAGGAATCCTTGGAGGGCGCGCATGGACTGAGACGTGGCTCAGTCCTGTACTCCATTCACCTTTGCTGGATCCATGGCGATCCATCAGCGAAGATGATATGGCCCATGTGAGCCACCGAACTCTCCCCAAAAAGGCACTTGGGCCTTTTGAAAAAACAACTGATGTTGGTGAACGAACTAAAACACAGCTCACACATGCCGCAGGTGATCCGCCCAAGAAGCGCTGTAGATCAAAATGTCATCCAAGAACAAAGTACAAAACGACGAAGGAAGGGGTGCAACACTTCGTTCATTAGTGCTTGAAAGGTTGCAGGTGCGTTAGTCAAGCGAAACGACATGACTAAGAACTCGAGGAGGCCCTCATAGGTACAGAACACAATCTTCTCAACATCAAGGGAATGCATGCGGACTTGGTGATAGCTCGAACACAAGTCCAGCTTGGTAAAGAACTAGGCATCCTTCAGTTCATCCAGGAGTTCCTCAACTATGGGGATCGGAAACCCGCGCGCATCCGCCACGACGCGTCATGCTTTTTGACAAGTAGCACAGGAGCCGAGAATGCCAAGGTTGTTGCGTCGGATCAGCTTCTGGGCAAGCAAGGCCACACACTACCGCTCAAGCTCGTCTTTTGGAGTGCCGTGTACCTGTAAGGGAGGACCGCCACCGCCGGAGTGCCAAGCAAGAAGTGGATCCTATGATCACAAGCACGTGTTGGCAGCAGTCATGTGGGCTCATCGAAGAGGGTGTTGAATCCTGCAAGAGCTCCATCATCAGATCCGAACCCACTGCCATGTGGAGGTGGGCGAGCGGGTATGGTGGGTTTTCACCATGCCAGACTATCCGACGGTTGTCACACATAAACGATATGGAGAGCCGGTTGAAGTCCCATAGGATGGGACCCAACATGCCCAACTATTGCACGCCTGGACGACGTTGAACCCACTGAGCGAATGGTGTAGAGTCAATGGTGAGGACAGTGCCGCGGCATATGCCCCTGGCCGCCACCTTGTCGTTGTTGGCGATGCGACTGTCAGCCCCGCACGTGGGTGCAGGGTCACACCAACACGGTTCACCACTTCCGCGGCCAAGAAATTATGCGTTGAACCCGAGTTGACGAGGACAGCAAGGGGGATGCCGCCGATGACAACACATAGCTGCATTGTGCTACTATTGCGTATGTCCATGAGTGCGAGCATGTAGATTTGTGGCTCCGACTCAGGCCCTGAGTCATCTTGCTCGTCGTCGGACTTCGGTGCAACCTATATCATAAAAAGGACCTTACAATGATGGTCAGGCTAATATTTCTCATCGCAATTGTAGCAGAGCCCTTGGCGACGATGCTCCTCCATCTTGGCTAGTGACGGCCGCTTAAACGACCACGAACCCACTGATGGTGTGGATGCGGTGCTGGTGGCCAGCGCAGTAGCGGAGGTGGCCACAGAGGCCGTGAAGTGCCACAACTACAAGGTGCTCGAGGGAACACGCGAGGTCCATGGCCTCGTCTAGCATGGTTGGCTTGTGGAGCTTGACTCGAACCTTAAGAGGATCACCAAAGTTGTTGGTGAAGATGTCGCGCTCCTCGTCATCCGTGCGGTCACAGTAGCGTGCTAGGATGGTAAGGAACTTCTCCCGGTACTCCTTGACCGTGCCCGTGCACCGGAGCGAGATCAGCTCACCAAGCTGGTTGCTCCGTGAGGGTGGCCCTAAGCATGCACCAATGAGCCTGAACATAGATTATAGTGATGTTCGATGGAAGGCCGTGGCCTATAGCCACGGTGCCCCAAAGCTTGGTAATGGGGAAGGTAGAGAAGAGAATAGGAAAATAGATTGGTTTTCTAATTGCTTTATTCATCTCACGTAATGGCATTATATAGCCCGTACTACAACTTGGAGGCTAAGCCAGAATTACAAAAGGAAGTAACAATCTTGGTAACTAATCAAATCCCTGATTAAAGGAAACTAATTGGATAAGGATAACTGGATGCTTAGCCCCTAGCATGGGCTGCTTGGGCTGTCTTCTTGCGGCAACGGCTAAAGGCCTGGCCCCACATAACAGTCACCAATCCTCCAAACCTATCACCAAACAGGCAAATACCCGAAATACAACCACAAATTAAATGATCACACCAACTTCCAGAACTAATCCTACATTAGTGACAACTGAAGTAACCCAAAATCCTCCCAGCACCAGCAGTAACTGCATACAACCTGACTTCCACCAGACCATCAAAACTCCGTGACACTTGCCACTTGCCAGTAGCTGTCCGGATTATACTACCTTGATGGGCCTAATCCCAAAGAATTCTCCACTGATAACTTTGTGAAGATGATTGGATGATCTCCTGTTGGATCACACAGTGAGCCTAATCCCAAAAATCATGCACACCTTTTCCCCAAAAAGTTTCTCAGCCCAACGGTCTGAGCAAAATATTTGAGTTGGTTCACCACAATGCTCTTTTTACCATTTCTGGGCTGGTTCCTGCCCACATTTGACCGGCTACCAGTGGTAACCAGTGAAATCTTGGATGGTTTTACTTTTTCAAACTTGAAGTTCCAATTTAAATTGAACCGGTAACTAGAGTGGATACCGAACAGTAACCGAAATATTCAGGATGGTGACATAAAAAATCAGATTACTTCTTTATCTGTGTGTGGGACTTCTTGTTGATCAAATTTTTTTGGCTTCTTGTTGATCCATCCCTATATGTTAGATTACTTCTTGTTGATCAATTCATATGCTCCTCACTGGCTAAAACCTAAAACACACCACTTGAACACAGGTAAAATTATCTCCAATTCGACAGTGTCACATTTTCATTTCGAGATCACATGAACAACCTACTACCACCTCCCTGTTCGAACCCCGCTACCTGTAAACCTAACATCGACTAAAGATTCTACCAGAATTTCAGACACAAAAATTGCACCGAATGACACCAAAAGCACTATCCGTACACGAATTTCTCCAGTAGAAGCACAATTCGCCACTCTGCTCAACGTGTCAACTCCTGGACCAGGTAAATCAACACCTAACTTAGAGATCTGCAATAGCTAACGCGAGATCCGCGGGAGCGAGTCGCAAAAAATCTAGTTCGGTAACCACAAGCGCGCAGCCTCAGAGGGCACCGACGGCCACTCGATAACTCAAAACGGGGAGAGGTTTATGGGACTGACCTTCGAGGACGTGGTCCTCCGGGCCAATGACGGCGTCGGCGCAGACGTCGCAGACGACGCGGCCGCGGATCTCCCCCGTCCACGCCTCGGTCGCCGGGGCCGCCGCCAGGAGGAAGGCGAGGAGGCCCAGGTGGAGGAGGTGCGGCGACCGGAGAGGGAGAGGACACGCCGCCGTCGCCATGGAATGGGTTGCTCGATTGAGCTTCTCTTCTGGTGGTGGGAGACGGTACATAAGGTTGGTGGAATGGAACTGCGAAGGTGTGGACTGTTGCTGCCGATCGGTGGCGTAGCGAAAACGACGAGCTAGAGTAGGAAACGAGCAGAAGAAATGTGATGATTTTACAATGTTGCCCTTTAGGCCCAAGATACTGAGTTTTGATACGAGACAAAATTTGACAAAGGTGTATTTGGTTGGGTTTTTCAGTGCAGTCCAATCAAATGGTCAGTTTTTTAATAACTTTGACTAACGGTAGCTATGGATTTTGCAGTGTAAATTTAGCTATTTGGAAAAGCTGTCTTCTATCAACTTTTTGCAATGTGCTAGAGTTTCTATGCTCATTTTCTAAAATGTTGAAAATGATTTGAATTAATCAAAAGCTATATATTCACTTTCATATAGTCACAATAGTTTTGTCAACAGTCATAACTCAACCAAACAGGCTCTAAGGTTGCTACCGCTATTGATAGCAAAGTTTGACTAATTTAAATTGGTGTTTAATCCAAGCCACTTTTGAGAAAAGATTCTTTTTTCAATTAGAAAAAGTTTCTCTAGAGTTGCCAACTTGTGGCTTAAATTTATTAAATTAATCTTAAGTAAATTTGGCAAGAAATATGTGGTAACATATGGTATTAGCAGTTCTTGAACCAAATACCACGTTTGGCGGGCCCTCCTATGCGCCACCCGCATAACTCCCAGTTGAACACCGCGCGGTTGGGTCTCAGTGGCCCAGGAGCCATCCAGGTGGACTAGGCTGGCTGCGCCTATTTTTTTTCCTCAATGTAACTTGGTCTGGTCTAGCCTATTAGTGATATGTTTGAACTAGTGACTCTACTTGTCTATTTAAACAAGTGATTTTTAATTAAGTGAGCAGTATGGTATTACTGTACATGATGAAACTCAGGTTAAATATATTAAAACATTTGTGGCACAAAAAATCATCCATTCCAGAAAAAAATATGTTGAAGGAACAAGGTATTGCTCATACACTAGAAAGATTTTAAAATACACTATGGAACAAAAAAAAAGTAAGATGGAACAAAAAGTTATCTATTCTGACATAAAAAACATGTTGATGGAACAAAAGATTACTCAGATATTATTTTAAATTTAGATGTATGGTGGAAAGAAAAATTAGTAAGCTGGAAAAAGTTATCATTCTGAAACGAAAAATATGTAAACATTTCTGAGATACTTTTTAATGTCGGTTGGAACAAAAAGTTTGCTAAAGCTATAACAAAATAGTTGGAGTCTAGAACGAAAATCACAGCAACAAATATACTGTTATGTATAAAAAATTCGCTTCTCTCTTACGGAACGCAAGTCATGCTAACTCAATTGGTAAAGGAAGCGGAAGGTAGAAGTTGGTCCTGAGTTTGAATCCCCGCTTCCACAATTCCATTTTTCCTGCCTGCAACCATGTTGGTGGGCTGTTGGTCACATGCGCGGCGCATAACTATGTGCCGCATGTACGGTATGTAGCAGTTTCACCGTTCAACATTAAGGTGGAATCTAAAAATAATAGAAAACACAAGAATTTTACAGAATTGCTGTTTGGATGCCCTACATAAATTTATTTCTTGATTGGAGAGATAAGAGGGGAGAAAAAGACCCGTATTGCCTTGGATTTTTCAAAGGAATTGTAACATGAGGTTTGAGCTCATGTTTGAAATCCTCTAAAATATGGAAAACAAAGAGTTTCCTATAAGAATTCATAGGTCCATTCCTATAATCTAAAGGGCCTCATAGAAAAAAATTCTATAAGATTATAACTTTGTATCACATAAACCACATATTAATAGAGTAATGGGTGGTTGAAGCCTTGTCTTAACCAACCAAAATACGCCTTACATTATGGGATAGATGGAGTAATAAAGAGAGAGAAGCATCACCACTACATCTTTGTGTTCATGTCTCTTTTACTTTTATATTGTATGATTAATCTAAGAGAGAATAGTCTATTTGTAGCTAGTTTAGGGTTAAGATTGATCTAGCATTCATTGTATGGAGAAATGATGTATACACTCTTAATTATCGTCTTTGTGAGTAATTAATGCTTGTTTAGCACTAATTAGTGTTTATATGTGTTGTAGCATCGTGGATCAAAGTTAGGTGTATGATGTGAGCCGTGTGACCTAGAAATACATTAGTGTTGTGAACAAAACTATAAGAGCGGCAGGAAGATATGTTGAGAAAGGGGTTGAATTTAGGTGTTGCTTGTGCTTTAACTTTACGAATAAGAAGATGTTGAAGAATCTAGCTTAGATGCAAGGTAATTTGATTCAGAGGGGTTTCGTGATGGTTATACACGCTAGACGAATCACAACGAAGGGAACATAAATATAGAGGGGGCAAATGAAGTAATGAGTGGAGAAAAGTAGAATATGCCGGATGATGTCGATTCTAAATCCGGTCGCGATGATGACAATATGCTTCCCAATGATAATGATATGGATCAGATGTTGCACAATGTAAAAGAGAACGACCTTGATGGGCTCTCATATGATAAATTTGTAGCCTTAGTAGAGGACTCAGAGAAACCTTAGTTTCAGGGTTGCAAGACAAAATTCACAAAGTTTTCATCCATTCTTGAACTGCTCAAATTGAAGGCAAGCAATGGTTGGTTCGATAAAAATTTCATAGCACTGTTACGACTAACGACAAACATGCTTCTGGAGCGAAACATGTTGCGCACAAGCACTTACAAAGCCAAGAAGATTCTTTGTCCCTTATGATTGGAAGTAGAAAGAATACATGCTTGTTGGAACGACTATATCCTCTTTCGTAAAGAATACAAAAATTTACATGTGCGTCCTGTGTGCAAGACATCCCAATACAAGTAGCGTAAGAATGCTCAAGATGATGATCCGGTGGAGAATGAGGAGACAAAAGGAACTTCATCTAAGGTTATATGATATCTTACTATAATTCCCCATTTGAAGCATTTATATGCGAATTTCAAACATGCGAAACCGATGTGATGACACCCAGACAATCGAAAGGACGATGGAATGCTAAGACACCTGGCGGGTCCATCTGGTGGAGAAACATTGAGAATTTACTTGATGGTTTGCGTGCCATTTCTTCAATTTTGCGTGAGAGATCTTGATCACCTATAGTTGTTGTAGGAACCTTCATGCAAAGATAGGTGTGATGTGGTATTGCACCAAACTTGTTGAGTGATATCTGTCCCAATATGACATTGTACTAATATGACATGTCGACAATGTCAAAGAATATGTCCTCTATGCATGTTTGTTCTCCATCCTTGAATGTTATAGGTAACTCTATGCGTCCTAACGCATTGACCGGTTCACCATCAAAGCCTAGAAGTGGGACTCCTGGGGCTTGTAAGAATCTCCTTAGAATAGCATCTCTTCCAATGCTAAGGCGAACAATATATCAGCTGAGCTTTCTCCATCAACAAAGATATGTCTGACCTTGATATCTGAAATGAAGGCGAAGATCACCAAAGCATCATGATGTGGGAATGCAACACATGTCCTCTAGACAGAATGTAACCGGTGTGTTCATCCATGCGGGTGACTATCGGTCGATATAAGCCTACGTGTTGCACTTTTCTGATGTACTCTTTGCATCATCGCTTGGGTGGGAAAGTGTAAGTGCTACCCCCAGTGATTGCATGCATCACGTGGTGTTGCTTTGTGTGGCGTACCTAGTTTTAAGGCTAGATAACCCCTTGTATTTAATGTACCAATCCCATGATCAGTAGCCGGTACACACAAGTTAACATATATATCACTATCATACACACACATATCAGTATATGATATATACTAGTAATCGAGCACGTGCGTTGCACGTTTTCACAATATATATAAGCATGCTCTAAATATAAGAATAGACTACATGTGTTCAGTGAAGATCATGAGCGCTCAGTATGACATGTATATCAAAGGGGTTGGATGTTGACATTCCAAAGATGGCTGGATGAACCTTTGCAAGAAAGTAAATAGACTCAATGATATGTTGATGCCTGCCCTTGGGTTTGGGTCCAGAGAGAAAAACCAAATTGATCTTGGCATAAATGTGGTTGCTATACTATAGTATCCATATATAAAATTTAGCAAAAGTGTGGCCTTATAGGTCCTTTAAACAGTTATGAAAAGCTAAGCTTCTTCTAAAATATAAAGATTTAGTTGTGATTTATTTGACAAAAAGACATTCCTACCAAGGATAATATAGAGAGGAGAGGATGGTTAAGGTGATAAAACTTGTAGTTTTTGTGCTGATAAACAAACCAATCAGTACAAACTTCTAGCTCAAACGACTCAAAATTTTTACCGAAAACAGAGAGTTTTAAGTACAAAATAGGCATCAGAAAATATTAGCCTCCAGCTATGTCTTCATTTTCTTCATTCTTCGGTGCCCTCCTTTGTTGCCTTCATGACACACTGCATCCAAAGATCTTCCCCTCCATGTTCAGAAGCTTTATCTGCAGGTCAATTTCTGAAGCTCCAGAACTAAACTCTCCAAGCATGCACGAAGTGATCTATCTCCAGCATCAGACTTCCCTGTAAATAGGCTGCCGCCTGCCACCTCCTTAATTATAGTAATGTCAACACACTATGCTCCACACTTTTTTTATGTCGATCTAGACCTTGTGCTGTAGAAAAAAAATATCATTTCTAACTACATCATTAACAACATTTGAACTGGCATACATATATATATCTTCTTATCAATCAAAATCTTTGCAATTGATTCATAATTGTCTGTCACAGTAACCTGAAAAATTCTGGCTAATTCCTTAAACATATTCTTCTGTAACCTCACACTTAAAATTAAATGCATGATAGACTCTTGTTTCTCCCAAAAAGTACACTATATTCGTTTCATAAAGCCTTTTTTTGTAAGATTATCTTTTTACCATTAGTTTAGTTTGAGAAAAGAAGCAATAGAAAATATGGATTCTAGGAGGTATATTCAAGGAGCAAATAGCAGGAATAAAGGAAAAGTTGATGATTGCATACAAAAAACGAGAGGAGTAAACACCACTATTTTCATATTGCCAATATAGACCTTCATGTCAATCTTTCAAGGGATAAGACTGCAAAGCATGTTGTACCCCGCCAGCTCCTGCTTCTGGATGAATTAGCGACCATATTCCAACCTTATGGTTAATGTGCTAACACATTTTTTGGTTCCCACTATCAATATATATTTCTTCAAGAAGCCATCCAGAACTGCAAGCTCACGGACCTTAGGCTAATTTGCAGGCAGTTGAATGATTGCCCACTCAAGCTAGGGATATCAGAAACCTTGTTCGAAATCATCGGTTTTAATCTGCGCCGCATGAAGAGATCGATCGACCTGTTGAAATCCAATTGATCGTTCGATTCCACGAAGTCTTGTTCATATGAACTTCTTTCACAGAAATCTCTTCTCACTGTGCTCAATTTGGCGTGGAGGACATGAACCATCGGGCAACAATGGAGAAAGTAACAATGGAGAAAGTTTGATGGGCAATGACACAATGTTATGCAAAAATTACAATACATTCTGGAAGGAAGAGAAGCCAGGGAAATCACCTTTTTAGCTAGCATGTCTTTCTTAGCAATAGGATTTCCCTGCAAATTTAGGTTCCTCAAGTAAAGCAGTTCTGAAAGGACCTGGCAACCAAACAAATGATTGAAGCAGTCTAAGGAAATCATGGTAGATAAAAATGTGGGGGGAAACTAATCAGATGCAAACCTTCAAATCTAACACCCTCTCAATTAAGTGATTTCCTAAATCAAGGTTCAAGATTTTGATATTTTTGGCCAAGTCTAGTGGAATCGTCTGTAAGTGAGAGTTCAAATAAGACCATGTTAACAAGTAAAAATAGCAATCAATGTGCAAAAGAGACGAAGAAATAAAATTTCTCTTCGTGTACGTACACTGATCTTGTTGTGAGCTATCAACAGGGAAAGAAGAGTAATTGGTGGTGTATAGCATTTGTGCATTGCATTACCATTCAAAATCAACGCTCCCAGGCTTGTCAAAGATTTGACCTCATCAATTTTTGTAAGTTTATTTTTGCCAGCATTTAGTACCTGTACAACCAGGGGTAAGCAAAACTCTCAAGTACTGAGGTAAGATTCAATCCTAAATTCAGTCACATGAAAATGCATGGGCAGAAAAGTATCTCACCTGCAGCTTTGAGAGGCCTTCAACCTTTCAAGCTCACAAGATGTTTTCAATAACTGAAAGCCACTTCAGATTGACACGAGGACAGACCCTTCAACATGTAAAAGCCATAACTATAAGTGAAAATAAGAAGTTACCCAGAAGTTTAAAATGACAACAACAGCTAGACCTATGGTTGCACTGGACAAGCTAACCTTCTACCAAATTCCATAAGCCACAATCACCAGATCCACAATCACCAGATCTGAATTCAATCACGTCATTGAAACAGTAGCTATAGCTATGGTTACAACATTGCCTGTTAAACTATCCATGCTTGCAAAAATAATTTCAGGCAATAATAATAATGGTCAAGACTGTTTGCAAAAAACTTAGCTAAAAAGAGATAATTATATGGATCCAAAGTTAACCAGGAAATGTAGCAATCTGCTCATGCAAGCTCTTCATCATCTGCCGGCAAAACTATCTGCAAATCTTCATTTTGCTTAAGTTCAGGGTGTGAAGCTATTCTGTTGATAAATAGGTTTAGAGCTTGATGCCACAACTCAAGTTCAGCTGTACTGACCAATCAAATACTTGCTCCTTAAATGTTCATGTGAAAAGCATACTTGTTTACACACTCACTAAATGTGTCATCATCTCTGATTAAAAAACTGAAGGAATACTTTCATGGAATAAACAACAATTATCACGGCAAATATTCTAATATGTGAAAATTGATCTCGTCCTAGCAGGTATTGCCTTAAGGAAGCACTGAAGCAGATAAACATGCTTCTGATGCATGTGCTTCATAGGACAAAAGAAGTAACCTTTACTCTTCAGTCTTTATTCCATAAGCAATGTTTCAAGCCTCTCTCCGGATACATACAACGATCAGAGATATCCATCAGCGTTACATGTTCCTCTAGAAGCAATTACTCGCTTATATTATCGCTTGACATTTGCACTTCTTCCTTATCATCCACTCTAGCCCCAACCCCTGCCTCAGATCCAGCATTCTCCATGTAGCGGAAATCTGGATAATTCCTGCTGTTCAATGAGTGCAACCAGAGAGCTACAGCTCCCTCCTTGTGTTCCATTGCAGCAATATGAGGGAAAATGTACTTGATCTTGAACTCTTCAGCCTCCTCAGCATAAGGTTCCATTGAAACTGCCTCAAGAGAATCTTCCATTTTGCGTTATATGAGGTGAACATGCATTCCTCTAGGTGCAATCCAACCTCAGGTGCAGTAGGCACATTAAGTTTAACATCCCTGTAGAAGCAATAAGTTAGCATGCAAATATAAACTGTATAGATTGCACATATATCAGCTTATAAGAAGTTAAGAACTTTACTTGCGAAAGGCTACATCATAGATTGACTCAGGTGCATAGTTCCTCATCACTGCCACAGCAAGGCCAACCATCTTCCGGTGAGTTTCTTTTCCTTTGGAGCTATAAGAGCTGAATCTGGCATGAGCCTGCACATCATGGAAATTTAAAATACTATCTATAAGGCTATAAGCACATATTTTAACACTTCAAAAGTTGAGAAACAAATGCTATCAAAAGGAAACATGCCATGTGCGAACAAGATTCCATTTTCCATCAGATAATCGAGAGCAGGATAATTATATATATATATATATATATAAATAGAATAAAAAATCGGATGCTTACTTAGCACGCTGTACCGCCAATTTAGCTTCAAAACGTTCTCTCCAGGCCATAAAGCTCTCTACAGTAATAGCTTCACCATGGGGTACAATAACATCTCCTGTAGTGTAACCCAGACTGTAACCTTAAAACAAAGCAAAGCATGCTCATATACATGTAAAAAATGACAGTGTTGCATTACGTACATTTATCATATCAAAACATCTTTATAGACAATATTTTTGGTACTTTTTCCTGACGGGTCAATATCCTCGTTTGGCTTGGCAAGTATTCTTGTTGTTTGCCTTGATATTCCTCTGGACAGAGCAACATATAGTTGACCATGAGAGAGCACAGGTTCCGGAAGGTAGATGCCAACATTTGGAATGGTTTGACCTTGAGCTTTATTGATTGTCATTGCAAAGCTAAGACGAATTGGAAATTGCTTTCTTTTAAATTTAAAGGGAAGTACATCATCTTCGGAAGGGTACAAAGGAATTCGTGGAAGGAATACCCGCTTTCCAACATGTTGTCCTCCAATAATTTCTGCATCAATGGCATTATCTTGAAATGCCCTAATAATAAGCCTTGTCCCATTGCATAATCCGTTAAAAGGATCTAAATTCCGAAGCAAGACCACAGGACAATTGATCTTCAATCTGAGAACATGTGGAGGTAGGCCATTAGGTGTGAGAGAATTTAGGAATTCAGGTGGGTAGTGATTATGTGTATCATCCTCTGCTGAATCAAAACTGTAGTAGATTTTTTCTTCTCCAGGAAATCTGTCTATAAGCATTGCATTTAATTCATCCACATATTCATTTTTAGTGGAAAGAATGGCGCGAGCACTTATATAAGACGGTAATCTTCCATTCTGGTCAAGTGAAGGAAAGACATCATTGATCAATTTATTAATTGAGGCTTCTGAATTTGTATATCCTATAACTATCTCTTCAGGTAGGCGCACATAGTCTTCACCAATTGATTTTTCAGTGCCGTTGCCAATTCTCAAGAGAAAATCAGAGAACCATGGATCAGATTGTGCTCTCATATTGCGCCGGAGTTTTATTTGTTTTATATCCTCCCAAAGATAAGATTTTTGAAGAGTGGCATTAACAATTTGTGCTCTAGTGCCACGCCTCACTACAGGAAGGACTTGTCTGAAATCTCCCCCAAACACTATTACTTTTCCTCCAAATGGTGATCTACAGCCAGTAATATCTTGCAAAGATCTATCAAGTGCCTCAACAGCTTGTCGTTTTGTCATGACAACTTCATCCCAAATTACTAAAGATGCTCGTCGAAGTAATTCTGCTGTCCCACTCTGCTTACTGAAGTTGCACATAGTATCTTCTTGAATATTTATTGGAATTTTAAATCTGGAATGGGCGGTCCTACCACCGGGCATGATAGAAGCTGCAATGCCAGATGTTGCTGTTGCAATAGCTATTTGTCCCATGGATCGCACTTTAGCCAGCAAAGCTTTATAAAGGTATGTCTTTCCTGTGCCTCCTGGACCATCAATGAAGAAGACCTTACTCTTCTTGTGTAACACATGGTCCATTATCTCATCAAAAGCAAGCCGTTGGTCATTGTTTAAAGTTGCATACAGCTCTAAGTCTTCTTTATCAACTGCAATATGCATCTCTTCAGTTAGTTCTCTCTGCTCTAAGCTTTCCAAGTCATTGGTATCCAACAAATCTAGAAGATCAAAGGTCCTGATGTCCTTCCCCATATAATATAGCAAATCTTCAATATCTCTAAGTACCATTTGCTCAATTGCTTCATTACTTATGCTCCCCCCACTAAAATCATCAGATATGGCCTCAAAGTGCTTATCCCATAATGCACGAACATTTGTTACCTCGCAGAAGGCTAAAACTGTAGCGAAAAGCCTTCTAAGTGCATAAGGCATTTGAAATGTTGCAGCTTCACTGAGGCAGTCAGAAATGCTACCATCTGCTTCGATGAGACCCCTTCTCTCTGCAGCCTCTCTAAATGTGGAGAAAACAACACCTTCAACGGTACGTAAATCATCAAAAGATGTAGCCCCCTTCACATGGTTTAGCAATATTCTCAAGTAATAGCGTTCTCCTTCCGCAGGGTGAGCAGCCACAAGTCTACCTATTTGAATTCTCCTCGTACGACGACGTCTCCAAGTCCTGCAATTCCTTTGCCATATGTAAAATTCAGGAAATTCCTTATATAAGAAATTTCTAGCATAACTATCAATGGAGTTCATTCTGAAATACTCAGTAAGCATTGTCTTGGAAGATGATTCTGTACTTATCACATTCTCCAAATCGTCGGAATCTTTATAACGTACAATATGCATATTTGGCAAATGGACCTGTAATTGTAGAACAGGAGGAGAGATCTCACTGAGATTGAAAGAATAAATCCTCCAAATTGCTTCTGGAGGTGATATAAACCTAGCATCCCTGTACTCACGAATTTCATCAACAACTGTATCTCCTGCGGCTTCTATGGTAAATGAGGCACGGTCATGACCTTTGTAGATGTACTTGAATAAATACTTAATAGCCTTAATGCTGGAGCAAACTTCAATATTGATATGGCAATTGTATCTCATAAGTAGGTATGGATTGTATGGTACAACCCATCTATTATCCAAAACAGCTCCTCGGATGCGCACTTGACGACCATCATCCCTGCGTCTATAGATTGGATATGAGTCATTTCCTTGCAATGTAGCCTTAGAGAACGGCCTGGGATAATGGTATTTATAGTTTCCATTTTGCATGCAGAAATTTTTACTATTGAGAGCACCACATGGTCCATGCATCATGTGTTTAATAACTAAATCATGTAGCACGGGGTACTTATCTTTGTCAGGAATTTCAGCCGATATAATTTGATCATACTGATCAGGGTTATTTATTTTGTAATTTGACTTTAGAATTATCAAGAAATGTGCATGGGGTAGTCCCCTTTTTTTGAAATTCAATCACATGCACGTGAGCAGCAAGTTCACCGAAGAATTTCTTCTTGAATATAAGATTCTTAAGGTCCTTTAATTTTGCCTCAAAGACTCGTGCTACCAAGTCTGGCCGGTCTTGTGATGATTGCCCCAGCGCAAGCTCTTTTGCTATCTCTTCCCAATTTGGATTACATGTCATGGTAAGAAATAAATCCGGTTTCCCAAACCGTTGGACCAAAGCCATGGCGTTCAGATACCTTCGGCGCATATCTCGTGGACCTCCAATAAAAGAGGGAGGGAGTACTATACGTTTTCCACTCATGCATGCACGTGTCTCACCAGCAACAACACTGTCAACCAGTCGTTGATACAAATCTGCTCGTATAAGATTCTGGTTTGCTGGTTTTAAATAGAATGCCAATCTTATCGACTCAATCTTAATGTACATATCAACAATGTACTGTTGAGTTAGTCGTTTTCCAAAAAGTAAGACATTAAATTCTTTAGCTCGAATTTGCAGTTTGAAGCAATAATATTCCCTTGGTGAAACAGAAGAACCAGAATTATACTCCAACCCTGTACAATGAAAATGCTTTGCATTTGATAAATAAAATTTTAAAATATTTTCTAAATGACTATTACATGAATATATGGCACAACTTACCTTCTTCATCGATGTCATTTTCTTGATTTCTAATATTAACAATAGCATTTGATTTTACTTTTGGTATATTCAAGTTCCACCCAACTTCTCCATTTGGGAAAAAGAGTGGGTATGAAAGTGGGTCATAACAGCCATGGTACGCTTTTATGTATTGTGGATCATCTGATTTACCACGTACCATTATACTCCTATCGAAGTGACCTTGAGGATTGTTTCCCTCTACCCAAATTGCTGCTACTTGTGATGCAGTAGGTGCATTATATACCCGCTGATCTAAAGAAATATCTGTATTGAGCTCAATTCGATACTCATCAAGGTTTGACACTGAACCAAGGCTTCGAAATGTTTGGGCATAAGGATTAGAGGAAAGTATGCGCGCCAACTTTTGGATGAGAACTCTATCAAGATTAGGAGAGTAACGAAATCTATGTTGCAGATCCGCATCACTGTCATAAAAGTATAGTTGTAGATGTTTGGGGCCATCTTCCATTGGAACCAATTGGTCAATTCGATGATAAATTTGCCCTTGGGCACGGAAAGTGTAAACTCCGGACCTTTTATTGCAAAATCTTTGGTCCAAGATAACACCAAGGGAGGTAAAAGAAAAATGAGAATTGAAGTATCGTATATTATCCTGAAAATACTTCGCATCTGGATCTTGACTTGTGTACAGTCGGCGCATTTCAACAGGAACATGTGGAATTACTATCTTGACCTTGCCACCCATGCAACAAAATGCCGGTTTTTCATATTGGAACCTTTTTGCATTGCAATATATACAATTAGATACCGGCTCTAAGACATGATGCCCACTTGGTATATTCCGATATATATGATCGTGCGGATCAACTTGTATCTCACAAATAGAATGGTTCGGAACTCGATATGATACATAATTAGAATCTGTCCATTGTTTTTTAAAAGTGAGAAAACACTATGTAACGATATATAACGATGATGATAGAATATATATTTTTTGTATATCAAAAACACGAAAGAGTAATATATCAACCTAAGAGGCGTCATCATTTTTTAGGTGGACCGGACAGAACCATCATCACTAAAAGTAATAAATATTACGGCTTAGAACTCACAAGATAATAGAAATTAAACAACTTGATATATAGATGAAACTTAAAACTACTTATGAAAACAAATTGATCAACATATATATTAATAAAAATGTTACCTTGTCCATCGAATATATAACTCTCATCATCTTCATTACCATCTTCGATCGTATCTTCAACTTGCCCAGATTCATCTATATCTTTTTGTTTTTAGGGAGGGAGGTATCAGCAAAAGAATGTTTATGAGACATATAGAAATGACTATTGTACAGTTTAGAAATTGTATTACCTTGCATAGCAGGAAAACAATCCTTTAGGACGTAGATGGTGCTGTCATGATCTTCATCTGTTTCTTTTGCAGTACTACTACAACTTGCCTCATTAGACATTCTTCTTCTCTTGTATTCACAGCCCTCGTTGAAGGATGTTGATATCCGCTTTTGTTGACCAGTACTTATTGATTCATTATGTGATATAGATACGTCAGATGGATTGATCATAATCTGACTTTCAATATCTGGACTGATTATTTTCTTTCGAAGGATGTTACATGGAGACAAGTTTAAACTTCTAATTGTGGCCACTGTGTTTAGATGAAAAAAAGTATACATTACAATATTTATAATATATAATAACAAATAGTAGATATTGATAAATGACTCGATGTTACTAACCATTTTTTATATGTACGTTATTTAACCTATGAGAAATACATATGTTATAATTAATCTTAAAGAGAAACATATGTTATGGCCTCCAAGGTAATTGTAAGCACATCCTACAATGTGTGTTAATATTTTTAACTAAATAGATAAGACAAAAATTTAAATCACACTAAAATGTACCTTCTGTCTTTGTATTGTCGTCAGTTGTTGTGTGCATGTTGCCACTGGTACTTGTATTGACTTGGCTCATTCCAGATTGCAAACTATCACTACTTTCACTATGATTTTGCCTTCTCCATTTGTATTCACGATTTCTTTGCAGGTAGGCAGTGCGCTGTTCTGGAGTCATCGCCAGATATCTTTCCCGATCATGATAACGCTTATGCTCAGAAGCATTTGTTGGTACAATACCTATACATCAGATGGATTGAGTGAAATGGATGTTTCAAGACAAATGGGAGATCATACAACATGAACGAAATAGGCAAAAACACCTAGTAGCAGTAGTAGCAGTAGTATATAGAAGAAGAAGAAGTAATTTTGTTTCAAGACAAGATTTGGTTGATTAGAAATATAAAGATCTATACCTTGTTTCCCTTTTGATAACCTCTTTGAGCCAACAACATTTGTAATATCCTGAAAAGGAGTTCGTGCTTGTAATATGGTGGATCTTGTTGTATGGTGACTTGAATTTTCCTTTTGTTCCTTTATAGATAACTGCCGATACATGATTCCGCTAAAACGCTGCATTATTATATATTTTTTTATATAATATAGTAGAGAAAAAGAAAGAGCAACATAAGTCATATAACAATTTTTTAGTAGTAATATAGCAAGATGTACAGCAAGAACATTCAACACTATAAACACGACAAGTTTAAGTTGCACCCAACTATTTGACAAAAAAAATTCTATTTCAAAGTATTTAGTACTCAAATTTTACTAAATGAAGAGTTTAAAAATTGAAAGAAACAGAGACCAAGGAAAAACCGATATGGGGGTCAAGTACAGAGTCATTTAGCTAAGTTTCAGTTACACTTATACATCCAACGCAACTCTGTCAGAGAACACTTGAAGAGCCCAGCTTGCACATGTCTAGGAATTCCATCTCAACCCTCAAGCTGAAAAGTTACTAACCCAGCAGCCCTTCTTTTTTGTCTTCTGATCTTACAAATAATAGAGGTTAAATTGCATGTACTGCTTGGTAGGAGACTTGTACAAGAATCACTTACCAGGACAAGTTCAATTGGTCTGGATTGCCAAATGGCATTGCAGAGAGAAGCTAGTTTGTAATAGATGATGTCTTGGTTGTTACTCCATAGCAAGTTCATCAAGATTTTAACTCGCCTGCTTTTCAATTTCCTTCATTCTTCATGACATCCATGATAAACCTTTTTAATATTTCAATGTTTGCACTTTTTATTACTTTAACGTTTCTTTCCAGGAAGAATATGTCCTGAACTCCAAGATAAGATATCATTCCTAACAGCATTTATCTTTTGCATCGAATTTCTCTTATTTGATGCACGATGTGGAATATAAAAAAGGTGTCGAATGTTTCTTCTCTTGTTTCTTGCTGAGTTTCTTAACACAACATATAAGCATGATCTTTCATTTGCTTTATGATAAAAGCAAGATTGTATTCATGGCCAACAAATGCAAAAGAAATAACGCCTATTCGACAATAACAAAAGCCTGCTCAAAATAACTGAGGCAAGAAAAATAAAATAAAATAGTTAACAATGTGAGATTACAAGTATGGTTTATATTTAGAATATGTTTGATTCAGGGTTAAGAGGTGGAGTAGGGGTTTAATCCACCACCATGCTAAGCAGAGACTTAGACTAATCATATTAGTTGCCAAATACAACTGGGATCAGCTTCTTATCTGGATTGAGGTTAGCTAACCTGGTTATTTTAACCTGAGCTAGCCCCGGGGGGAGGGGGGGCTGGGGAGCGGTGCTCGCGGGGAGCGCCGGCGGCGGGGGGGCACCGGGAGCGGCGCGGCCGGTGATGGGCATGTGGGAGCGGGAGGAGCGGCGGTCGCCTCGGTGGTGATGGGAGGCGGCGGGCGCGGGGAGCGCCGGCGGCCGGGGGCACCGGGAGCGGCGCGAGCGGTGATGGGCGTGTGGGGGGAGCGGTGCTCGCGGGGAGCGCCGGCGGCGGGGGGCACCGGGAGCGGCGCGGCCGGTGATGGGCGTGTGGGAGCGGGAGGAGCGGGCGGTCGCCTCGGTGGTGATGGGAGGCGGCGGGCGCGGGAAGCGTCGGCGGCCGGGGGCACCGGGAGCGGCGCGGGCGGTGATGGGCGTGTGGGAGCGGGAGGAGCGGCGGTCGCCTCGGTGGTGATGGGAGGCGGGGGGGAGCGGGAAGCAGCGGCGGGCACGGGGAGCGGCGACGGTGAGCGCGGAGGTGCTAAGTGCTGATGTTTTCGATTGGATCTAGGGTGTTCTGCAGTTCGCGCGTGTGGAGAAGAGGCCCTAAACCTGCGCGCGCTGGACAACCGCGAATCCGGAAGATCCTAACCGTTGGATTCGGTCTGGTAGGGATCCGACCGTAGATCAGGAACATGGGGAGTTGAATCAACGGTTGATATTGATTTCTAGATTTTATGAGGAGAGAGAAACGGGATGCAAATTCAAAAGTTCAAACTTGGTACACTATAGTAGTAGAGATAATTAGATCATCGAGGTCGAGGCTTTATACCTGTAGCCCAACGGCCAAAATCTTGCAGTGAAATCAAGCGGTGGTATGGCCCATCAGTATTCCATACCTGACAAGCAACTGACTAGGGTTACGCTCTAACTTTCGCGAACACAATAGTATCTTCGGAGTCGATATCTTCTTCTTCTAGCCAAATCAACAAGTCAGGTAAGTACATTAAATATACTCGCAAGCATCGCACAGGGAGAGCATAACAGATGTATTTCATGCAAGGCTTGACCAAGAAAGTGGCTCTACCCTAAGTTGAATGTTGAGCGGAAAGGTAAGTTCTTATTTGAAATATGGTAGTAGTAGATTCCAAAGAGTTTCTGAAAACAAGCTTGTCTCTGACAGGTTAGTATCTAGTGCCGGAAGTTACATTTGGGCAATCATCAACTAGAGGTCGATAACCCTTGTATCGCCTCAGGTAATCCTTAAAGCATACCCATGCTATCACCTTGCAGCACGGGCTAGGTTTTACTCCCGCAGTTTCTCACTACCAGCCTGTAGCCTGTAGCTCAAACTGCATACTGTGGACACATCATGCCCACGTCCTTAATCTCATTTCTCAGATTTCATAACTAAAACTTAGTCTAACCAGTGTGTGGCCTTTCTAAGGCATGTCCATAACCGATGATACGACTATTTGAATAGATTTTAACACTTTGCAGAGGTTGTATGGCTTTATCCACAAGATGTAAGTCCCCTTTATTGCCGAGTGCTAACGAGTACACTTCATGGAGTGTACTGGCAGGGTTATTACAACGAGACATTCCCCCATTTTCGTACTAGGGCTGGACCTGCTAGATGAGATCTTACCCAGTTCCGTTCATGTTCGGCGGTCCCCGACAGATAACCCGAAGTGGACTCACCTTTGTGTCGAACAACTTCCTACCTAACCACGCGGAGGTCCTCTAGGGATAACAATCCACCTAGTCACTTATATTCCTACTGCTCACGGGTCCAGACACTAGCACTTGACAGGGTAATTAGCCAAGTCCTTCCCACAAAGGCCATGTGGACGTACGGGGTGAACTTGGTCGAGCGGCACTTAGGCTCGGTCCTTAACTGATTCGAACAAGACTGCACATCATCACTTTTTAGCCATGTCCCTACATGCTACGACGACCATTCCTCCGATCTCCCCTTACCATTCTCACCCGAATCAAAATCATCCTCCGCTTTATTTTGGGGTTTTGACAACTTCACTTTGAAACATTCGCCTCGGAAGGCACATGCATTCCCAAGGGTTTTACCCCTAACCAAAGGGTGGTTCACGTGGATCGGACAATAATAGGTTTTTCTTTATAGCAGGGCTACCGCCTATATCCCTTAATACTTCGTTGGACATACGATGAACATCAAATAATGCTAGGGTTACAAGGATATACTTGTCGGACCTATGTCACATGTAACTATAGGATATACCTAGGTCTAGCATAAAATATTGTTGATATTTACATAGCATGCAAGGTTGCAAACAAAGTATTTAAATTTTGACATATATGGGATTCAACATGATCAAAGTGGGAATACTTTCCTGGCAATCCTGGTCCTTATCTTGAGCTTGAACTTGATACGACAGCTCTTCGGTTTCCTTCGCGCGAGGTATCACAACGTCGTATCTACACGTCGGAAAACATTGAATAAACTACGACGCGAGAAAGAATCAAATAAGAACCAACACACTCATGAATTCTTACAATGTGTGCTCTGGACTTCAAGTTCTATTTGGGTTTTTAGAGAGGCATAAAGGAAATCATCCCATACAATACGAGGGTTCTTCGTAGAACCAGAAACCCTAGCTTACTTGATCAATAGCACATTAGTACCTTAGATGTTCTTGGTTTTTATGTTTAAATTGGGCTCAGAGGGTACTATCATGTTTCAAAACTTTTATATAGCTAGATGAAAAGCTTTGGGAAGTAAGATTCTAAAATAGTATAGTAAAAATACATCATTTAAAGAGATATGGGGACTTTTAGGGTTTTTATAACTTTTATGTTTGAAACATCTAGTTTTTATACCTTTATGTTTGAAACATAAAATGTTGGAATTCTTTTGCTCGACTGGAGTTAAAAGGTTAGGTCTGATTTAAGAAAATTTTAGGAAAAAGAACCAACTGATTAGGAGCTATATCGGAGGAGAGACATATACGGCAAGCATTTTTTAATATACTTAAATTTTAAATACAAAATATTTTCAAAAGTTATGAAAATGGTACTAGAACATGGGTTTGGAATATATGATACTGTAGGAGAAAGAATTAGATTGAACGGGCTTCCGAACTTCTATCGGGAGAGAAGGTGTGGAGGGGGAAGGAATTTCTGCCTAGGAAATAATTGAATATAGAAAGAGTATGTTCGAAAATACGCCTTCGGCTGAAGGAGACAGAATTGAAGGTGGGGATTTCAGGAACGCTTGCGCGTCCTATAAGAGAAAGCGCCTTTGAGAGGAAGGAAGGGGAAAGGAGTGTTCAGTCTTGGAAAGTGCAGTCCGAGGAATGCGCCTTCTCCTAAGCTGCCTGTGGGGTCGCAAGGTCAGTTGTTGTTTAGTCTAACACCTTCTTTGTTGGAAATATGCCCTAGAGGCAATAATAAAGTTGTTATTATTCTATTTTCATGTTCATGATTAAGTTTATGTTCTATGCTAGAATTGCATTGGTTGTTGAATATGAGATTCAGAGGAAAACCTAATTGCATGTGTGGAATAATAAACACCATTCAGATCCCTAGTCAGGCCTCTAGACTAGCTCATGTATTGTTGATGGTCTTGTTTTCCTGATCATGGGCATTGTTAATGTAACAAGGATGCCGGCAATAATGGGAACACATTGTTAGGGTAACAATGGTGTTGGATAGACCCCCTTATGAGATACTGCGAGATCACTTCGTCAATATGTTGTCAGTATCTTCTCATTACGTGTTAACGTTTACTTGCGTCCTTAGACCATGAGAATATCGTAGACCTGGATACCGGATGGTTGCTTTGGGGTCATCAAATGTTACTCCGTAACTGGGTAATTATAAAGGTGACTTTCAGGTACACCAGAAAGTATATCGTGGTTCTAGATATCTCAAGACTGGGATTTGCCCATCCGGCGATGGAAAGATACACTCTGGGCCCAATCGGTATTTCGGTGTCCAGCATCGCCTGGCCAGGTATTGTGACTAAAAGGTTAGTCACGGGGATACCGGAATACGGAAACAAGAAAAGAGTACAAACCGGTAACGAGGATAACTAGGTATGGTGATCAAGGAGTTGATCACAGGGATACCGTCAAAGTCTCGCCTCGGGTTGTGTAACGTATCGTGAGGCAAAAGGATGATATGTGGTAATACGAGGTTCGCTCGATAAAGATTTTCGATGATATGTGGGAGTCGTTATGGGAGTCTAGATCCCGCTGACGATTATTGACCGGAAGGTGTTCCGGACATGTCCACATATATTCGAACTTATAGGGTCACACGCTTAATGTTTTAGCGATATTTAGGAATGCTACTATTTATGGAGAACGAGAGAGAAGGGTTTCGAAAGTGTTTCAGATGATCTCGAAAGTGTTCTGGGAGGTCCCGGATGGTTCCGGTGATGTCCAAAAATGTTCTGGAAAGTATCGGAAGGTTCTAGAAGGTACTAGAAGGTTCTAGAAGTTTTAGAAGGTTCCAGAAGTTCTAGAAGGTTCTGGTGGAGTTGGGCTCCAACTCCAACAGGGGGTCCCTGCTGGAGTAGGACTCCACCTGCCTAGGGAGAGCTGCCCCAACCCCTATAAATAGAGGGGCAGGGTACCTCAAAGGGCATCCCGAGCAGCCCCAGAGGCAGCCCCAGAAGCAGCCCTAAACCCTAGGCCGGCCATCTCTAGATTGGCCACAGCCTTCTTTTTCTCTCTCTTCTAGATTGGATCTAGTACAGCTGTCGGCGCGCTGCTGCTTCTCCTTTTCGTAGATCTCCGCTGTTCTTGTGTGCTAGTCCACACATTACCGCGGTGTCGCTGATCCGGTACGCGTGGATACCTCGGAGACGTCGTATACTTCGGCGTTCGATCGGGCGAACTATTCGCGAGGAGATCGCTCTCACGGCTGGGAGGTATAACCTAACTGTGGGAGTCTGTGGACTTCATCGACATCGGTCAACTTCTCCGCTGCATTGACGTGATCGTCGAAGGTATGATCTCGTTGCCTGCACCTCGATAGTGATCTTGGGGTGGATTGTGCGCGGTAAATTTTTGTTTTGCGTAGCACGTTCCCCAACAGTGGTATCAGAGCGGTACTATGCGTAGTTGTAGGTACGACTAGAGCATATGTGATATGCGGCATTGCACATATGATGTGCAGGGTATGCATGTGATGTGGTATAGCCTATGTGATGTAATGTGATTGTATGAGATGTAAAGTGTTTGTAATTTTAATTTTGTCGTGACCTGCGTGTCGTGAGTACGGCAATCGGCAGGAGCCAATATGATTGTCATTATTTATTGTATTGACCTGCGCGTCAACTAGAAAGCTATGTAATGCATTTATTTTATTAGCTATGTGATAGCAAATAGTTGTAATTGCGAGGACATGGTGATGACTATCTACATCGATGGACCTCGACGCTACGCTGTACGCGAAGAAGGAGTTCTCCGCCAAAGGATGTTGAAGAAGTCTTCTTCAACAAAAGGGGCTATACCATATCACAATAATTTGATTGCATGTGATGTTAATCCCTTTTATGCACCTTGTTTGATGCGTGGTAGACATTGTTAAATAGGGTGATCCCTCACACAAATATCAAAGTAGTTAGTGTTCTTCCAAGTGTAGCACCGTCTGGAGTATTTGCCATTCTGAGGTGCGCCATGTCACATGGGTACGATAGGTTTGACATATATGAGGCGGGCGCGAACCGTTCGCGCAGCAGGGCACTCGGTTGTCTTGACGAGCTTTGCAAGATCGTCTTGGGCTCGGAACACACCCATCAAAAGATGAACAAGAGTCATATGGAATATGGTTGGCACGTTGACCTACCGGTCTCGTTATTCCGTCATCAGTGATGTCACATCAATGACGGAGTAAGTGAGTCGTGGATCTTGAATCACTAATAATCAATTATGAGGAATATTGGTTTTAGTGGGAGCTTACTCTAATTAAGTGTTAATTTGAGTTGCTTTAATCAGGACAAACCAACTCCAAATGGTCTCACAATTTTACAGTGGGTTCTATACTTAATTTTATACATTGTGTAAAATTTTAAAAATTTTCCAAGCTCGTTTGAATGCCTAATTGAAGGGTTTAGTGGTTCTGCTCCTAGAAAAAGGAAAAGAGAAACAGAGAGAAAAGAAAAAGGATTGCGGGCCGAGGCCTTTTGGGCTGCATCCGGCCCAGCCCGCCAATCCCAAAAACCCGCCTCCTCCTTTGCCCGTTTTACGCCTTCTTCTCTGGAAAACGCCCCAGCCCTTTTGCGCCTCCTCTCTCCCCTGCCGCGTGGGGCCCGCCTGTTAGCCCCCGCCTCCCACGTCGCCGCCGCCGGTAGGCGAGGAGGGGCGGCGCTGCCACCGGCGTCCTGACCGGCCGCCCTTTTTAAAGCGCCTCCCGACCGCCGCTCCTCTCTTTTCTCCCCCATACTCAAACCCTAGCCTCCTCTCCCTCCGGTGCCGAGCTCCCTCACCACGCCGCCCTCTTCTTCCCCGCAGCCGGTAACAACTCCGGCGAGCTCCCGTCGCCGCTCCGGTCCACCCCGAGCTCTATTTTTTTGCCCCCGAGCTAGCTCTCCTCCTCCCTAACCTCCCCGTATCCTCCGTTTTCCAGATCCGGGCCCGAGAATCCCTTGCCGACGACACCCGAAGCTCGCCGCCGCCGGTTGCCGTGCGAGCTTCGCCCCCACGATTCCGGTGAGCTCCGGCCTTCCTTTTGCCTTTCCCGAGCTCCCCCATCTTCCCCCTCACCTCCTTCTCCTCTCCGTTTTCCAGATCCCGGCCCAAGGCCCTCTGCCGACGAAGCTCCGGTCGCCGCCGCCGTCCTCCGCGCCGTGAGCTCCACCCCGACGCCCTCCGTCTCCCCGCGCCGGCACATCGGACTCGGGGTGAGCTCCCGCTGCTCTCGCCGTCCTCATTCCCGAGCCGCCATTCCCCAATTGCCGCCCGGTGCATCTCCGGCGATGCTCCGGCGAGGAGCATCTACTCCCGAGCCCGCCGGCCACCTCAGCAGCTGAGAGAGAGTGAGAGAGGGAAAGAGAGAGAGAGACGTGGCAGCCCCCCATTGGCTGCCCGAGCCCAGTCAGCAACTGACGGTGGGCCCCGCATGTCAGTTGGGCTGCGGTTAGGATTAGGGATAAGGGTAGATCTTTTGGGTGCGCGTAGCAGTTTTGAAATTCGCAGAACAGTTGATTCTAGGGTTAGGGTTTTACCCCGAGTTCCGATAAGCTTTGAAACGGCATAACTTTTGACTCGTAGGGCCAAATTCAACAAATTTTATATTTCTGGAATCCTTGAAAGATTATCTACAACTTGGTTTAGACATAAATTCAAAATTTGAAATGTAAAATCTGATCAAATTTGAGTATATATTAATTTATCCCTTTTAGCAATATTTTTTGATAAATCATAACTAGATGGTTATAACTCCAAATTGAGTGATTCCAATTATGTTAGACTCGTATCTCATAGCACTTCCATAATAAAAACATTTTAAGCCATGACCATCAACTGCGAGTAGTAATTTTCAACCCTAACTTGCGATCGAATGTACTTTGACATGCATGTATGGTAGGACTACAATTTAATTTCTACAAGTATGACTTGATAAAATGCTTGCTGCCATAGCTTCGTAACATCAGTAGGTCACATTAGAAATGCATACCTAACCTTTTTCATCATGCATCCATGCTGGACCTTATTGCTCTCTTTTGTCATTTCTTTTCCGGTCTTTCGTGTTGTCTATAATAGAACCCGAGGAGGAAGGACACCAAGCTTTTGATCCTACTCATGACCAGGAGCTTTGTGACCAAGGCAAGCAGAGCTTGTTGCATACCTTATTCGTTATTTCATATGTTTACCTGTATGTGCTTGTGGGTGAAATTTTTGCTTAGTTGTTATGGTCGGAATTCGGTGAAACTAGCATGTTAGGATGTGTTGTGAGTTATGTCCAGCTATGGCTGAGAATCAATCTTGTTGCCCTATCAATATGAACTTGTTAAAGGTGAGATGTGAGAGCCGAAAGGGGTACGTGCACGATGAATACGATTGGTATATTTGATGCCATGAATGCGACCCCCAGTGTTTGAAGAGTTTTGTCGCTATACCAACCTGAGGTTACTTCATCATGTTACTCCCCTTGTCACGCGTGGACGTCATCAGCATCGAGTCTGGGGTGTAGTTGAGGTAAGTCTCAGGCCCTTGGAGCCTTGCAACCTCCAAGGGATAATGCACTCGCTATACTAAGGATAATCGATTTGCCGGTAACGGTCCGAGAGATCATTTGTTTGAAATTGCTGTTGTGATGGACACTGATTAAATTGGGGTGTGGGCTGCCCCAAAGGAATTCAAAATAACTAGATGGATGTTTCGTGATCGTACTTGGAATTGTATGAAATCTGGACTGTCGGTTGGAGTTTATGTTTTCCTTCCATATTGTTACCCTTGCCATGTTGTTGACTTGTACCTTGTTAATTCGGACTGCATCATGTTTATTCGCTGCTGTAGTATATACATGTGTAGGATATATAATCAAGCACGAATAAGTCTTGCGAGTACCTTTGTACTCACCTAGGATGTTTCTAGACTTTGCAGGTGAGCCAGCGGTTGCGGGTTACCTTGAAGATGCCTAGTTGCTTGGTTTCTTTGGTTGGCGCTCGACTCATGGGATTTTTTTTGGCTTTTGGGCAGCGGTTGATGCACCGCTGTGGATTTTGGTTTATTTATTCTGCTATAGCTGAAACTGCATAGAAGGTGCGTTGCATAATATGCCATTTCTTTTGATTGGATAACTATTTCTATTTTTTTTGGTATCCTGTATCTACAGAATTACAGCCGAGATCTCTTCCTTTTCCTCTACTTTCTTCTTATTATCGTAGCAGCTATTACTTCCTTCAAGGTCCACCAAGAGAAATCAATATTCACAGGAAAATCTGTACTGTATTTGAATAGGCATCAGACTGAAGAATGGAAGGGGTGGATGCAGGTATTTTTCAGTTCCATCTTCCTTTTGTCATCTTTCTGGTTGTTCTACTAGCTGCCAATCATGCATGAACACTAATGCGTCAGATTTATGCAATGAGAATGTTTGATTTTTCAGTTGTAATTGTCATCTTGCACTGCTTACTTGCATACGTCCACCACCCTCATTATGAACCTCTGTTAGTTGTAAATAAATTGATTAGCCAAGAGCATCCATTTGCAGTCAGCAAGATTTGATCTCTCTCCTAGCATTAGCTTATAGCTAGCACCTTGCTTTGTCTAATTTCCAGGTGCTGTTCTTGATGTACCACTACTTCAATGCTAAAGAGATCTACAATGCAATTCGTGTGTTCATTGCTGCATATGTCTGGATGACTGGATTTGGTAACTTCTCCTATTATTATGTGCGGAAGGATTTCAGTCTTGGACGATTTGCTCAGGTCCATTCTTAATTATTCCCACTGTTCGTGCTTTTTATCTGTAGAACTTCACTAACATGGTTCCACCTTCAACAGATGATGTGGCGCCTCAATTTCTTTGTGGCATTCTGTTGCATTGTCCTAAATAATGACTATACACTCTATTATATTTGCCCTATGCACACTCTTTTCACCCTCATGGTGTATGGTGCTCTTGGGATTCTAAACAAATATAACGAGATTAGATCAGTGATTGCTATAAAATTTGTTGCGTGCTTCTTGGTTGTTATCTTGGTATGGGAAATCCCAGGTGTCTTTGAGATAGTCTGGAGCCCCTTCACGTTTCTTCTAGGTCAGTGTTTCTTTGGAAACAGTTAGTGATTTTGATATTTGACACCTTTTTTTCTTCAATAAACTTAACAATGTTATTCACCTTGTGTGCAGGCTATAACGATCCTTCTAAACCAGATCTCCCCAGGTTGCATGAGTGGCATTTCCGATCAGGACTGGATCGTTACATATGGATTGTGGGAATGATATATGCTTTTTACCATCCAACTGTATGTCTTACCACTTGTTTTTACGTAGTATACTGGTATAACTGTTATGTTTCTTTAGATTCAGGGATAGTTTGAACCATCATCAGATTTGTTCAAAAGAGGGGCCAAAAGGTGTTTGACATCAATAAAATGTCGTCTATTTCGTAGGTTGAGAAGTGGATGGAAAAGCTCGAAGATGCTGAAACAAAAACGAAACTCTATATTAAGGCCTCTATTGTTACAGTTTCTTTAACGGTAATTATCAAACATCTGCAGCAAATTGTCTATTACATAGCCATCGTTTGATATGATCAGCTGGCTGTCTGGTGATCACAGGCTGGGTATTTGTGGTATGAGTACATTTATAAGCTCGACAAGATTACCTACAATAAATATCATCCCTACACATCCTGGATCCCCATAACGTATGTATATTTCCAGTTTATATCGTGTTCAAATCCGTTGGTATGCTGCAAAATCTGATGTTCCTCCACATTTGTTGCACTCAAAAGTGTCTACATATGCCTGCGCAACTTCACTCAAGAATTCCGGGCCTGCTCTCTAACGCTATTTGCGTAAGTTTTTTTTTAATAAAACACATTTTAGTTTTATGACTGAATTTTATGCTAATATTTGATGAATATGTGACCAACTTATTGGTTTGTTTGTCTGTTCTAGCTGGCTCGGAAAGATTACACTAGAAACATATATATCTCAGTTCCATATCTGGCTCAGGTGACCGTCTGCTGTTTCTGTACTTAACAATAGTCTTCGTTCTACCATTTGTGCTCCTGGATAATTTCCTTCAGACTCTAAATGACTGAAAATTATCTTGTTTACGTTGATGACTCCTGCAGATCAAAGGTACCCAATGGGCAACCCAAGTGGCTATTGACAATAATCCCAGATTACCCACTGCTTAACTTCATGCTCACTACTGCTATATACGTTGCGGTATGTACATCTTCCCTATGTATGACATTGAAGAGTTTAGTCCGTACAGCAATTTGCTTATGCTACCATTTATTCCCGCAGGTTTCCCACAGGCTCTTTGAACTGACTAATACGTTGAAGATAGCATTTGTACCTAGCCGTGACAACAAGCGTCTCTCACACAATTTTGTCACAGGAATTGTCATCTCAGTTGCACTCTACTGTGTATCATTTGTTCTACTTAGCATTGCAGGATATTAGCAAATGTAGCTTGTTTTCTTTTGGTTCTAGTTGGCGTTGTAGGGTATCAGCAAAGCTAGTATGATTTTTGGTGAGATCAAAGTCAACAGGCGAAGCAGATACACAGCCCGTAAACTGCCATTTCTTTAACCCTGAGCTTCAAGGTTTCATTTGGGTACCAATGGTGAAAATGAGTCAGGATGCACAATTCTGGAACTGGAAGAGTGTAAAATATTCAATGTGCACCAAGAGGGAATATGATAAAGTAGATATGTGCCTGTATAGCCGGCTAGCCGCTAAAATGCATACTGCGAGTGAACACGTCGTTTGTCGAAATCAGAAAGTTTTGTTGCTATTGAACACTTGAAATAGACACAATAATGACGAGAATCTGCACAGATTCTTTTTCCTTTATAAGATGCAGGGATATTGATCGCTGCCAACTCACAAACATGCTGCCATATGTTTTCTACCAGCTTACTGTCAAACCGTGTTATTAGTAGAGATAAATAATTCATACCGGCAAAAAACTGAAAAGCTCCTTTGACTAAAGCAGCTTTCCATTAAATGATTTCAAAAGATAAAAGAACATATACAATGCAAATGTAAGTGCTTGAAAAGTGTGTACCAAAAGAAAAATGGTTTCTCTTGCCATATGAAGCTAACTTGCTTATTTTATAGTGTGGTGTTTGATTAAGCACCAACACCTTGCATATAACAAATATTAACTAATAGACAATAAATCCCTATAAAGAGGAACTTGCATTAAAGACTGGCGCTAGCTAGTAGTAGATAATAAAATGGAAAAAGCCCATTTTACAGCCTTAAACTTTGTCCCAACTATATATTTCAACCTCTATCTCCAAAACCGGGTAGAAAAAACCCTCTAACAATAAATAAATAAAACCATCCATTTTAATTCATCGACCCATTCCAAAGCGGTTTTATCTTTGATATCTACCTTGCCATGACCCAATCATCTAAAAGAAAACTAAAAATTAAAATTATGAAAGGACCCACATGTTGGGATAATTCAAAGGTGCGCCTGCTCCCAGGTGAAAAAAAACTGACTTTCACATGTTAAAAAAATCCAAAAATAAGAATCATGTAAATGCTCTATCCTTATAGGCATGTCTAGTCTCATATTTGTGCCCCTTGCACATCTTAGTGTCTAAATATTTGCTTTTTTATTTTTTTAGAGCACATGATACTTTTTTTAATCAAAGTTCACAAGCATATATAGGAATTGAACGTTTACATGTGCCTTTTTTTTTGGATATTTTTACATTAAAAATATATATTTTGATTTTACTGCTCACTGCGATAGCACATAAGCTCGGGAGCTATTTCTCTACTCTCCGGCATGTCAGCTCCTCTTTACTTTCCTCTAATTTCTCCTCTCACTACTAGAAAACGCAAGAAAGCCCTAGGCTAAGTGGGGAATCACTATGGACTGAATTCTCCTAGTATAAAGTATGAAATGCGTACTCGATTTGTGGCGGGGACCGCTCTTGGCTTTCATGTCAAAACATTAGGTTTCTAAAGATTTTTTCAAGTAACCACTAGGCTTTAGAAGTTGCAAGTCCCTTCCCTTCTTCCTCCCCTCAAGTTTACATGTTGGCAATACCAGAATTTGGCAAACATATTATGGTTGCTATTTTTAGAAGCAACCTAGTGTTTGTCAATTTTATGGGCATGCCAACATATTGGGAAGTTAAAAATTGGCAATAACCAAGCAGACTCAGGGCCTGTTTGGTTAGGCTGTGACTGTTGACAAAGCTGCTGTTAGCTGGCTGTTTGGAAAAGGTGTTGTGGCTATAGGAAAGTGAACATATAGCTTTTGGTTGATCCAAATCATCTACAACATTTTAAAAAATGAGCACAGAAGCTTCAGCACATTGCAAAAAGCTAGCAAAAGGCAGCTTTTCTAAACAGCTGAATTTGCATAGCAAAGCCCACAGTTACCGTTAGCAAAAGCTGCTGAAAAGCTGACCGTTTGGTTGGGCTGTAGCTTTTTCTAGTGAAAAGCTGCTGAAAAGCCCAACCAAACACCCTCTCAAGGTCCGCCATCTCTGCGGTTGTGGGCTCCAAAGCTTGTCATTGTCCTTCAGTGACACCATGAAGTCTGGACCGTGACCAGCGCCATCTCTAGAGCTTGTTATTGACCATGACCAGCATCATTTCTTGGTCCCAACGGCGGTGTGAAAACCATGTCACCACCGAGATGCTGCCCATGACGAAGCACTGGGAATGTTGCCTGTCCCTTGGCATCGTGATTAAATCACTTGTGATGGAGTGGTTGGTGCTTTGCTTGACGTAGTGCCCAATCCGTCTCCGGTTTGCTAGCACGACACTCTAGAGGTGGCTCATGAGCAAGACCAGGAGATGAATGCGGGAGATTGGAGAAGGTTCGTGTTGTTGTACAAGGGAGGAGGACTGAGAGATGCTCGTCAACCAGCCATGGAAGTTGGTACATCACTTTCACGTGTTTTTTCAATGTTTTCGAATAGTTTTTGTTCGGGGATTTCACTGTCTTTTGGTTTTTCTTTCATCAATTTTCCACTATTTTTTTCACAACTATCTTTGTGAGTAAATGGAAGAAAATGCGCATAAATCTTGGATAGGAAAGATGCAATAGACTATAAAAATATATATGTATGCAGTAGATAATTATTGATAACTATAGTAAACAACTGTCAACAAGTGCAGTAGATAGCTAACAAAAATACAATAGATAACAATACATACAATAGATAAAAATACGCAGTAGAGAACAATAAAAAATATGGTAGAGAAATATATGCAATAGAGAACAATCAAAAAACATTGTAGGTAACTAAAAATATGCATTATAACAGTAATATACAAAAAGTTTATCAAAACATATCCAATCGGGATCTAGTTTTATTGCTCTCGTCGAAACAAAGATAATGGTGAAAATGAATTGTGATTTAGACACTTTGAGAGCAATGGCAGAAGAGAGAGGGATGGACGTGTTTTCCGACAATTTAATGCGGCTTCCAACCAATAAAGCTCATGTGATTAACACCAAAAATAGAACCTGTTTACCACAATATTCGTTGGTACAGATTCACTGGCTAGTATTTACATAAATATGAGCAGACCTTGCCAACTAGGAAGCCACACGAGTATAAACCAAAGTGGTTCTAGGTTAGGGGGTCACGTAAGTGGTTTTGATACTTTTGGTGATAGGTTGATTTTTCTTGGATAATAGTTGAGGGTATAAAGTCGATCAACTTTTCTCTACTAATATTTTCTAAGCAAATATAAAAAGGAGCTCACATTACATTAGATATCGATGCTTGTCAATATGGCTATATCTACACCCGGCTATATCTACACCCATGTAAACATCTTTACATTGTACATATGTGATTCGGTACATGCAAGTTTGGGTGCTTGAGTTTTAGGTTTAGGTACTTATGTATTTTGAAAAAAAAATCTCAAATATATTATAGATGTGTTCATCATGTTAGAACTTGTGCATCGACAAAAAAAAATGCAAAAATATGATCAAATGTGCCCTGCAGAAAAAAAATATGACAAAAGATTCAACTTATATTTTGCTCAGTGCAACTACAACTATTTGTCTTTTTTTGTACAACCACACATTTGATCATATTTTTTTCATTTTTTTTCGGGCGCACATGTTCTAACATGATATATATCTATGAATTATTTGAAAAATTTTGAGATCGCCAATTAGCTAAACCCTAAACACAAGCTTGCATGTACATTTTCTTTTTCCTACAAATTTACAGTTAATTATTCATAAACGTTGGTTTCAAAAATAATAACAATAAGTTATGCTTAAATGCTCTAAAATGGGAATGCAATTTATAAGTGATGCACAAGTTCTTTAAAAAGAGAATAAAATAAACAAGGGAAGAGAGAAAAATAACATTAAGTAATTTAATAATGTTGACATGCCTTATAGAAGCCAAAGGAGGGAGTAGTTACTAGATAGGTGGCTACTACGCACGTCTGTCGGTTGATCCAATAAAAAATCGGCCACGTCCACCGTCCGCCATGTGTCCCCAGAGTCCAATGAGGACGTACCCCCACACATGAGCAAGAAAAGCATAAATTATGGAGTGGCAACACAGGAAAATGTTCACATGTTAAGGGCTTGAAATCCAAACTTTCAAATGACGTAGTTTGCGAAATTTACATTCAAATCATGATTATTTTAGACTATTGTGTTTCTTACGGTGAGACCTTTGAAACAAGACCCTATTTGTATGTGCTATGGATAAGAAAACCCCATGTATGTGAGTTGAATGCCTTTAGAGCCATCTGGTCATAGCAACATAAAATCTATGCCTATGATTAATTTTTTCTGGCTATCAACATCTCTCCACCATGATGCAACAACTAATTATGGTGACACCAAACACGTGCATGCAACACTTTTTCTACCTATGCAACATAAAAGAACACCGTTACAACAAGTGTGATTGCACATGAAAATTACGTATGCAACATTTTTGCGTACTTATGCAATATGAAGTTCATTTCACAACAAATCTCCATTATGTGCAACAGAATAAATAAAAAATCATGTGCAGTAAAACGATGAGTGTATGCAACAAATTTTCGTACATCACAATAAAGCACCATCTAATGAAATAAATCATGGAAAACCGAATGCAACATGTACAACAGAGAAAACTAATGTATGCACAAAGTAGATATACATGTGCGGCACAGAGGCACATGTGCTAACGGGTAACCTAAATGTATGCAATTGAACCCGAGAACCATCGCAGCAAAGATCTAAATGCTATTACAACAAACACCAAAATATTTCTTAAGCTCTTGTACATCATGCCAAATTCAAACCTTCTGTGGTGTGCTGCCATCGGTCGAATCCATCCAACCAACCACGTAGCAAACTGTCATATTCTATCATAACCCGTACCTTCCGATGTAGCCAATTTAACGCATCTCAAATTGCCGTGGCTTCCAACTATCTCTCCAACGCAATAGCCAAGCAACAAGCACGGCCTCCTCTGCCTTTTATCCTCGCCCATGGCCGTAGCTCCCCTTCGAGTTGGTCATATGGTGCCTGCTCATCCACGAAGGGCGTGGCGCCATGGCGGCGTAGGACAGAGAGAGCAGGAGGACGCGGCGGCGCCGAGGGTCTCGAGCAGCGGCACGGCTAATCCGGTTGGCGAGAGTGCACTTAGAGCACGAGAGGGATCGAGAGAGATGAGTGGAGATAGCGCATGAGGCGATCAACGGTAGGGCACACGAGTAAGAATCCAATGATCCTGCCGTCCTTGCAAGGATAGCAGGAACATAATTCTCGCTACGCAACTATATGAAAGCGGAGCCGAAGCATACACAAGCCATGCTACGCTGGCAATAGCATATCAGCAGCATTTGCATTAAAACTAATCCAAAACGATGCAGATAAACCAACACAAATAAATACGTCTGATCCATCAAAACATGGAGACACTAATCTGTATAACAACCTACACCTTCTAAGACAAGGAAAAACAAAGATCTAATACCAAGGACATTACTACTTTTAAGTAGTAACGGCGTAGCTGACGAACATCTGACATATGTTGTACGTAATGACCATCCACGATGCTGAGAAATTACGACAGCATAGGGAAGGTATCATGATGGATGGTGGAGGGCAACTGCGTATCTTGCTCATGGCTCTAGCCCACATCCCAGAGCAACTATGACAAGCAACTGGCAAAATGGCATCAATTTCAGTTTCTATTCGCTGCTCTTTCCCTCTCCTGCTTGTTGTGCGGCCTCTCGAGGACACGCTTTGCCTCACAAGATGGAAAATTGGTCAGGTCATAATACTGTGGAGCTATATCGATCAGCCTACACCCAAAGTACAAGAAACGTCAAGATTTCTATCAAATCTTCAACCTTTACAATGCCCAGCACTGTTCAGACAAGGACTTACCATTCTCCACGGATATCAGTGACCGTGCGGATGAAATTCCTGGTGGTCAAAACATACTCATTGTAGATGACCCACTCCGGCTTATGGTCCATACAATTCGAGGGATGAAGATGGACAACCTAATGAACAAACGTGAACAAACGTGTGAGTGTTGCAGGGTGGAGAGAAAGATGGAGCGCCTCCCTCCCCCGCCCCCGGCCTCGCCCGCACCACCAACCCCGCCGCCGCCCTCTCCATCGCCACCACCCCCTCCGCTGGTCCTTCCGCCCCACCTTTCGCCCAACCCAGATCGCCACCCCGTCTGTCCCCTCCGCGCCTCACGGGGTCCCCCCACCCCCCCTCGCGCGGTGACCCTTTTTCAGATCTAGATTCAGTTTGCTTTGTCCCGGAGACGCAGCTCCAGAATGTTTCCCCGGGCCCTCCATGCAGCTTCCAAAAGCACGATCCAGGTGCTTCGAGTTCGGGGCTGCAGCTGGCTATGCTCCCTCCCAGTGGGCAATCCCCCCAAATCCCAGCAGGCAATGCAGCTCATATCCACCAGCCTTTATTCCCTCAGCAGGAGCAGGTAGCCCGTTTGAATGAGAGACAAGATGGCTCGCAGGAAGCAGCATTGCGCATTGAAGATCCGGGCGGCCCGTGGCAGATGGTCTTGGGAAGGCGCGGCAGGTTTAACACCAAGAACAGCTTTGAATCCCAGCCACCTACCAATTCGGCCCCTTCCAGACTTTCTTTGCTTCTTAAAGAGAAGGCCGCAGGATGCTGCTACCGTTGCTTCAGCCCTCACCACTTCATCGCCTCCTGCCGCGACCCGCCCAGATGCCTAGTCTACAGGAGATCCGGCCATAAGGCCCGCTGGTGCCCGTTTGCGAAGCGCGCCGGTGCTCCGGCGTTGAAGGCCAAGCAACAGGTGCTCCCAACTAAAGCAGATTTCCCTCCGCTCAGGAAGATGGAAGGACGGGCGGCCAATGCCTGGTCCGGCCGACCAGAAAACATCCGCTGTTTCAACAGGTTGACACCTCGGAAGGTGCAGGAGGAACGAGATCTCACGTCCAGAGGAATCATCGTCCTCCTAATCACCAGGCACCTGCAGAGCTCCAACCGACAGATTCAGCGCATCCTCGCGGATTTCTTCGACTTCAGAAGGGAAGATGTACAGGTCACAATGCATGGACCTAAGGAGTACCTGGCGATCTTCAAGGACACAGAGATGCGTGACGAAGTTCTTCGTAAACCCTTCGTGGATGAAGAAGACCTCCACCTCCGCTTCCGCCCCTGGTCGAGATTGGCAACAGGTAACGTCAACCAACCGCGATTCAGGATGCGGCTCTGCATTGAGGGGGTCCCCAGATCTAAGTGGGGACCAGAAGCGGTTGCAGCAATCCTTGCCCATGCTGGCCTGCAGGACGGAGGTTTCGACGAGCCATTAGCTGAGAAAGAAACAGGATGTATGAGAGTTTGGATCACATCTCCAGACCCACAGGCAATCCCTGCTGCTGGAGTGTACTACACAGATGAGAGTTTGAGGAGGCCGCCGTCGTCTGAACAGGGATGTTCTGACAGCTCGCTTCACGGGCTGCTCCAGCACCAGCGCTCCCTGCCCCAGGACCAGCCGCTGCGCTTGATGGCGCACCCGATCCTCATCCATGTCGACCAGCTCATTGACTACGACCCACCGAAGATGGAGCCCCCTTTCAGTGGATCAAGCCCGATCAGCCTGGGAAGCGGCGAGCTCTCGCCTCCCTCCTCTGGGTCGTTCAGGGGATCTGAAGCCCTTTCCTTCCATTGGGAGCTGGGCATCAAGGATGACTTCTCTCTTGCGAGACGTCGGCCGGTGCTGGAGCGCCTGTCCCGCCCCCCGCCACCAGACAGGAACCGCAGTCGCAGCCCCCCTCCGCGGGGGCCCGGGAGACGGGCTTCGGGCTGGGACGTCCCTCCGACAAGGACCTCTAGCAGAAGCCACGAGCAGGGAGACCAATCCGCCTATGGACGCAATAGGAGGGGAGGAGGACGCCGCCGAGGCTGCTCAGCGTCTGAAACCAGCCCGGAAGACAATCCATAGGAAGATGACGGCGCAGTGCGTGAACGCTCAAGATCCCCAGGCTGGCGGTACAGGCCTTCGCGTTCTCGAGAGTTTGCACAGCTAGGAAGCGAGCCTTTAGCAGAGCTCATCGCGCAAGCCCGGTGCCTCTCAATGGACAATGCCACTAGCAGCGACCCCATGAGGGACGAGGCCGATGCCGCCATGCTCCAACCGGCGCGGCGTCCGGCGACAGGCAGACAACACGGTCACCAGGTCGACCAACAAACCATACAGCAAGAAGATTTGCACGCCCCGGCCACGGAAACAGACTCAGGAGGATCGGAGGTGGATGACGACATGACGCTCGCCCAGTTCAGACAGCTGGTCACGCGCTCATTGCCGCCTCCGCTGATCACTTCCGCGCCATGCACTAGAAGCAAAGCTAAGCTGGCAGAGCAAGCCGGAGCTAAGGGCAAAGAGAGACTGAACAAGGGCAATAAAGGGGGCAAACGCAGTGGGCCTCTCAATGATGGAAAGAGCCCGGTCAGTGCTAATGAAGAAGCTAGGTATTCTCCAGGCTGAAGAAGATCCCGCGGCGGTTCACTTTGCCCGCTACAGAGACTTGTTCAAAGAACCCTTGACAGAGGACACAGTCGTAGCTTTTGCTACTCTTGCCGGCGCGCTGGGCAAGATCGATGTCACCGCGGCGCTCGGCGCCGCAGCCTAGTTTGCCTCTAATGCTGGTTGCCAGGAGCTTTGTCTCTCCTTATGTTTAGTTTTAGTTATCTAGCTTTCCCGTTGGTTGTGGCCTTCTCCTGGCCTCTAGTTGTTCTGCTGGACAATCTTTTGTTGCGCTTCTCTGTTGAAGTTGCTCCCAGGCCGGCCAGTTTGTTGGCTCAGGCTCCCTCGTGTATGCGCTATGCGCCCGATGTTTTAACTTGTTTTCTCTTCCTCCCTTTAGCGGTGCACCTTTTCTTCGCGGACAAAGGTCTCAGCAAAATGAACCAAAGCATCAGCTTCACCCAACACAGGTGCAACAGGAAAGTGAAGTCATCCTCTTTATGTCGCACAACCTGAGAATTCTCTCATGGAACGTACGAGGGCTAAACAGTAATGCGCGAAAAAACTGCAGTGCGAGAGGCTGTGCATCAATACAGGGCAAATGTTGTTTGCTTACAGGAGACGAAATTATCCCAAATAGATGACGGTCTAATCGCCCAGGTGCTAGGAAATGTTTTTCTACACAGCTACTGTTTCCTACCCACCAATGGAACCCGGGGAGGGATCATTATAGCTTGCTCAAACCAGCTCTTCAGCATCACAGATCCAACGCTGAAATCGTACACGTTAACAGCCACTATTAACCACCTTCACTCAGACCTTAAATGGTCTTATACGGGGGTGTATGGACCTCAATCAGAACAGGACAAACTCCTTTTCCTTCAAGAACTTAGACAGCTAAACCCCATAACGATGGACATATGGCTGATCACAGGGGACTTTAACCTCATTCTCAAAGCATCTGACAAGAGTAATAATCAAATTAACACGTGGCTAATCCGAGCCTTCAGAGCAGTGACGGATGACCTTCAAATCCGCGAGCTAAGGCTGCATGGACGCAGGTTCACATGGTCCAACGGACAGCACACGCCGACGATGTCAAGTATCGATAAAATGCTTTGCTCCGCTGAATGGGATGTCCAATTTCCAGACATAACTCTCCAAGCCTTATCCTCGATGATCTCAGATCACTCACCACTGATGCTTACAGGACAAGACCGTGAAACCAACTCCAAATCGTTTAAATTTGAAGATTGGTGGATGAAACTGTCGGGCCTAGAACAAGAAATTCACAACTGCTGGTCCAAACCAGTGCTCACCTCAGATTCTCTCCGACACCTTCACATCAAGCTTACATGACTCTCCAAAAAGCTGCTAACCTGGAAGCATAACCTCGTTGGCAATACCAGGATGCAATTTGCCATTGCGATAGAAATCATTTTGCAGCTTGACACAGCATAGGAACGTAGACAGTTATCTCCCCTCGAGCACGCGCTTAGGACCTGCCTGAAGAACAAACTCCTGGGCCTCGCAGCAGTGCAGAAAGCTCGAGCGAGACAGAGATCCCACCAGCTCTGGATCAGAGAAGGAGATGCAAATACGAAATTCTTTCAGCTAAAGAACAATGCAAGAAATAGGCAAAATCAAATTCCTTATCTGATGGCTAATGGTCAAGAAATCTACAGCCAACAGCAAAAGATGATAATTGCCGAAAAGCATTTCACTGATTTTCTAGGCACCAAGGAACAGCGTACACTCACTCTGAACTGGAGCTCGATTGGCATACAGAGGACGAACCTATCCTATCTAGAGGTGGACTTTACTGAGGAAGAGATCAAAAAAGCTATTGACAGCATGCCAACAGGCAAAGTACCTGGACCAGATGGTTTCACCAACGGGTTCCTCAAGTCCTACTGGCATATCATAAAAGATGATTTCACCCTAGCCATCAAACAGTTTGCTGATATCCGAACTAACAAGCTCAATCTCTTAAATGAAGCGGACATCGTGCTCATACCGAAGAAGACTCAACCGGCTGACATAAAAGATTACAGGCCGATTAGCCTCGTCCACTCCTTCGGCAAAATCGTGACCAAGATGATGGCGGCTCGACTCGCCCCGGAACTGAAGAAGATGATCTCCATGACAGAGCGCGTATCTAAAAGGACGAGCAATCCAAGACAACTACCTTTTCAGCCAAAACATCATCCGATCATTGCACAAGAGCAAGACTCCCGCCCTCTTCCTTAAACTAGATATACAGAAGGCCTTCGACTCAGTTAGTTGGGAATACATGTTTGAATTACTTGCCGAATTGGGTTTTGGAAACAGGTGGCGCAATTGGCTTGCCAGCCTGCTTAACACCTCCTCCTCTCGGATCATTGTCAATGGCAAGAAGACAGAAAGGGTTTGGCACAGACGGGGAGTTAGACAAGGCGACCCCCTCTCCCCCCTCCTCTTCATCCTAGCAATAGAACCCTTGCAGCTGCTTATCCGAAAAGCAATGGAGAGAAACCTGATCAAGTCAATCAGAGGAGTGCCAAAGGATCTCAGGATCTCCCTATACGCAGACGACGCGGCTTTGTTCGCTAATCCAGAGTTAGGGGAGATAAGAGCGATCATACAGTGTCTTCAAGTTTTCGGATCTGCTACAGGGTTGCACACAAATATCCTGAAGAGTGAGGTTTTTCCAATCGGATGTCAGCATATTGACCTCCAACCTTTCATCCAGCTTTTCCCCGCCTCTTTCAAGCAATTTCCATGCAAGTATCTTGGTCTGCCGCTGCGCATAGCTAGATTAAGAAGAGCAGATCTGCAACCAGTGTTTGATAAGCTCTCCACGAAGCTAGCAGGATGGAAAGGGAAATTCCTTAACAGGGCAGGGAGGCTAGCACTTATCCAATCAGTTCTAACGCCATGTTTAGTCTACCTCCTCTCGGCTTTCAAACTGCAAAAATGGGCGATCAAGAAGGCCGAGAAACTCATGAGAACTTTCCTCTGGAAGGGGGATGAAATCTGCTCAGGTGGCCACTGCTTAGTAAATTGGAGACAGGTCTGTAAACCAAAAGATTTAGGAGGACTGGGCATTAAGGATATCCAGAAATTTGGATCAGCGTTGCGGCTAAGGTGGCTATGGATGGAGTGGAACTCAGACCCGAAACCGTGGAGGGGACAGATAACTCCATGCGATGAAAATGACAGAAACCTCTTCGATGCCTCAACGTCGATCACAGTAGGTAAGGGCGACAAAGCTAAATTCTGGACATCCAAATGGCTAGATGGACGAAAACCAATGGATGAGGCGCCGGCCCTAGTTGCAATCGTCAAAAGGAGAAATAATTCGGTCCAATTCGAGCTGACGAACAACCAATGGCTAGCACCGCTTCGCAGAATCAGCACGCAGGAGCAGGTGCGACAGTTCATCAACCTCTGGAACCTAATTGCCCAGACCCCGCGGAACCCACAATGTGAAGATACCATAAGATGGCGTTGGACGAGCTCGAATCAATACTCCGCACAGTCAGCTTACAGGATTCAGTTTCAGGGATCTATCCTGTCAGTGCAAAGCGAATACATTTGGAAAGGAAACGCCGAAAACAAGTGCAAGATGCACGCCTGGCTGGCGCTTCAGAACAGACTTCTCACAGCAGATAGACTGCAAGCCAGAGGGTGGCCAAACGGGGCGATTTGCACGTTCTGTGGAATCCACTTAGAAACGGCGTTGCATTCATTCTTGAGATGTGCTTTTGCTAGACAAGTTTGGCGAAGAGTTGCCGCGCTAAACGGATTGGACCCCCTTCAATTCCTAGGGCATGCAACTGACACGCTACAGTCCTGGTGGGAAGCTTGCGGCGCAGAACTGAACGACAACGAGAAGAGGAAGAGATATGGCATCCTCATCTATGGTCTTTGGAGCCTCTGGAAGGAAAGAAATGGGAGGATTTTCGAAAACCATTGCAAATCTTTTGAAGAAGTTGCTTCCAGCACTGTGGACAGCATCTGAGCTAGAAACAGAGCCTTCCAGCGGGAGATCTCTGAGAACGAAAATCTTGCCTTGTAACAGCTAGCCACTATCACTTCGGCTGAGCGCGTTTTTTGTTGTTTTCTTGTAAAATTGTTTTGTTAAAGACGTTGTTTCCATATCCTCTATAAGAAAGGCAGAGCTCCTGCCATTTTCTTAAAAAGATGGACAACCTGGTGGGGGAAGAAGGTCAGCAAGCTGCAATACAACACCCCGTGCAAAAAAACTAGATGAGCAATCAGAATACCAACCTGATTATCTTTAACAGTCAAGTAATGACCAGTTCGCTCCAGGTGAGCGACCTGCATAAAGTACCCTGAAAGCATAGCTTTCCTGATATTGACGTAGTACTCACGACTGTTGAAATCCGTGCTGCACATCCTGAGGTTGAATCTGGTCATGATGCGAACAAGCTGTTGTCTCACATTATCAGCAGACTTCATCGCTCGGGCATTGACAAAATTCTCGTAACACCATGTGGGATCCTCATCTATATTGCCAAAAATTAAGATTGTTAGGCCATAAAAACAAAGTATAGATCAAATGAAATTGGTTATGGGCTTACTGCTTTGCTTGTATGCATGGTACACATTCAAAAGTGTCAGATGGTCCCCATCAACGTGCCCAAATCGAGCCTTCGCCTCATCAGCAGCCTTCTGTGCCTCCCTAGGCCGCAGAAAGCAATTGGGTACTAGAGAAAGAATATGGTAATAACAGACGAAGTCCACGGTTGGTCAGCAGATGCAAAGAGGCGAGACGATGCCATTTGCTTTGTCAGAATAACTCAACATACAGCAACTATCTGCATCAGCCTAAACTGTATGATCATTTCGATCAATAGCTCAAGAAGCCAGGTGCATGACAGTTGCTGATGACAGCTCAAAATAAGACACGTACAAGAAAAATATTGGTAGTGCACATGCACTAGTCCACATGCAAGAGCATATGCTAGAACCATGGCATTTTGCGTGCACCATTTATTTGCTTGCTCGAACTGGACCATTGACTCGACGTCGATTGCCTGCCCGTCATGGCACACATTTGCAGTTGTACTATCACAATTGTAGCATGTCCGTCTGCTTGCTTCAGATTTTTTATGATGTTATTCCCGACAAGGGGATCAAATTCTTGTTGTCCTTGCTTGTATCAACTCAAGCTGTCTGCAAAGGAGTGAAGTGGTGATTCAGGCTACCGATCCGAATGAGTGAAGTGGTGGTTCATGCTTACTGATCCGCCCACGAGTAATCTCCTTGCTGTATTCTCTGTCGCTTTATCTATAAAAATAAATCCTCTGTCGTGGAACTGTTCTTCCAGGCTTCCAGCGACTGCTCAAGCAGCTGAACAGCAGACCAACGCTGACCCGCGGCTAAGAGCCAAACGCTGCCTCCACATAGGCTGCCAAAATCATCAGCCGAGCTACTACCGTAACAGTGCCCAGCAGTTGAGCACTCTGTTGTCAGCTAGTCATGCTCGCAAGTCGCAACCAAAAACGCAGGAGCATTGGTCCCCGGCCAGAGCAGCCCCAGCATCAGCGTGTCACGGTCTAGGTTGTCGCCGCGATAACTGGAGAGAGACACGGACGCTCTCTTCTCACGTGTTGGCTGGAGCTGGAACGCCGGATTTTCCTTTTTTTTCCCATCCAGAGCCGAGAAGGATGTTTGTTGCCTGCAAGTAAAATATACCGAACGAATTGACTCTGCCGTGTTCCATGCCGTGCGCCACAAACCTCTTCTCCGGCGGCTGGATATGGATGAAACACCATCTTTTCGGCTATAGCTCTGTTGTCAAGACCAACTGAGCGTCTAGTTATGAAGTTTAACTAGACGTGTCGCTGTCGCTATCGCTGTCGCGTATTTCAAACAAACTACGAATTGTGAGTAGAGCCTTGGAAACGCATCCTCGATAAGCACGGTGCGAGAGCCACGAGGGAGAACGGCAGAGTACTGTACAGCGCGCATCAGAAATCACTATAGTAAAATCAGTGTAGCAATGCACCGACAAAGATAGCACGCTTCCCTGCCATTGCTTTTCGAGTTGCTTTTGACCACTCAGATGGACTTGAACTCAAATCCATAGAACTTAGGATATGCATGATCGAAGGCTTATTTTGTGGCAACTAAGCTTAGCCAACGTATAGTATGTCATAAAAATGTCGTTAATAAGTGTGGTAAAAATTGAAGAAAAGTTAAATCTATAATACATAGACCATATATAATAAATATATCTAGACAATTACAGCCACATACCAAACTTTTACCGAGAAATTACTGGAACCACACAGATTCTTTATTATACATATTCCCATGTGTTATATGCCCATGTGATTTAGTTCATAACTAAACTTTGCCAAATCAGAGTTATGCAAGTTTGACTTCTTATAGCCACTATTTGGTTAGTGCCATACATGTGGTGCTCCCCACTTGTCATACACACAAACGTTTGCTAAACTTTGCATAACTTGTGGGAGCCAATTTGAGCATCACAAGAAGTGTGTCAAGCAACAAATTGAAAAAATTGACAAGAAAGTTTGGCAATGCGTGGTATCGATCAAACCAATATGCCCTAACTATTTGACTTAGTAAGCCTAGCTCAAGAGGATTCTACAATTAATTTCTTTAAATCCTAAAGGCCACTTAAGCATGGCAAGTTGTAAACCTTTAGTCCCATATTGCTAATTAAAGTGGAAGAAGATCACCTTATAACGGTGGTGCTCCACACTCCTCTAAAGCAATACGAGGAGAGTAAAGAAATACCACACACACTCACCTCACTTGGCCGGGCACGACATGGCGTGATGAAGGGCGCGGGCACATGACATACGTGTAAATGGTCCAATGAATTCGGGTTCCTCAAGTGGGCAGTAGTCACGTAATTATCGGATCTAAAACCACGTGACAGCATGTCTCTAAGAAGTCCTTCCTTCAGACGATCTGCGCAAGAATCAGTCAGCGTGCACCAGATGACGAAAGAGCAGGTCTCCAAAACATCCACCTTTAAGACCATATACACGTAAGGACGAATAAGGTTTTTAGAAAGTGATCACGTGACGGCTCACTACTATTCGATCTACTGTGACGTCTGCACTGCATCGGTCTCGTCTTGGCATCGACTTCTTCGCTGCGTCCACTCTTACAGCGACAACTCTTTGCATCGCTTCCAATAACATCTTAATTCACCAAATGGATTTAATTAAGGTGATGCTTCCATTAATGTGTGATCTAGACATGTATTCTGAGATAGACTTTCTTCCGTTAATCATGTCTAGGTTTAGTTATGTCTTTCTAGTCATATTGTATTTTCTAATTAAAATTCATCATATTATTGCCTAATTAAAATCCTCATCATCTTCATCCAAATAAGCCTGCAAGTGGAGCTCTGCACAGCAGAATGAACACCACTGTCCACTGTTACAATTCCGTAAGCCGCATGCCATATTCCCCCAGAATGACACCGGATAAATAAGCGTGACAAACAATCTTTAAAGGCTAAGCTACTATGCGATGCTCACTTTGAAGTTTTTCATGTTATTCTTGCTATCCTTGTAAAAAATGTGGGCAGATTACCCAGGACCACAATGTAAGCTCACTTGATCTTAATCCAGATTTTAGATCAACCACCTTCACAATATTTGTAGCCAGCTTCTCTGCCTCTCCAGTGTAAGAATGCGGTGTCAGCTCCAAAAGCCTTGATCGCGCCTCCTCTGGTAGGTCTAGACCTTCAATGAATTGCCGTATGCTGTCCTTGGTCACAGCCTGGCCTCTAGTCATTTCCTTCAGTTTCTCATAAGGTTCAGGGATCCCATACCTTCGCATCACCTACAAAGATTAACCGTAAAATATGATATGCCTGATGTGGAAAGATAACAATTGTTATGGCATTGAGACTACTTGAGAATATCAATGCTTGCATAAATACAGTGCAGACAGATACCCTTGCCTAATGCAATACTGGGGCACGATAACACGATAAGCATATAATCTAGTAACTTTTATGAAGTAAAAGCATCTCAAGAGCCATCGAAACTTCATAAATGTACCAGTATAACAAACTCCATGGAAGCATAGCACTGTGACAGCAACCAGAATCAAACTGAAGGGAGGATGAACAGAGCAAAGTAGAATGTCTTACTGTCTGTATTGGCTCTGCAAGGACCTCCCATGTTTGCTCCAAGTCTTCAGTCAAACGGACATTGTTCACCTGTACCACGGCCAATTGAGCAAAAAATGAGATAAAAAATGAATCAATCATAATTAATTGCCCAAAGAGCCAGCTAGTTTAACCAAGTTATCTGAGGTCGCTGATAATATCGCATATTAAATATACAACATTCCCATGCAAGGGTCCAAAAATGCATGTGCAGTAAACAAAGGATTATCAGTTAATATTGGACTCAATTTCAGTGCAACTACTAATTAATTAACAATTGGGTAATCACCTAGCAACCTCTATCAATGTATTTTTTTCTGTCAGTCCAAAAACACTGCAAGGGCAATAATAACAATCACATAAATAGTCTCCGTTACTTGGCGACTATCATATAGTCGGAAAATGTTCCGAGATTTAGATTAACTGAATTATGTATAAATGGACAAAATTCAAGTACCTCGCAAATTGCAGTTCCGTACTTAGATATATATAGTCAAGAACAATATTGAAGGCACAAGCAAATCAAACATGAGGAGCTAAAAGGACAAGTTCTGGGCCACCTACCTGGAGCTTCTTGATTCCGTTCATTGTGGCTTTGTAAGCCAAGAGTGAATGTCCTAATCCAACACCCAAGTTTCTCAAAACAGTTGAATCTGTGAGATCACGCTGCCAATGATGTAACACGGCGATTCATTGGTAATGATATCAATGGTATATACACATAAAGGTTAACTTGTTGTCTTGCATGGGTATTAGATATACAAGTAACACAAGTTTATTCAGTCGTTGCGGATTGGAGAAGTGGAAATTGAAGTGTAGAAGTGGTAACATTACCTGCATCCTTGATATTGGTAGCTTCATGCTTAAAGTATATAAAGTACCATTTGACACACTCAAATTGCCATCACTATTTTCAAAATCGATGGGATTGATTTTGTGAGGCATTGTGGAGGATCCAACTTCACCAGCCTTTGCTATCTGAAACAATATGGCGGTTGCAATAAGTTAAAATGGAGGCAATAAGTCAATATCACTAGCTTCTTTTTCTCACAGTATTGAATGGAATCTTTTGATGACAGTCTACTCTTTATAGCTTTACCTGCTTGAAGTAGCCTAATGATATATAAGACCACATGTCTCTGTCAAAATCAGTCAAGACAATGTTGAACTGAACAAATAAATTGAAGAGCTTTGAGATATAGTCATGAGGTTCAATCTGCAAAGAGGACAAATACGGCATCACAACAAACAATGTTGATGGATATCATCACCCAATTATTTCAGAGACATAATTAACTAAATAGAAAGACCAATAGCAGCGAAAGCCAGTGTCATGGGCTCACAGTGCAAGAATATTGTGAGATATGTCACATCTCCAAAGAAAAAATATATACTGTTCAAGACGTGAAAAAGCAGAAGGAACAAAAAAACAAAGAATAAAAATCACCTGAGTAACATAAGGATTGAACTCCAAACCTAAGGATCTGACGAACTCTTCTGCCACCTTAGGCCAGTCAATTTCCGGATATGCAACTACGTCAGCATTGTAGTTTCCAACAGCACCAGCAAATTTCCCTAGTATCTTGACCTCAGCAAAACTCTTTCCAATATCAGATAATCTGGCTGCAAAATTTGCCATCTCTTTTCCCAGAGTTGTTGGTGATGCCGGCTACAAGTAGGAAGGTGATAAATTAAGCTAGCATTCCAGGCATATCAGCATCAAACAGCTAGATCTTGACAAGTTCATGACACAGACATACTAGCATCATGCAGTTTAACAGTGTTGTCTATTAGTTTTGGACTATTGTGCTAAACTCTGAAGTGCACCAATACTGAAGAATGTCTTTCACCTTTATATTTTCAGCAGGAGTGGTTTTATTTATAGAATTAAAAAAATTAAAGCTGGATATTTCTCCAAATAAATGAAAGAAACAATTAAACAAAGCTTATCTGACCTGGAAAAAAAGTAACAGTAGGATCTTTTCAATTTCCTATTTGGCGTTTTAAAAGAATGCTAAATTTGTTGTGATTTACACCCCCTGACGCCTTGGGAGCAGCGGAGTTGTGAACTTGACCAGTTGCACAGTTCCATCTTTTGTATATAGGATCATTATTCATGCTCTCTTATTGCAGCAATGGCAAGTGAACATAACAAAGCTCAAATAATTGTTTCTTAGCACACTATATTACACAAAAGGACAGTTGAGAGTCGCATATAGACAAAATCTGCGGCAAAACCAGCGTCAAATTAATTCAAAGCATTATTAAATATGAAGAGACAATAAATCAGATATTCATTAATTTCACACCAATAAGTACACGAGCATTACTGAAGATATTCAGAAGTTAAAAGGTGGCCTCCATACCTGTCCATGTGTTCGAGACAACATAGGGACGTGAGCACTTTGTGTTGCCAAGGAACATATTGCATTGCATACATCAATCATCACAGGGAACATAACTGTGTTTACCCCCTCTTTTAGAGCCAATGCATATGACAAGTTGTTGATATCTTCAGAAGTACATCCAAAATGGAAGAATTCCAACACCTGGGAAAACAAGCTCAGATGACAGTTCACTTCACAGCTAACCAGAAGTAAACACACACATATCAAGATTATTTCTTCAAAACTGAATGTCAGCATACCTTTTCAACCTCTGGATTTGAGCTGCATTTCTGCTTCAGAAAGTACTCAACAGCTTTCACATCATGGTTAGTTACTTTCTCAATTTGTTTTACTTCTTTTGCATCATCAATGCTAAAATCCTGGATAACTGCATCCAAGAAGAGCTGGGCTTCCTCGCTGAATGCTGGCACCTCAGTGATCTCGGGAATTTGTGAAAGTTTCAGCAACCATTTGACCTGCGGAACCAAAAGCCACTTCAGATAAGTAATAGACCACTGCACTAGCAAATCAACCCAATTTCCATGTTGTACACAAGAATCAAAATTATGCGCCATGATACATATAGTACGCACGGACCACAAGCTATCCAAAGAGCAATACCTCAACCAGGATGCGGTATCTGATGAGGCCGAACTCGCTGAAGAAGGGCATCAGGTCCTTGACAAAGCGGAAGTACCGCCCGTCCAGCGGCGACAGCGCCATCATGCAGAATGTGTCTAAGCCCGTCGTCTGCTCAAACTCCTCCACCGACCTCGCCGCCCAATCCAGGGGAGCACTCATCTGATCAACAGGCGCAAAAGACGCATCTCATAAGCAAAACCAATCATCACTGCTTAAACTGGAGTTGCGAGTTCTACAGGAATCCTCGTCACCTCGCCGGAAGTTCCGGCTGCCACGGATGCAAAGCAGCGGAGGTGCCGCGGCGGTGGGAGCGGGGGCCCCGGGGAGGACGGCGGCTCTCAGGGCAGCGGTCAGGCGTGAGGAGGAGACCGCTGCGGCGATGGAAGCGGTGGTGGCCTGGGGCTTGAGAGACGGCGGCGCCGACATGCTTGGGGGAAAGCGACGGGGTCGGGTTAAAACCCTAATAGTTCACAACAATCAATCATAAGAACATGGAATTAGTCAATTACCTTCACGGGAATGTCGAGACGGAGAGCCGGAGAGGTAGGAGGAAACCGGGGTTGCGGACGCGGAGGCCGAGCGCAAGGTTGAAATCCAGCGCGGGGAGAGGCGGCGGGTTGACGCGGAAGCGGTCGAGGCGGATGTTGGCGACGCGGGCGGCGGGCGCGGAGGGGTAGAGGAGGAAAACGAGGCCGGCGACGAGGGCGAGGAGGACGAGGAGCGGAAGCGTGCGGGTGGAAAAGCGGCGGAAGCAGGGGACGCGGCGCGGGCGAAGGCGGAAGAAGACGGGGGAGGCCGGGAGGAGGACGAGCGTCGGGGGAGGAGGAGGCGGCGGCGGGGGGGCGTAGGCGGCTGCGGGGTAGGCGTAGGCGGAGCAGGGAGGGAGCAGCGGCGGCGGCGACTGCAGGGGCGACGGCGACGGCGGGAGCAGAGGAGGCGAGCGGCGGCGACGGCGACTGCAGGCGCAGGGGCGAGGAGCGGCGGCCGCGGCGGGAGCAGGGGCGGGGAGCAGGGGCAGCAGCAGCGGGAGCAGGGGCAGGGAGCGGCGGCGGGAGGGAGCGGCGGCTCTAGATCGGGAGAAGGGAGTTATAGGCCGACCGGATGCGTCTCAGGCTCTCACGGGTGATTTAGGCCAGTTCTTTTGGCGGATTCTCCTAGAATCTGTCTTCTCCTCAGCTTTCTCCAGAATCTGTCCTCTTAAAATTTTTCACAATCTGAATTAAGAAGATCCTGGGGAGTTCAGATTGTGGGAAATTTTGAAGGGACAGATTCTGGGGGAAGCTGGGGAGAGGGCGGATTCTGGGAGAATCTGCCAAAAGAAACTGGCCCTTAGGGTTTGAGGTATCCGGACGTATCGGTAGAGTATCGGTGGAGTATCGGGAATTATTTTCTTATTTTAAAATTAGAAAATTACCGATACTTCTCGGATACGGTATCCGGGAGTATCCGATACGTATCAGTATCTGATACGGTATCTGATACCGGTACGGTATTTTTGGGCCGTATCCGCGTAACGTAGACCTCAATCATTGCAACTGAGAGAACTTGCTGTGTACTTCATCGCAGGTTTCTGCTTTTCTGGGATTTCTTTGGGTTTTTGCAGCCTGGGCGTATGCTGAGGTTCTCTTTCACAGGAAAAATGCTGCTTCTCTTAAAACGTAAGTAATTGTTACTTATTAAGTAGTAGCTTGTCTTTTAAATTTGTCTCTGAACAGAAATCTCTGCTTATGTTACAAGAACCATAGCTCAATATATCTTACTTTTGCCAGTTGATGTATTTTGTCCTTTCATCTTGGTATGCATATTACACCATTACATATTGCTTTGAATGAAACACTGCTAGTATAGTATTATCATCACAATGACCTTCTAGAAGGACTCTTATTGGAATTTCTGTTTCCTTATCTTTGTCAGAAGACACTCGGACATCAATTTAGCAGACATGGATAATAGCTCAAACAAAGGAGAGGATCAAAGAATGTTATTGGAGGAGGGTGGCCAAGCAGAAGCTGCAAAGCCAGTTTATGCTTCTTTCGCATCACAAATGCTCAGGTTGTTTGCAGAATATAATTTCTCGATGACATATTAAATGGTTGTTTTAAATATCAAGATTCTAAGGCACTGACTAAAATAATCGGTTCCACAGACTTTTCTTTATGGAGCAGACACTTCTTCTGGAGCATCGATTGACACTGAGGGCAATGTAATCTACTTGCATCCTGCAGTTATCAATACTTCTCCAGTTACATTTTCTGCTGACTGGTTTGCTATTGTTCTATCAGATCTGAGCTTGGAGGCCATCTGCTTTACTTTTACATATGTGATCGTACAAATCTACTTGGAGAGTCTGAAAAGGTACTATTATGCTGATACGTAGAATTTATGCCTACATTTAAACACTAGTTGAAAAATGTATAATTATATGGCATTGTTATCTAGTGTAAATAGCTTTCAGATTCTAGGCTTGCTGATGCTTTAATATGTTAAAGTTCTTCTTTATCAATTCTTATGCTAAAATTTGGCTGTCCCTATGTGACACATTGGTATAATTCCCATTCCTTAGAGCATGTCAGCTTACTCACGTACTCAGATTAATGCAAAATAGCTGAAACTGCATAGAAGGTGCGTTGCATAATATGCCATTTCTTTTGATTGGATAACTATTTCTATTTTTTTTTGGTATCCTGTATCTACAGAATTACAGCCGAGATCTCTTCCTTTTCCTCTACTTTCTTCTTATTATCGTAGCAGCTATTACTTCCTTCAAGGTCCACCAAGAGAAATCAATATTCACAGGAAAATCTGTACTGTATTTGAATAGGCATCAGACTGAAGAATGGAAGGGGTGGATGCAGGTATTTTTCAGTTCCATCTTCCTTTTGTCATCTTTCTGGTTGTTCTACTAGCTGCCAATCATGCATGAACACTAATGCATCAGATTTATGCAATGAGAATGTTTGATTTTTCAGTTGTAATTGTCATCTTGCACTGCTTACTTGCATACGTCCACCACCCTCATTATGAACCTCTGTTAGTTGTAAATAAATTGATTAGCCAAGAGCATCCATTTGCAGTCAGCAAGATTTGATCTCTCTCCTAGCATTAGCTTATAGCTAGCACCTTGCTTTGTCTAATTTCCAGGTGCTGTTCTTGATGTACCACTACTTCAATGCTAAAGAGATCTACAATGCAATTCGTGTGTTCATTGCTGCATATGTCTGGATGACTGGATTTGGTAACTTCTCCTATTATTATGTGCGGAAGGATTTCAGTCTTGGACGATTTGCTCAGGTCCATTCTTAATTATTCCCACTGTTCGTGCTTTTTATCTGTAGAACTTCACTAACATGGTTCCACCTTCAACAGATGATGTGGCGCCTCAATTTCTTTGTGGCATTCTGTTGCATTGTCCTAAATAATGACTATACACTCTATTATATTTGCCCTATGCACACTCTTTTCACCCTCATGGTGTATGGTGCTCTTGGGATTCTAAACAAATATAACGAGATTAGATCAGTGATTGCTATAAAATTTGTTGCGTGCTTCTTGGTTGTTATCTTGGTATGGGAAATCCCAGGTGTCTTTGAGATAGTCTGGAGCCCCTTCACGTTTCTTCTAGGTCAGTGTTTCTTTGGAAACAGTTAGTGATTTTGATATTTGACACCTTTTTTTCTTCAATAAACTTAACAATGTTATTCACCTTGTGTGCAGGCTATAACGATCCTTCTAAACCAGATCTCCCCAGGTTGCATGAGTGGCATTTCCGATCAGGACTGGATCGTTACATATGGATTGTGGGAATGATATATGCTTTTTACCATCCAACTGTATGTCTTACCACTTGTTTTACGTAGTATACTGGTATAACTGTTATGTTTCTTTAGATTCAGGGATAGTTTGAACCATCATCAGATTTGTTCAAAAGAGGGGCCAAAAGGTGTTTGACATCAATAAAATGTCGTCTATTTCGTAGGTTGAGAAGTGGATGGAAAAGCTCGAAGATGCTGAAACAAAAACGAAACTCTATATTAAGGCCTCTATTGTTACAGTTTCTTTAACGGTAATTATCAAACATCTGCAGCAAATTGTCTATTACATAGCCATCGTTTGATATGATCAGCTGGCTGTCTGGTGATCACAGGCTGGGTATTTGTGGTATGAGTACATTTATAAGCTCGACAAGATTACCTACAATAAATATCATCCCTACACATCCTGGATCCCCATAACGTATGTATATTTCCAGTTTATATCGTGTTCAAATCCGTTGGTATGCTGCAAAATCTGATGTTCCTCCACATTTGTTGCACTCAAAAGTGTCTACATATGCCTGCGCAACTTCACTCAAGAATTCCGGGCCTGCTCTCTAACGCTATTTGCGTAAGTTTTTTTTTAATAAAACACATTTTAGTTTTATGACTGAATTTTATGCTAATATTTGATGAATATGTGACCAACTTATTGGTTTGTTTGTCTGTTCTAGCTGGCTCGGAAAGATTACACTAGAAAACATATATATCTCAGTTCCATATCTGGCTCAGGTGACCGTCTGCTGTTTCTGTACTTAACAATAGTCTTCGTTCTACCATTTGTGCTCCTGGATAATTTCCTTCAGACTCTAAATGACTGAAAATTATCTTGTTTACGTTGATGACTCCTGCAGATCAAAGGTACCCAATGGGCAACCCAAGTGGCTATTGACAATAATCCCAGATTACCCACTGCTTAACTTCATGCTCACTACTGCTATATACGTTGCGGTATGTACATCTTCCCTATGTATGACATTGAAGAGTTTAGTCCGTACAGCAATTTGCTTATGCTACCATTTATTCCCGCAGGTTTCCCACAGGCTCTTTGAACTGACTAATACGTTGAAGATAGCATTTGTACCTAGCCGTGACAACAAGCGTCTCTCACACAATTTTGTCACAGGAATTGTCATCTCAGTTGCACTCTACTGTGTATCATTTGTTCTACTTAGCATTGCAGGATATTAGCAAATGTAGCTTGTTTCTTTTGTGGGGTTCTAGTTGGCGTTGTAGGGTATCAGCAAAGCTAGTATGATTTTTGGTGAGATCAAAGTCAACAGGCGAAGCAGATACACAGCCCGTAAACTGCCATTTCTTTAACCCTGAGCTTCAAGGTTTCATTTGGGTACCAATGGTGAAAATGAGTCAGGATGCACAATTCTGGAACTGGAAGAGTGTAAAATATTCAATGTGCACCAAGAGGGAATATGATAAAGTAGATATGTGCCTGTATAGCCGGCTAGCCGCTAAAATGCATACTGCGAGTGAACACGTCGTTTGTCGAAATCAGAAAGTTTTGTTGCTATTGAACACTTGAAATAGACACAATAATGACGAGAATCTGCACAGATTCTTTTTCCTTTATAAGATGCAGGGATATTGATCGCTGCCAACTCACAAACATGCTGCCATATGTTTCTACCAGCTTACTGTCAAACCGTGTTATTAGTAGAGATAAATAATTCATACCGGCAAAAAACTGAAAAGCTCCTTTGACTAAAGCAGCTTTCCATTAAATGATTTCAAAAGATAAAAGAACATATACAATGCAAATGTAAGTGCTTGAAAAAGTGTGTACCAAAAGAAAAATGGTTTCTCTTGCCATATGAAGCTAACTTGCTTATTTTATAGTGTGGTGTTTGATTAAGCTAACTTGCCAAATGTAAGTTCTGGAAGGTTCTAGAAATTCTAGAAGGTTCTAGAAGTTCTAGAAGGTTCTAGCGGAGTTGGACTCCAACTCCAACAGGGTATCCCTGCTGGAGTAGGACTCCACCTGCCTAGGGAGAGCTGCCCCAACCCCTATAAATAGAGGGGCAGGGCACCTCAAAGAGCATCCCGAGCAGCCCCGGAGGCAGCCCCAGAAGCAGCCGTAAACCCTAGGCCGGCCATCTTTAGATTGGTCACAGCCTTCTTTTTCTCTCTCTTCTAGATTGGATCTAGTACAGCTGCCGGCGCGCTGCTGCTTCTCCTTCTCGTAGATCCCCGCTGTTCTTATGTGCTGGTCCACACATTACCGCGGTGTCGCTGATCCAGTACGCGTGGATACGTCGGAGACGTCGTATACTTCGGCGTTCGATCGGGCGAACTATTCGCGAGGAGATCGCTCTCGCGGCTGGGAGGTATAACCTAGTTGCGGGAGTCTGCGGACTTCATTGACATCGGTCAACTTCTCCGCTGCATTGACGTGATCGTCGAAGGTATGATCTCGTTGCCTGCACCTCGATAGTGATCTTGGGGTGGATTGTGCGCGGTAAATTTTTATTTTGCGTAGCACGTTCCCCAACAAGTGAAATATAGGGAAGATGGTTTAGGGGAGCTGCTGGAGTTAAACAAATTTTAGGGGAGAATCTTTTTAGGGGAGTCCCTTATATGGAGATATAGGGGAGAGATTTTAGGGGAGCTGCTGGACTTGCCCTAAGAGCTAGTCCAGCAACTCCCCTATTACCTTCCCGATACCTAAAATAGGGGAGAAAAGAGAAAAATGGCCCTCTAGCAACTCCCCGATTGCCTCCCCTACTATCGGAGCTCTCCGGTATCGCTCTCTCTCTCCCCTACCTTTCGGGGCTCCCCGATCCGCCCGACCGCGCCAACAGCTCCCTCCACGACGCTCCGGAAGTGTCCTTCCCGCCACCACGCTGGAGTGCATCGACGGCTTGCCAGCGCCGGCGGCGAGGCAGAGGACGTGGGAGGAGCCGGCGAGGGGACGGAGGTGGCGGAACCCGGGGAAGGCGGAGGACGTCAGCGCCGCGGAGCGGCGGCACCAGCGAGGGGAGGAGCGTAGCCGCGAGGCTGGCGCTGGGCCGGTGCGTGGACGGCGACGGCGAGAGGAGCCGGTGAGGGGACGGAGGCGGCGGAGCCCAGGGAAGGCGGAGGAGGCGAGCCGCGAGGCTGGCGCTGGGCCGGTGCGTGGACGGCGACGGCCTGCGGTGGCGGCGGGAGAGATGGGAGGGGCGAGGAAGATGGAGATGGGGATAGGGGGCGCGGCGGTGGGGATGTATATGCCCTAGCGCAAATGGGCCGTGGCCCATTAGGGTGGAAGAGCCGGCCGGGTGAGAAAAAGAAATGGAGGAGGAAAAAAGAAGAAAAGAAATGGAAGAGGAAAAAAGAAATGGAGGAGGAAAAAAGAAGGAAAGAAAGAGAAAGGAGGAAGGAAAAAAAGAAATATAGGGGATATTGTTAGTTACAGGATATTGTTAAAATATATGTGAGTGGAATATAGGGAAGATGGTTTAGGGGAGCTGCTGGAGTTAAACAAATTTTAGGGGAGAATCTTTTTAGGGGAGTCCCTTATATGGAGATATAGGGGAGAGATTTTAGGGGAGCTGCTGGACTTGCCCTTAGCCTAAATGGCTACAAACACCACTTCGCTAGCTCTATGGATCCCTGTCCACTGGAGACTGCTCTAAGCAGCAACCCATTCGTCTTCAACCTCGCGCCGCTCGCTTTCTTTCTCAATTCAGGTGATCGATCAAGCTTTCTCTTTATCCCTCCGTTCCCTCTTCTTAGCTCTAGTGACTCCCTATATCTTAAACCTTAACCCTCCACCTCGCCTCCATCGACACCGCCTCCGGTTTGAACTCCGCCTCATCTCTGCTGGCACTGCCGCCTTCCGGCTCACATTGAGCTTTGCCTTCACCGTCGTCACCTCCTTTGGCTCGAAGTCCCTAACCTCGTTGGCGGGGTCACGATCCTTGACTCTGCCTCCATTGCTGCTCCGTGTCGACTCCGTCTCCGCCTCGCAGTCCGTCGCCGCCGGAGTTGAAGAAGGTGATAGAGAACTATGAATCACATTGCAGATCTTACAATCAGCAAATCAAATGAGATGTCGTGAATTCTCAGACGATTGTGAAATAGCAAGAGTGTAGATCAATACCGGGCTAGCACAATACAAAGAACAAATCCAAGATATATAGCTAGTTCCTTATCCGTATTATCATTTAGATGTATTTGTAGTTGTACGGCGACAATTTCGTTTATTAAGCAAACAGCATGAGTGTGATGAACAAGAGTAGCGGAGGTGCAAACAAATATGCAATCATGACATTACGTAGATAGCACGCACATGCAATTGATCATCGATGGAGAGATCATGCGCATGTTGCAATTAGGTGATTGATCAGTCTGATCACTGAGACGTTTTCCGTTGGACGAAATGTCAACAAAAATCAGGAGGCGTTCTTCTTAATTATACACCATGCCGCGCGGCCGTATCAATCAGCATACGAGTCAACTAGTAGTAGCTAGCAGCTAGCTCACAATCAAAAAACAGGAATTATTATTTGGCATTGTGAGCGCACGATCAGATAACTGTTCAAGCACCAAATAATTGGATCGAACAGTTATTTTTCTTTTCATTCAGTTCCACGTACGCTCAAACACGGAAATTTCGTAAAGTTAATCAATAAAAAAGGCCAAATTAGGTGGAAAGTGTCTTAAAAAGAAGTGGTAGCACGCTATTTTAAAAAGAGCGAGCAAGTGATGAGAGCGGGCGCCAAGACGGCTCCAAGAGAAAGGTAGCCGCATCCCTGAATGCATGTGGCGATTGAGAGGACCAGCCGGCTGGGCGTCATCAGCATTCAGTACCTATTGGGAGTCTGGAAAAGACTTGCAGATGGGCAGAGTTGCCATGCAACCTTGCCGGCCGGCTAGCTACGAGCCGCATCGGGGTCAAAGCCACTACATGCATGCATGCAGGTGCTGAGATCAGAGATGCATATGCTCTAGCTCCGGCGATCGCTGCTTCTGCTGGGGGACATGGACAGCTCACAATCACCGTCGCCGTCGCATGCAGGCAGCGGCGGTGGTTCCAAGATAACTCGAGAAATGACAGCCACCGTTGCAAGCCCATCAGTCATCACATGATTGAGAAAATAATTAAAGTGCAGGTGTCCATTAGACCATCAGTTACTTATAGTACTCTTGTAGTCTGCAGAGAGCCACGTATATGCCTCCTAGCTGTATTAACTTAGCTTTCGTGGGATAATTTGGCTTAAATATATACGCTTATATACTGAGCAGACTACACAGTTTAAAAAAAGACATGGAGTGTGACACTGTCACATCGACCCCTTCACTATACGGCCAGATGAGCACATGGGAGAGGGGGAACAGGACGGGAAACAGCTCGTCCGCGGGCGAGGGCTGTACAACACCAAAATGGCAAAGCGAACGTGGCTCGCAAAAGCCGAGCTAGGCAGGAACCGATCGAGATGGCCATGAAGGCTCCCCCTCCCTTGCTAGCTAGCTTTCGGTTTCGTTTCACATCAGATGCATGCATATGCCCTGCGACCTAAAGCTATATATAATTGGGGAGTGGTGGTCTGGCGCCCGTATGCACCACAAATGTGTCGATCTCCTGCATGCACGCGACGCGTACGGCCGGGGAGCGCGCCTGGTGGCTGTGGCGATCGATCGATCGGCGTCGCTCTGGCTGGAGTCTCGAGGCTTTGCACTGGGGACCGGACCACCAATAATGACGGAGACAGAGTACAGTGAGCGCATGCTGCTCGATTGTGCCCGCGCATGCATGCGCTCTGCGACGGCGACTCCTCTCTGATCCAGCCGGTCACTGCCCCGGAGCAACTTAGTTGGAGCCCTCGCGCTCAGAGCGTACGTACGGCCGCAGACCCGCGTGCAGCTTGTTGTAGCCCGTGGTTCCTTTCGTCCCATGGAAAACATAAAAGCTTGGCACTGTTAGCTTGCTTGGTCGAGCAGAGCTCGGCCCTAGCACGAACGGCTCGTGAGCAGTCGGGCTTTTCGGTGGCCCTCCGAGTGCCTGTGCTTCGCTAGTTCAACCAGGTCTTTTTTTCACTTAACCACGTGCATGCGTGGCAGTTCTCGCAGCATATGCTTCCGATAAAACTGGGGAGAGTTCGCCGTTGATATCTTGCCACTGTGATATTGTGCCATGCTCTGACGTACGTACATATGAAACGTTCATTGAGTCCATGCCAGCTGATATGCTATTCAGGTGCAAAACCGTGCAGCTAACACACGGCCGGATTTATTTCGTGTCCTTCGGTCCATAAGCTGCATGCCAATATGACACCAGCTATAATTCCAGCTAATATCTAATGCGCAGCAAAAGAATTCAGAAGAGAAAACATCGTATCATGGTTGCACTCTCAGGCTGCGCTTGACATTATATTATGATAATTCTGTTTGGCTAACTAATTTTTATCTAACCAACTTCTTTCTATTTCCACAACTGTTTTCTCATAATATATTGTAAAATAAATTTAGCATAACGTACGTCGACAACTGCGCCTCCATAGTCTCATCCTCAGCTCAACCGACAAATATTCAACCATGTGGCAACGAGGCGACATATCCCTCATGTTATAGACCGCTGATTAACAAAACGTACAACGGACGACCGGCCCGGCCCACTCAGTAATTTCCCCCGCCAGGCTTGTCCTAAACCAACCTGAACCTTCCATCTGTAGATCCACGATGAAGATGCGAGAGGATCTCTGTTTCGGCCAGGCGCCCAGAGTCAGAGAAGAGTCCATTCCACAAGAGTGATTCCACATATGAGAAAAGACACAGGGAAAATTAAAGCTGCCTGCTGCATGGCACATACGCGACACTGACGGCCTTTCAGTGCTCGATGGCGATTGATAGATAGCTCGTCAGAGAAAGCGGCCATGCTTAAAGGAGGGCACTCGCGCACGCTCGCACTAGTTGCCACCGCTATTGATCGAGACATGCATACACGATAGGGCCATGCATGCTCCTGCATCCTGTCGTCGACATGCATAGTCGCGTGCACATGCATAGATAGATTTTTCCGGGAGGCAGGCAAGCAACGTCATTCCAACTCGAAAGGGGTCCAACTATCTAAGTGTCTGTGTTATGTATTTCTCTGGCTCTGTTTTTGGTTTGCATGTTCTCTACGTACCTGATCTTATAGTTGTTGTCGATGGTTATTGATCGGTTGGACAAGGATGGGCTGCTTTGCCAGATTCCTTGTCATTTTTAGCGGAGCAAAGCAAACATGGATGGGTTTTGGGCCGCTGGACGGCGCCAAACGCGTTGAACTGATGGTGTTAAAGTATTGAATTTCATGAACCAATTGGTTCATCTAAAGACTCAAACTGATAAAGAAAGATGGATAATATATTTAGGTCTTTTCATCATCTCTAAATTTTTTTAAGATTTATACACGAGATCAATGTAGGTCATAACTAATTGTATTAATAATACGTTGGTCGGATCTTAAGTTCAAGACCTTTTGGCTCTAATACCATATTTAATTACATGTATCTAACTAGTTCATTTAAAAGCACAAACTGATAAAAAATATGGGTTATATATTTTAACATATATAAACAAATTTTACTAGCAAAAAAGAGGACTATACTCATACCAGTAGTCCCTACTAGCCTCGTCACTGTTCATCCAGGTCATGTGTTGTTTGCTATTGTTGGTTAAAAGCCTCTTAGTTCATTTGTATGTCGTAACTAAATAAACATTGGGTCGTATGCTATGGGAGGTTTCGCTGCCACCAGCCGGTTAATTGTTATATGTAGTCTTCTGAAGAATCTTTAATAAATCTTGCCCCGTATTCAAGCTTCTGTAAAATGGCGGCCCAGTGCAAATAATATACCTCAATTTTTAGAGAAAAGGCATTGCACCCGGTTTTATAAATAAATCCCAAATAGGCCGAACAAGATGTAAAGGTTTCACAGGTGAGGATGCAGCTTACAACACATAGTAAAAGTTTTGCCAATAGTCGATTACACCTCTCTACAAATAATAAAATGGAAGACCTAGCTGCCTAGATTGGATCTGCAGTCGCCATTGCGTTTTCGAGCAGTTCAATCTGTTGAAGCACCCTATCGATCATGGACGTCATCCCCTCCTTGTCCTTCTTATTGAGTGGCTTCCAAAGCTACAGGTAGGCAAGCATTTTACATAGACTATCAGTCAGTTGTTTAATGTTGGTGCGTGTAATTAGATGTTTGTTTTGAATATTCCACAGTGCCTAGAATTGGACGGCGAAACCAATCCAGGTTAAACGTTTAGTTTGCCCTCCCAACACCTGGATGTTAGTGAAGAACTCCAAGAAGGATGTTGGGTTCCACTGACTTCCCAACATGTTCCTAACGCAGCTCTACATGAATCGGGGAAGGATGCACTGGAACATAATGTGGTCTATGTTTTCATCAACCCCACACAGGGTACATTTTCCATCTCAGGTCCATAACGTGTCAGGATCTGATCTCCCCCAGGCAATCGATTCCTGATAAGTTGCCATAGGAAAACTTTGATCCGAAGAAGGATTTTTATCTTTCACATATCTGCAAATTGAATTGCACTTTCCCCTCTGATCAGCTGTTGATACATGGATTTCATGGAGTATTGTATACCTGTCTTACAGTCGACTTAGATATATACGAATTATCACAGGATTGAATTCCACTGAGACTTCCATCGCAAAAAAAAAGAATTCCATTAAGACTTGGGTGGCGGTACCTTTGGATTGCTAATTTGGCACCACTCCAAGCTTCTCCTTCGTCATCACAATTCTGAAGAATGTAATTACATGGCATGTGTTGCTATCTGAATATTTCGCTTCAAATGTTTTTCTACCACCACATGTCAATGACTGGCAGCCCATCCGTTCTTATTCCACTAATAAGTTTATCGATGACAAGATCATGATACGGCTTAATTATCTAAGCGCAACCTCATGAGCCATGCATGCATGGCAATCACAAGCCCACAGATTATCCTCCAAAATAGTTAGGAGACTACGTAGCATATGTGCAGAGTACCACAATAAAGAGAGAAAACCACATGACAGAACTCATGAATACTTACTTCAGAGAAAAGAAACGAACACGTACTATAAATTAGATTTCTTCTTAGCGACTCTAATTAGCCACTCCAATAATGTGATCGAGAGCTAATAATGGTTAGGCTGGCCTAATGCTCCCCTGTCTCCGCTCTTAAACAACCGCCTGTGCTGGAGGAAGATACGTACGTGCGGGCCACTCCAATGCTCACTTGACAGTTTGCCGCCACGGGTGCACGTGGGGACATGATGCAAAGGCTATATACTAGCTTGTTAATTGATGCCCCTAACTGAACTCTAATTAAACTATGTATTTCGTTTCAATGAGATGATCACCAGACCCACACCCTTATCCTAGCACTGAGAATCTAGGTATTATATAACTCATATGCGTTTTTAATTAATTGTTTACATAGTTTGCACGCGCATGAATATATAGGGAAGCATAATTGGAGCATAATGATAAGCCAGTTGATCATGGTTTCTTGCAGGGAAGCACAAGTTCCATCTTTCGCACAAGGATAACATTACAATCACTTTGAAGCTAACATGCATTAAACAATTTTTGCATTTTGAGAATATGAGCAGGGTACACTAATACAAAAACATCTAAATAATACGCCTCATCCTAGAAGGTTCAAAGGAACCGTCGTGGATTGGTGCTATCCTAGATGGTTCATCAAAGAGCATCGTCTGGAAAAAGAGTTCCCCTCATGAACCATTTCGGATGTCTACATTCTAGACGGCATAAGCCCTGTTTGGTTGGGTTTTTCAGCAGCTTTCCACTAGAAAAAGCTATAGCCCAACCAAACGGCCAGCTTTTTAGCAGCTTTTGCCAAACGGTAGCTGTGGGCTTTGCAGTGCAAATTTAGCTATTTAGAAAAACTGTCTTTCCCTAGCTTTTTGTAATGTGCTGAGACTTCTATGCTCATTTTTTAAAATGTTGTAGATGGCTTGGATCAACTTAAAGCCATATGTTCACTTTTCTACAACCACAATAACTTTTTCAACAGCCAGCCAATAGCAGCTTTGTCAACAGCCACAACTCAACTAAACAAGCCGTCAATATTTAAACAGTCTGAGATAACATCTGATACGGTTCATACACTAAACCATCTGGAATATCAACACATCCGAGACAGTTAACTTTATGAAATGTCTCAGACTGGTTCACATCTCAGATGGTTGACTTTATAAACCATCTCGGATTTAGGTTTCTATATATGCCTAGCACCTGACCAGACAGATCTAAGAAACCCTAGATCTCTCTGTTTGATGGCGACTGGTTTCCGATTTTCAGGATCTGATATTAAATTGGATCTACTGATTGGAGATTCAATTGTAGTTGGTTATCAAAGGTTAGTAATAGATTATAATTGCATTATATTCATTATCTTCCATGCTAATTGTTTCAAAAGAGAAAATGATCCTTTCCATTAGGAATTAGCTAGTATAACTAGTATAACTAAAAGTACCTTCAACAAAATCAAAGAAGAACTTAGGCGTGGTTTTGCATTGACCAAGGCATGTTTACTACTTATTCTTTATCAGGTTATTGTTCTCCCCAAAAAGTTGATCGCCTGTTTGATATTTCCAATATAATGCTTTGCTTAAAATTCCTTTGTTCCAACTAAGTTGAAGAAGAGTCATGAGTTTTAAAATGCCTAGTATACCTTACATTTTTATTTCTTGCTGAATTGCCATGTCAGAGTCTAAATCTGAAAGTATTTATCACTTTGTTACTTGAATTTTGGGGTTAGCTCCATTTTGTGCATCAAGTTTTCTGATAAGCAATTGACTCACCGAGTCTTATTTTCTTTGTTTTTCTTTTTGTTTGGTCCTCTTTCTGTTTCTTTTTCAACCAAACAATGAAAATCGATGGGTTTAACTTGTTCCATTTTAAATTTTGACACCTTGGTTGATCAACTTACAATTCAAAAGCCATAATGCTCGTACTATACTATTTCCAGTTACTTTAATATGCTATGCTCCCTATTGTTTCACCAAATGCCTGTTTACTTAATGGTATAAATAGTATGTCATGTTGCCTTGTTTGCTTATTTGATTTGGGGGAAGGGGTCCTCCCTCTTTTGCTTTGCAAATAATGGAACACACCGAGGAAGTCCAATTTTTAACTGGTGTGATTATTTCTTAAGAGTGCAGGTGGTCTCCTTATTTGAACTCTAGAAGGATTTGAAATTCTGTATAATGTAGATTGATAGGAATTGTTGTTTTATGTTGTAAGGTCTTTGTAACGGTAAATGCCTTAACATATTCATGACACTCATCTAAATTATTGGTGGACTTAAGTTTTAAGGCTTGCTTGTATCCTTGAATATCTCATTTGGCACTTTTACAGGATATGAGGAATCTTGATATCGACTGGACTTGGCTTTTTGCACCATTTCCATATGCTGTCAGCACTTTCTTTGCATAGTTCTCTCAGCTCCAATGGCTGAAGAGTTACGTGATTGGGTTGGATGGGTGAAATCACGATTCCGCAACCTTATTCTCAAGGTTATTTTCCACATGTTTGCTGTATGTTCACATTTCTGGCTGCAAGCATTAATGTTGATTGTGACCTCTCCTAACTGATGTTCCGCAGCTGGAAAGCCTCGATGTTGATTGTGACCCAGATCCCTCAGAGCAAGTTGATCATACCATCACCGAGCCAAATGTTGTATTCTTTTGGGGTCTCATGTATAGAAGGAGAACACAAATCTGTACAGGTTCTCTCAAAAAGGACTTCATGAAAAGTGTCATCAACAACATCTATGGAAAGGAAAAGTGTGCCCGTTCAGACATAAGAATGTCTGTTGTCAGTATGCCTCAGCGGCCTAAAAGCCTGTCCGATTACTCAGTTTACTCACAGAAAGTGCAGAATCTGCCACCATTTATGCTGGGTTACCAACTGATGAAGCAGGGCTGCAATGCAGTTGGTTAAGACTCCAGTGTCATCTCGAATTGTTCTTCACCTGTGAATATCCAGATAAGAACAGTTAGAACCCTAATTTTCCTGGGCTGTTGAGGGCGTTTGCAATATCAGATAGAATTTCTGGCAGTTTTTGTGGTGTTTGGGCTTGTTCATGCCTCAGGTGCAAGGAACATGGAAGTGTTTTTGTTGAAGCTGGCTGCTGAGAGAAGGAATTTTACCTACTGAAGCTTCTAGGGCGAAATATGTTCATTCGAGCGGCTTATTCCTGTTCCGAGGCTTGTGCAGATACATGTACATTCATGTTCACAGCAAAGCGATTGGTATACAAGTGACAGAGGTATAGCAATATAGGAAGTGTATGTAAAATGTAGTTGTAATGTTTTCTACCCACCAGCAGAATGTGTAAATCGCCTTTTATGGTCGGAACTGTTGCTGGGTACAAATGCAGGGGTCAATATGGAAATGTTGTGGATGGATGCGCACCGACGTATTCTTACTGTTGTAGTCTACAGAAAACTGCTGCATGTACTGCTGTTCAAGAGTTCTTAACGAATCACACTGCGTTTTGCTCAACCTAATCGTGGTGAGATTTTTTGCTTGTTTTGGTCTACTCGCATCGAGTCTTACCTGTTTGAGGCTGCAAAACTGAAGCATATGCATTTCACAAGGAACGAGGACGATATCGCCTTGTTGGGTGTCGTGTTGCCAATCATCTTGTCCTTGTTCTTTTATAAACAAGAAATCTGAACATTAGACTGGACGAACAGAGATGGTTCCCGCTTAAGTTTTTCATATAACAATCTTATTTTTCCATACTCACACACTCATTTTTGTAGTGTGCTTTATCCCTCTTGCGATGCATGGCGAATCCGCAATATTCCACGAACGTGGGAGAACAAGATATGCTATGGCGTCGGCACCGAATCTGTGTGTTGTCTGAGGAACTGGATTGTGAATGGACCGCCTGATCGAAAGATGTACCAGATCTTAAGTCACATGAAGCTGGAGCAGGCTGTTCATGGTCACGCTTGGAAGAGTTCCTCAGTGTCGCGCATGGTGGTTTGTTAGATAGAAATGATCAGTTGCAGTAGCGGAGCATTTTGTTCCTTTTGGGTGTTCCGCGAGGACGTATGAGGCCATCAGCACTCCAGGATGTGATGCAGTGTGTAATGCAAAAAATGTTTGGAGCCCGTGTGATATTAACTATATATTTTAGTCGAAACCTTGCTTTACTTTATGTGTTTATTATTTCATCAAAAATATCTTACCTCGGTAATACCACTTCTAGATTCACCATGAGTCTTTCTTTTAAGATTCACATATTTGTGCAATCATTATTGTGGTATCCACTCATTTCGTACCTTAATAAAACTAAATCCATAAAGTTGTTATGTCTAGGACATGATCAATGCGGCCCCAGATTTAATTATTATTTAATTGTGAATTTTCAATACCTAACGTGCAAGTAGAAGCTAGATATGAATTAATTTATTACAAAATATAATGTTTCATAGTGTAGAGACACAAAATATAAAAATCTCAAAGCATGAACTCACTCTAAATCTAGAGCCGCATGATACCCACTTCGGTAGCAAATTCAAGACTCATTATTTCATATGCATTGAGCAAGTTAAATATATTCTAGAGTTTACTTAGGCTTTAATCAACTTCTGCAATATGCCCTTGACCTGTGCTAGTCTAGCCAACCAAAACACAGAACAGTCTAATATGATCACAAATATATTGTTAAATGATAAATTAGTTGCATGAATAGGCTTACCAATGTGCGCAACACTTGAGACCCTACAGTACACGGGCAAGTGTACCGAATGCCAGCCCAAATACAAAAAACGATGGCTACTTGTCAGAGAATTTCGTAGCTGTTGGATGTAACAGGACTCCAAGTCCAAAATGTAATGATGACTTGCAAAGAAAAATGAGAGTCTAGCGTTGGGCCTGTGGGTACATGTCCATCCGATGGCGTTGGCCTGTAGGTACATGTCCATCCGATGACGTTAGGGGCACGGACGGGCGCGTGACTTGGGGCACGAAGAGTCAGAACATTGTGATAGCTGATAGGAGGTGGTCGCCATTGTTGAGACCCCCCAGATTTGGAGAAAAAAGGCAGGATTGGTCCCCGGGTAAGTGGCAATATCGGGAATAGCCTCTGTCCGGGGGCAACGGCGAAAATGACCCCGCGACGCAATGGGCAAGCGACACGTGGCTAACTCGTGTTCGGGAACCGTGGCGAGAAAAATTCGCGCATCAGACCCGCGACGCGGCGCCGTCGCGGTCCCTCGCCACCCTCCGTGGCCCCCACCCACGATCTTCCTCTAGGCCGCGACGTCGGCCCACGAGCGAGTCCGGTTCGCGCCCGGGGCCCGCGAGGAGTGGCTCGCGCGCGTGGCCTGCGACGACCGGGGCTCACGGCCACGGCCCGCGACGCGGCCTGGAGATCGCGGCCACGGCCTGCGAGGAGCAAGCCCAGGCTGTGCGTCCGGCCCGCGACGAGCTTTTTTTTCCGCGATTTTTCGCTCGCTCTCGGCTCTCTGCGTCTTTATTTGTTGCTTTCTCCTTTTCTCACGAGAGAGAGACCGGACGGGACAGCGCGCTGTCAAATTTTCTTCGCTTTTTCCTTTTATGGATTCTCTTCTCTTTTGAGCTTTCTCTCTAGATCGGATGACAGCGCTACTTTTATCTTTCATCTAGGAAAAAGCCTGCAAACTCTATGTATATATATAGCTCATTAGACCATGAAATTAGTAAGAAAATAAAGTACTGCATACAAAAAGTACAATAGTAAAAATAATTGAACGAACTAAAACAGTTGCGATCACGGGCCTCTTCCCCTCTTATGCCTCGGTGGCATGTGACCTGAGGGGAAAGTGAAATGCTCACTTGGTCTTGGGTTTGTTCGGAGACTGTACTGGGGAGTCTCATAAGTTTCCTGATCCTCCTGAGTGTCCTGAGTAGGGTATGGTTGACTAGGAATTTGGCTGTTAACAATCTCGTGATGTCCAAACAAATTTTCGACTCACTCATGACCCTGTTGGTGAGACGAACCAGGCTCAAAACCTCCTCCTCCAACTAAGGACTGGTATTGAAGTGAAGATCGCATAAATGGATTTTGGTAAATAAAAGCACTATCGTGGGGAGGCGAGTCAACTTCATCTAATGTCTAAAAAATGACTGGAATAAAGGGTATATCAATTAAGAAACAAGTTTATTGTTTTGAGAACAATAAATTTAATTTGACATACCTGACTAAATGTTCCTCCCGGAGAACCCTGCGGCGGCTCATGTGGTGAATCGATCACGTACTATGTAAAAAATGTACCATTTCTCAGATAAAATTTAAGTCCATCGTATTGGGTGTAATGAGGATATGTGATAAGTTAAAAAAAACCTGAAGGCGTCCACCGTGTCGCGTTGAGGAGTCTCGCTGTAGCAACGTGTCCTCCTGGAGCTATGAAAGTAAGTGCGAAGATTAAGTACACAAGATACGCACAATCTGTGCACACATAATTTAAAAAATACCATACATCGGTAGCTGCACCGGAATGAGAGGTCTAGCCTTCGTCCTGCGTCGAGTCGTACTGCATAAATAAAGTGACCATTACAAAAGATTAAGCATACTTTCTAAATATTGCAATGCGTTCTTGTGAAAAGTAAAGCACACCTTATGTCCTGTACCAGCTCGTCTTGACGACATCCGCATGACTGATGTGTCCCCATGCACATCGGACTACAAATAGCATCGTGGCAATTACATTCTCAGTGTACATTTGTGCACCATGTATGTGTGACTAATTATGCGCACCTGATGTCCTCGACCAGCTCGTCTAGAAGAGATCCTTTGTAGGGACGTGTCTGCCCGTACATCAGACTACGAAAATACAACAATATGGTTAACTAAAAATTGTACAGCCCTATATTTAACAGTTTGGCTCGAAACACTAAAATACGTTACCTCTCGACGTCCTGAAACGGTTCGTGAAGTCCGCGCCTCACTAGGTCGCGCCTCACTGGATCGTGCGGATCTCTGCTCCGGCAAGTTTGAATGTGAGCGTAATACGTCGTCCGTACGACCACAACTCAAGTTTTTCAAAATCCCTTTGGCATCTTCGTACATGTCCTTTACCTTCTGTAGTATCCTCGACGAGTCCTGCCGACGGCCCGCACGGATGACGGACGTGGCAGTATCATGGATCCGCAAAGCCCGATCAAACTACATTCACAAACAATGTTTCAAACCGTGCGATCGATAAGTTTAATGAATAATGCAAAATCAGTCGGTACTATTACCGTCTCGTCACGACGTGAAGCTCTATGCCGATCCATCCCCATTTGTAGTTGATCAGCATGCGTGAGGTTTGTGGGTCTCTCAGGTGGAGCACAGGTTAGTCTAGCCCGCGTCCTAGGTAGGTACCACTGTAGATACTCGTCGTACGTGCGTTTGTCATACTGCGGTGCACACATTGCGGCTCAGATAGCTCGCACGTGTGGTGCACCAACACAGTTATCTCAAAGTCGTGTAAGTCCCCTTAGCTTGGTTTGCACGCACCCTTCCAGAACAGTTTGGACGTGTGCATACAAGTTTCAAACATGTAGGATTCGACCTTTTGGCCCGGTACTCACGGACTTATGGAGATGGCATACTTTGTAATCGCCATATGTGCAGCATGCTTGGTTGAAAAGTGTTGACCTATCATCAGAGTGTTCTCTTCGAAACCCCACCGTGAGTTCACATCTTCTGATATCACAAGCCTCTGCACTGTCAATTCATCCATTTCTTTGCCAGCAGCTACTGCAGGTAGACCACGTCCTACCGTATCACCCCCATCCTCGTCGGTACCGTCTGACTCCTCGTCGCTACCGTCTTCAGGAGAGTCCAACTCGTTCGGCATGCTTGGTAACAGCTCAAAGCAGTCGACACGAGCAGACCAGAAGAGACCGACATCTTCATTACTGACGAACTGGTCTTCAGGATGTGTGAGATTGACCTCTAACACTGCATCCGCTGCCCCTACACTTCCTTCTATTGCAACAACCTGTAACTCACCAACTCCGGAGGAACCTTCGTCGCCAGTCAATGGGCGACAGCTGTCAACAAACTATACGTACACCATGGGTCGACCATATATGTAGGCCCCTGGTGTACTCACAAGGCGTATGTATCCCAGCCCATGATACATTACCAGTCACCTTGTGCAGCTGCCATAAGGGGACTGATGACCCGTCCTCCCGACTGATACATGTGACTGCTTCAATGACTAGTTTTTTGCGAGCTATGTCCCGATCAAACTCGCGGCGGATGCACCTCCTCAGGTCCAACAAATTAATCTCCTCCAAACCATCTATGTGTGTAACCTTGTACTCGCATTGGGACAAGTCGAGCCCGCAGGGCCCGTCGCGTATTATATTCGGCCCGTAGAACACTAAGAGTTCATTCATTGTACCTACGTACATACGGAAAAAAATTGAATATCATGTAAACATTATTTTTTCTCAATTTAAATATAGCCAAAATAGTGTATATTTAATATTAGTTTATTATATCTTCTCATTTTACCAGCATAAACTAATTTAAATAACAGTAAACTCCTCAGCCGTAACAATTTTTTTTTCACGTACTCATTTTTTCCCCAATTAGTCTGTACAGTACTTACATTATGCTAGTTTCTGTCAAATAAGTTTAACTTCAACATCTTTCATAGATATGTACCCAAACCATAACATAGAATAACAATGTCGTTTATCGCACTTAAATGGCTAAACGTGATGTCACTTAACTAGCATTAAGCTAATCAATCAACTAATCACATAATTTCATGCAACATGGATTTACCTTTTCTGGAAGAATACCACAAGATGTACACGTTATTTAACTTCTGCACGAACTAATTTTACTCCCTAAAGCTTGAAATTCCACTGCAAATCTCCATCTCGTTCCCATATACATGGAACCATGTTTCAGTCCTACATTAAATAAAATAAGAAGCTAAATGTACAAATTCTCGAGGCAACTGCCGTGTCTGCATGCATGGAATAACAATAAACTAGACAAAGATAACTAAAGTCTTAACATTGTCATTTATCTAATTGCAGCTTAACTAAAAAATATAATAACGTCTTGCATGTAAAAGAATTTTACCTTCATGTCTAGGTCTCGACTTGATCTTCAATTTCTTCAACTACTCGGATGGCTAATTTTGCTCTTTTTAGCTTCAAAATTCATTGCAAAACTCCATCTCGTGCTACGTCTAAGTGCAGGGAGACGAGGGAGTTTCAGCGTACATTAAATACGAAGCTAAATTTACAAATTCACCAGAGAACTGCATTTTATGCATGCATGAAATAACAGTCAACTTAAGTATAACTAAAGTCTTACCATTATCATTTATCTAATTTCAGCCTAACTAAAAAATATGATAACATCTTGCATGTCGAAGAAATTTACCTTCGTGGCTAGGTTTTGACTTGATCTTCAATTTTTTCAACTACTCGGATAGCTGATTTTGATCTTTTTTGCTTCAAAATCAGTGATTCATACTCTAATACGCGTTTAGATTCAAAGGTAGAGAAAGTCACAGAGATAGAGAGTGAGAGCACAGCTAGACAGAGGAGAAAGGGAGAGGACCTCAGCAGCAGCAGCAGCTCAATATAAACACCAGCTCAATATAAAGAGAGAACGGAATCTCTCTGCATCGCAGGAAAAAGAAAAAAATGACAACCGATTGGACAGTGCTGTCCCGTCCGGTCTGGGCATCGGCGCATGCGGCGGCGCGCTTCCCGAGGCGAGAATGCAGCTGTCGACAGATAGAGAAACGAAAAAAATCACGCGGCCTGGACTGGGCTGGTCTCGCGGGCCTCAGGCGCGAGCCCCGGTCGTCGCGGGTCGCGGCCATGGGACTGCGCAGGTCGCGGGCCTCCGCGCGAGGAGGAGCTCGCGGGCCCGGGGCGCGATCAGGCCTGCATCGCCGGGGGAAGGGGCGCAGCTCGCGGGTGGGGGGAGCGGCCTGGCCCAGATCGCGGGCGGCGGGCGCGGTATCGGGCCGGGCCCGCGATCGAGTGTCCCGCGGCCCGGAGGCGCGATCTCGTGCCGTCGCCGTCCCAGAGCGCGACTATGCCACGTGTCGTTTGCACGTTGCGTCGCGGAGACATTTTTGACATTGCTCCCGGGCGGGGGCTATTTCCGGCATTGCCACTCGCCCGGGGGCCAGTTTTGCCTTTTTCCCCCAGATTTGGAGCAGCTTGGCGCAACATTTCCATGACGGTAGGAATTAACGCCATGTTTTGTTTTTCTTCGATTTCCTAGGCGCATTCGGCTCTTACGTGTCATTTCTTTCTTCCAATTGCAGACTGTTTGGCGGTCCCAAGCTGGGTAATCCACGGAATACTTCGCCAGAGCAGACCGGGAGATGTGGTTGCCGGAATAGGTCGCCTGTGAAGAGTTGAAGCGGCTGGGAAGTTGGGACCCACGCGAGGAAATATAAGGATATCTCCAATGTTATGGTGTCACTTTTCTCTTAGTGATGTCGCATATGATTTTTGCTGAATTGGAAGATATATAATTTTTTAAAGAGATGATTCCTTTATGTACAACGAAAATCAATTTTTTAATTGTACTAATGTCATCGCTAGGTCACGTGTTTTCTAATTTAATATAATTACTATGTATTTCTAAATTCGCATGTGCATTGATTGTTAAAGATGACACAAAGAGATAACTCATTATATAGCACGTTTTTATTGCCATCTCTAAATAACGTGGATGACACAAGAAAATATTACTTTCTCTACTATTGGAGATGTCCTAATGTCAGCGAAAACATTTGAGGCATTCATACATGGGTCCCATTTGTTTATGAATATCTTTAGACATTGTCTAAGATTACTTATAAGAAAACTAGTCATGAATTAGATATCTCCGTGCATCTATCTATTATTATTAAAATAATAAAAAAAGAAGCCACCACGTTCGTCTACATATGCTAAATTATCTACACTGTTCGATCAACGTGGATCCAAATTATAATGGTATAAATCAATCAAATTGTTTATTGAAATTCATAGTCTATATAATTCTTACTAGATAGACAAAAAATATAATTTTATTTTAGAAATTCACAATAGATACAACTTTTACTAGGTGGATAAAGAATACAATTATTTTTCCTCAAATTAAATTTCAGAATTAATTTTAAATAAAAACAATAGTTGGATCTATATATTAGGTGGATAAACATTATAACTCTATTTCCCTAATTAGAAACTAAAATTAATTTAAAATAAAAATTAGTAGTTGGATTTATATATCAGGTGGATAAAGAATACAACTCTATATCTCCAAATAAAATTCCAAAATTAATTTTAAATAGAAACTAGTAGTTTGATGAATTTTAAAATTAATTTTAAATAAAAATTACAGTTTGATTTATATACTAAGTGGATAAATATTAAAATTATTTTCCTAAATTAAAATTAGAATTAATTTATAATAAAAATTAACAGTTGGATTCATATATTAGGTGGATAAAGAATACAACTATATATCTCTAAGTTCAAATTTTAAATGAAAATGAGTAGTTTGATTTATATAAAATAGAAATGTTGAATAAAAATTAAAGTAAAGTTAGCAACAGAAATATTGATTTCTACTCGATAGCACGTAATATGTAGTGATGGATGACAAATATCAACATAACATGCATTAGATATATCATCATGTATCAGCTGCTTCTACTGATGGGGAAAGATAGAGTATATATTACACGTATCAATATGTATGATTTTGACGATATAGGAAAAAAGGTTAACTGGAGTATAATGGTGGTGAGCGGAGTGCATTAGACAAGAAAAGCATGGCACTACAGTTAAATTTCACAATGGCTAGAAGTCATTGAGAAGAGGCAGATTGAAAAAAGTCAAAGATTATATGCATGTGCGAGTACCAACAACCATTCATGCCAGTGCGCTATGTGTGTAGCGGAGTGTACCATGCAAACGAAGTGAAAAGGTGGCTTCGCTGCAATAGTAAAGGTTGGGAGCACCAAATCATATTAAGTTATAATAAATCATCTCAATTGTGCTGATACAATATAAGTCGATGCAAAACAATATGGGGCACAATGAGAAAGGACAAGCCATGGCGAGAGCGGGGGAGAGAGAATGTTTTAGCAATTTTTGATAAGTATATACAGATGAACACGTTGTTGTTGAGGTGAGGTGAGACATCGCACGATGTCAAGGTAGCAAGGGATCACACTCCAAATGAGGTTTGCTAAACAAATTTGTGATGATGGTGAGATGTGATGAGGCGAGCTAGCAGTTTTCGAAGAGATATATCAGTTTAATTAGGGCTTAGGCTCTCACTAAGAAGCTTAGTGGTATGGCCACTGGGTCACTCTAATGAACGTGGGTCCAAGAGCAAAAGGCGGATGCAATACTGGATACCAATACATAATAGGTTTAGTCAAGACTGGGCTTGAGGATGATGATGACGTCTACTTCGTTGTATTCGGCAACGGTGGTAGAGGCCAATAGAGTAAGAACAGACACATCAAAGCATCTGGAGGCATGATATTGCATTAATCGAATAATACAACTACATTACGGTTAGTAATGAGGTGGGTGGAGGAAAAGAAATATAAAGTTTAAGTAGAAGCCATCAACGTTTGGATTTAATTCTTGTGGAGAATTCCTTACAAAAATTATTGGTGGAAAAGATAGACAATGAAAGATGAAGAGTGGAAGAGGGAAAACTAGATATTAGTATGAAAATCTATAATTTTGTATGGCAGGCTATCAACGTCAACATCATCGATTTTCAGTGTCACATATCAAGATCTGCACATCACTGTCTAATTGTCCATTGACATGAAGCGATAGAAGAGAAACACAAAAAGAAAGAGAACATTACTGTATAGCGAACTTTAATAGTGTTTTCTCAAAATATATTTTTACCAATCATTTTTTCTCTGTTTTAAATGATATATCAAAGTTAACATATCAACAAATAAAATCGAATAAAGTTGATAACACGAGACAAGTAGTAAAAATAATAATAACAATAATACATAATAAATATATCCATGTAAACGTATGAGCCACCGTGCTAGTTGTTATTATATGTAGAGGGTACACCGTTACCCAATATTAGCGATATATGCGCCATCCGAAGTTATATACGCCAAATCACATCAATCACTGCTGGAAGTTGCGATTCTGCCAGCAATTGTATGAGCTCACGTCATCACTGATGGTTGGGTCATGAGTGGATGGGATCGTCGTAGTGCTTGCAATGAACGAGTAGCAGCAACCTTGGTGGCAAGGCAGATAGGCTCGCATCAGGTTCCAGCGACAGCCGGCGACGATTGTACTGTAGGAGCTTGGATGGCTCTAGCAACGTCTAAAAACGTAGAAATTAGCATGGCAGGGTGAGTTGGGCATGCTTGGTTAAGTGCCAAATTGAAGTTAGGTAAGTTTAAATTTCATGGTATGTGTCTGATTTTCAACCTCACTTTCTTAATTACACAACCTACCAAAATGGCAATACCAGGAGATAGGACCTATGCTGTTAATATAACTCACAATGACTAATACATAATATTTGAAAAACTAAAGCGGATTTTGAGAACTGTTGGGTCAGCTTACGTAACATAGTGATACACTTACTTTTTTAGTTAAAGTTTACCTACATCGTGACAAACAGTCGCACATTTTGTTAAAATTAGGTTCGAAACTGTGTAGTAGCAAACTAAACTAACAGCTTAGTCCGCTGTGGCAGAGGAGTCGAACATACTATCTATACTCTTTGAAAAGTAAACACAGGTATGACATGAATAACTTATTGTTATCAAATAACCAAATAGACAAAACAACTTCGGAGGTGATTGGTTGTTTGCATTATCTCAGTTGGCTCACTGGTCAGGCTAGTTCGTCAAGAGCCATAATAGATGTAAATATGTGATAATGTCTGGTTAGTTGCATGAGTGAGACAACTAAAAAATATACTATGGTTATAATATTAAAACAATCCCATTTTAATATTTTTTATTTTTTCGGTGGAGTAATTCTTAATTATTAATATACCTTAATCCTTACAAAAATACCTAAAATACTAATCATTAAATTAATTACGTATTTAGCATTGAATCCAAGGCTACAAAAGAGATAAACTCAAAGTAACCTTCTAATAAAGTTACATCTAAGTAGGGCCGATTCTATCGTCCTTAAGGCATAGGACAAATTTCAAACAATGGATCTACCGATTATATCTATATATGTAATTCACTTACACACATTACCTATTTATGTATAGGATCTAGGCTCCTGTTCAAGCTGAACATTAGGCCGTCGTCCTTCTTGGCTTGGCTCAGGCCCCCCGCCCTGGATCTAAGACAGGCTCAAAATTTGAGCTGACCTAACTAACTCGTGAGAGCCCAGGCAGTTCAATCACCGTTCACCGTTCACCGCCGTCTTAGGATTGACCTGCTTATGCTACGACTCGAAGAACCATAAAAAGAACCATGATACTCGTAACATTCTAGGCACATCCATCCTGTTGGCCGTTTGGGTAGTGCGGTCCGTCGGTCTGCGGCTACACGGCGTAGGGTCCCAAGGTGGCAAGCGCAAGCAGAGAAGCGAACAGTAGTAGCACGTACGATCTGGCACTTCAATCACGTCAGAGCAGCGCAGTCAGCATGCTCTGCAGTTCCCAGTCGACGGCCCCGAGGGGATGGGTCGCAAAGGTAAGGCGATGCGACGCTGCGCCGCTACTGCTACACTGTTACGTACGTACAAGCCTCTTCCTCTCGCGTGCATCACTACCTGCGTGCTAGCATACTCAGATATTTATAAAAACTTTGTAGTAGCTGGCTTTTGGTCTTATTATATAAAAATAATTATTAATATATATAAAAAGTGAGAACAAAACTTTAACTCTATATGGAATAAAAGCTTTAAAGTCAACCTTATTATCTTTGTACACTGATGTATTTAATACTAACTCTTTGTGTAGAATCAATCGGCTTAAGAGACAATCTACTGTATAATTTATTTTCAACATCGACTCTAGATGATATGAAAGGGTCGAAGAATCGATGACTGACTTTACCTTTATAGATGTCTTAAAAGCAATGATCAAATCGATTAACGTACCACGATGCACGACTCTGACCCATGATCCCCTAATTACCTATGATTGTCAAACGGACCCTTCAACCTTTCAACAAATAATGGATGGATTAGACATGTAATTAATTAGACCGTAGGTAAGATTTCTGGTTCCTTGTGGATTAGGTTGATCTCTGGGAATATTCAAGAGAAAGGCTATAACTAACCCGTTTTTATTATTAAATTGCATGTATTGAGTGTCAACAGATAACATCCATATGAGGATGACATGTGGGGCAAATGTGTCAGTGACACATTGATGCTATTTCTTAATCCAGGTAAACCTTCCCCATAGAAATAACAATTTGCCCTCTAGAAGTTTAGATACAATTGTAGTAACATATCTAATATTTGTGAAAGGCTAACATAAATAAATATATATATATATATATATATATATTAATTCAGCAATTGTGACTTTTGCTTTGAGCGGTAGAGCCGTTGGATCATTCAGTTCTTTTTCTTTTTTGAAAATTGAAGGTTTTTATTTTTGTGAGAGAAAATAGAAGGTTTGACGAATGAAATGTTACAATTTGAATGATCGAACAACTGTTCTATTGGGAACACGATAAATGTAAGTAACTATACCAACAAGCGAACACGACAAGTAACGTTCAATTTTGTGCAATTATATAGCTGTGAGATCATTAAATTTTTCCAAGTAAAAGGTTCCCGGCGCCGGGCAGCTAAGTTGTATGGAAACTGCTGCGCCGTGGGAAATCTTTTTCTATACAAGTTCTTGTACGAGGTTTTTGAAAGATAAAGTGTTACAATTTGAACCGCCAAACAGATTTGCTTCATCGAGAACATGACAAAAGTAGCTACTGCAACATATAGATAAGCTTGGCCATAGGCTACTGTCGGCGGAATGGGGCCCAGGGTCCCCCGAACCGCCGGCGGAGGCCAACCAGATGCCGCGGAGCAAGACACGCGGCGGTCGGGTCGGTGTAGACCCCGCCCCGGCAGCCAAGTGGGTCCGGCGGTCAAGCCCAAGCGCTCGGGGGCCTTCCCCGAGCGTCACGCCCGCGCGCAGCAATCTGAAAGGGCCTTGAGCTCCCGAGAGCCCAAGGCTCAGGTTTCGAGGTGCCAAGGTGCGTGGGTCCCTGGGGAGCGCTCGGGGCATCCCCCGAGCACTCCTCCTGGAACTCCCCCTGCAAGGGGCCCCGAGTGATCCTCCAACGAGTGCTCCTCGAGCGCTCGAGGTCACTCGGGGGCAGCCTGGGACAGCTGGCGCCCCTTCCAGTTAAAGGAACCGCTCGGGATCGGGGTGCTCGGGGTCGTCGGGTCCCCCCGTGGGGCCCACCTCTGGATACGTCACCGAGTGGTTAGCTTCTCCCGCAAGCCTCAGCCCTGGCAGAGGCATTTAATGCAGGTCATTCGAAAAGGAATCCTAAGCCCAATGAGGGCATGATGACGGCCAGGCCGGCCCCCCTCCCCCCGTTCAGGCGGCAGGGTCTGTCTGACAGCTTTGTTGACCGACCGGGCGCGCCGCACCGCACGCCCCTGTCGCTGTCACCCTTTTTGCCCCCTCTCAGTCACGTCACCAAGCCCCCCGGTGCGCGGGTTGGGCCGCTGACATCCGGGAGCCCGGGAGCAGATGTTTTACCCACTCCGTCAGAAGGAGCCCTGGTAAGTCAGCATTCGCGGGACCCACCGGGCATAAAGAGGTCAAAATCCCTGTTCCGAAGCATGGCGGGAAGATGTCCGGCACGGAGATCGGTGCAGCGCATTAAATGTAAGGTGTGGGCGGCTCCGTAGCGCCCACGTCGCCGTTGGAACCCTCTGGCCACTGTGGTGAACCCCCGGGTATATAAGAGGGAGTTCTAAAGCCATGCAAAGGGTTGGAGCTTTTTAGTTTGAGCGATCGGTAGGTTAGACGCTCTCTTGAGCAGAGTACTTAGATCTGTTGGAGAAGAATCCCCTTGGAGAAGACAAGGGCCTTGTAACTTCTAAGGTCAATCAATACACACACAAACAAGCAGGACGTAGGGTTTTACACCCCCGGGTGGCCTGAACCTGGGTAAATCCTTTGCGTCACCTACATCATTTCCACCGAGTCCACGATCCGTCTCCGGCTCATAAGAAAAGCTCTACTGCGCCCCCGGCCGAATCCCAAAGGGGGTCCAACCGGACCACCGCTAGAGGCGTCTCTACGCCGACAGCTACCTTGAATATATAGTTAATGATCGTCAGCTGAAACTTCTCTTTTGTGGCGCCGTTTAGCGAAGAAAAGGTCTGAACGATCGAACGCACTTGTTTCATTGAGAACATGATACCATGTAACATTCATTGAGAACATGATAAATGTAACTAACGTAACACATAGTATAAGTTTGACGCACGGGAAAGTCTAATATGAACATAGGTCTATATGAACTTTTTGTGAGTTTATGCACTTCTATAATTTAAGAAATTCTAAAATACTTCGTGGTAATAGAAAATTTTAATATATTGGCGAAACTTCCTGAAAAAATACGACCAGAATTGTACTACACAAAAATAACAAAACATAAGCACAAGTCCATTCTTATAAACTCAACTTGTTTCCTTTCAGTGCACACTTGATCATATTTTTTTAGGATTTTTGTACATAACCTAAATTACCATTTTCTACTGCCATGAGTTCTTTGAGATTTTTTTGAAATGTGAACGGGTACAAACTTACAAAGAGGTGCATATTAACCTATGCTCATATAAATCTATTGTGTGATGCTAGACCGTCTAAACAGGTAAAAGGCACTTTTGTGCATATACCTAAATTAGCATTTTATGAACATATGTTTGTTCATACGCACACCTTTGTGAATTTTTTTGTACAATACAAATTTGATTATAGTATTTTAGGAACTTTTATACATATAACTAAATTAGCATTTCTATCGCCATGAGTTTTTTTAAAAATATTTTAGAGTATAGAAGTGTACAAACTCATAAAGGGGATGCATGTGATCCTATGTTCATAAAATCTGCTTTGTAACGCTAGGCTATCTGCATATGGACCTATGTCAATAAAATCTCCTCTGTGAAGCTAATGTTATGTAACTGCTATAATGACGTAGCTAGATAAGCTTAACGACATACTGCAATAACTCAACAATTAGGACTTTTGTTTTGGACACCATAAGGGTGAGGATTTTCCATAGATAGTCAAATCATAAGTGGGGCCCATCTGCCATAATCACGACTATCCATTACATTTTCTACATAAAAAGAAGTAGGTACTGGAATTTTAATGTCATGCCTTGCATGAAAATACCGGAATTACCCTCAACGTCATGTTCTCACTTAGTATCACTCTATCCTCTGTGCCTTCCTTCTCCATTGCCTCATTAGATCCGTCTACGGCGACCAGCTTAGGGTGGATGCGGGTACCATGGAAAAGAGAAGCCTTTGAATGCCCAACCTGACTTGACTTCACAACTTGTTCGTGTGCTCGTCGATAGCAGTTGCGAGGGAGCCAGGCACGCCGCCGCGGCCGTCGACGGTGAATGTTGGCGACACATTGCCGAAACGGTCGGAAGGCGAGAAGGTCTTCAACTACATGATCGCCGCTGTCTTGATGCTAGAACGGACAATTCATTTTGGGGGAAGTTTCAGTACGTCTTTTTACCGTTCAACTGGTGCGTCGTTACTCTTCTGTTAGAGGATTTTTGTGGCACTACTACAATTAGGCTTTTACAGTAGCAAACTTGCAAATCGGAAATGGCATATGCGCCAATTTCCCACCTTAGAATGGGAGTACATTTTCCAACGGTTTACCATGGAAGCAATTTACTGTGCAACTGAAAATTCTTAGAAAGGAGTTTGACCAGAAAGGGAATGATTTTACTCTTTTTCTGAAGCTCTAGGACACGTCGAACGAGCATTCCTCCCGTTGTTGAATTTCTTTCGTCCGGGGTCACATTTCTGAAGTTTTGATGCATATCCATTCCGCCACCATCGACGCAGCCAAAGTGGCAAGCACTGCCAATTCTCATTCAAATATTTAAGTCGAAACCGCCGCAGGAGACCACTGATTGAACTCGCGAACAAAAGACGGGTGCACTGGGCTGCAGTAGGGACAAAACAGCACAGCACAGCGCTGCGGACTACCCGGCCCCACCTACCCCACCACCCGTTTCCTTCCCTTCCAATTCAGAGGAGAAGAAGTGCAAGACCTTCTCCCCCATCGTTATCACCCGCTCCCCTATAAATACTTCCCGCGGCCGTCTCCTCCGTCCCTCCGCCCCCGCTTCCGTGTCCCCGTGCCGCCCTCTTTCCCGGCTCCCTTTTCCTCCTCGCGCCCTCTCCACCCATCGGAAAGCCCTAACCCCATCAATCAAAACCCTACGTCAGGAGGTGATCGGTCGGTGAGGGTGACACGATGTCGCCGCCGACCAACGGCGCCACATCGCTCTCGTTCCCGCAGATGGGCGGCCTCCTGTCCAACGCGCTGCTCTTCCCCTTCGACGGCCTCTCTTCCGACGACTTCTTCGCCGCCGCCTCGCCGCTGCTCGGCGCCGAGCCGACCCGCCTCCTCCTGTCGTCCACCCGCAACGACCACGGCTGCGGCTGCGGCAGCTCCTCTCGGGGCATCGCCGCCACGGCCCCGGGGTCCTCCGGGGAGACGACGACCGTCGCCACCGCCGACAGCTCCTCCGCGCGGACGGCCCCGCCCACGCCGCCGTCGCCGGCGCAGCCGCTGGTCCAGGGCACTGGCCACAGGACGTCGTGCTACCGCGGGGTGACCAGGTACACGCGCGCGTGCCTGCACGCCTGCTGCCGCTTAATTAGCGAGTGATAAGTGTGGTTTTAGTGAGTGAGATTAATCCATCACGTGATTAGCATCGACGCGGCTAATTGCTCGCGTGGCGCGCACGTGTGGCGCAGGCACAGGTGGACGGGGCGGTACGAGGCGCACCTGTGGGACAACACGTGCCGGAGGGAAGGCCAGAAGCGCAAGGGACGCCAAGGTGATTACTCCTGTTACTAACCAATAACCCGTCTTTGAACATGCTTTACCAGCTAATCTGAAAACATCAAACGGTGGTGGTGGTTCCGGCGCGGAGGATGGGCCCCGGGGCGCAGCGACGGGTGGCGCTGCCTCTCGGATCTTCTGCGTACGGGGGTAAAAGGGTGGGATATGATGGGATGCCGCCGTTTCTGAACGGAAGAAAGGGAGAGAGATCGCGTGCTGCGCGCGTGAAAGTGACAAGCATCTCTGGTTAATGATGATGACGAGGGAGACTACTCGCCCGAGTTCCCGGATTCTCTGCGACCTGTTTGACCGTCTCTCTTTCTTTTTTCTTTCTTTCTTTCTTTCTTTCTTTCTCGAGACCAATGGCACCGGAAAAACATTCTTTTCGAGAGAGAGCGCTAAAACAGTTCAACTGCCAGGGTAAATTTTCTTATGAAATGTTGCTGATTCATCTGGCCGTGGGTAGGGGGTAGCTTACGCCAGCTTGCCAGTGCAGTGCATGCAGCTTTTGCCTTTTTTTCGGTTTTGTTTCTAGTTCATGCATGCACCAGGTGTTTGCAGGTTTCTATTTGGGTCGGTTAATTCCTATCTTCTTCTACTACTACAAGTCTTTCGTTTTTCTGTTTTATTGTTTGTTTTCATCTGCATTGCATGCACGGCGAGAGTTTTGATTTTTGAAATGGGCACGTCTGACCACTTTGCACTTTGTATATTTGTGGCATGGCAGGACACAGCTAAGCAGCAACCCGCGAAAAGTGGTTTTGGAAAGACACTTCTTTTTCCCGTGAGAATTGTTTCGACGTGTCCTGCTCCTTGTCGATGCCCATGCCCGGAAGAGTTTTGTTATACGTGTTTGCGGACACACTTGCACAAGTAGATACGCGCGCGTGTACTTAATTTGCACTGGACGTCGAGGGCTTCAGGCAATGCAGTTCCAGTGAAATAGCAACGCCAGTAGCTTAGTTCGATCGGTATAGGTATTACTAGAGAGTTGGGAAACACATCGATATAAAATCCAGGAAAAACCTGCCGGTTGCATGTTGCTGCATGTCCATATTTGGTCGTCTGCACGCAGGTTGCCACAGGTCATTTGACAGTTCGACTACCCATTTATGGTAGGAAAACATGCAATAACATCAAGGGCTGTGGAAATCTGCTTAGTGTTGCTTGCAGATCGTTGCATGTTCCTTGTACGTAGTTGCAAATAGTTTGCTACATCGATCAAAATAAAGTAGATAATGCAGTAATAAAAGGTCCAATCAGCTCTTTCAGACCCTTACCGCATTGTTCTGTCCATTGCCAACAAAAAAAAAGTGTTCCTACATTCAGATTATGTCGTTACATTTGATTTGGTCCTGCCACTTTCTGCGTATGCGTGGTGCATGTCATGTCCTAGTCTCCTAGACCGAGAATCCAACTATGTTGCCTTTAGGAAATATATGTAGTGTTGGCAAACATTGTATGAGCCGAAATGTTGACAGCATGCTCTGTTGTCTGGAGGGGCCACTGCTAGCTCTAGGTTTTTGTAAGGTACTAAGGTGTCATACCTTGGGTATTGCTACTGTCGTAATTTCAGAACTCATGTCAACGTCGCTCTTAACCAATGCCTACCTAATACAGACACATGCTGCCTATTTGTAATGAACTTTTATGCACGGTGGACGTACGTGGTTATTGTTAAGTGTTAACGCTATCTCAGTGTGTGCACAGAAGGCAACAGGACAGTAACATAGTGAATAGTATTTTGCTCAGTTAGGTGCTAAGCTCTGTGCATCACTTTTCCTTGTAAGGGATCGCATGATAGAGTTCGACGTGTTTTCCCTATTCAATTATTTCTTTTTTTTTCTCTTCTCTATTCGTTTGAACTAACTTGGCTTCTACTGTCTACTCTGTTTATGCTTGCTATCCTGTTGATTCTGTGGGGACTTTCTTCAGTTTACTTGGGTATGAACATTTACCTCTTGCCTTCCATTGGTGTGCCTTTTCAGCGTAATATTAAGTAGAAACTCAAAAGAAATATGTGGTACTGTGCAGGTGGATATGACAAAGAAGATAGGGCTGCTAGGGCATATGATATTGCTGCTCTGAAATATTGGGGTGTTAATGCTACCACCAACTACCCTGCAAGTGTCGTCCTTTCCTGATTCCCTACAGATTTCAGTATAAGTATTGCAAATATTAGGCTTCCTAATAGGTATTGTCATGAATGTATACTTTTTACCTTTTGACAATTGCTTTGGAACATGCTGTCCTATCACTTCTCTTAATTGACGACGTAGTTCAGATTGGAAGTCATATATGCAGTTCTTTTGCGCCTTCGAAAAAGACTTATTTTTTAAGAAAACTTGCACCTTATATTGTAGTGTTATTGATTTTATTTCTAGGTATAAATACATGGGAAATATGCTGTTGCGCCCCCCCCCCTCCGTGGGTCTATACCACCTCTAGATTCGTGTTTTAAAATTCACATATTTTCATCATCTTTACTATAGCACACCCTCATTTCACATCTTAATCAATCCAATTCTACAGTTCCGCCGTGTCTATAACATAGTTGTGGTAAGTATTGGACTATCACCTAAATTTTTAATTTATTTTCAATACCTAGCACGCACAGATATGAAATTATGGATTATTATAAGCTAAATATGAATTGTTTCATCACGGAGAGTACAATGCTGCATAGTGTAGGGGATATAAAATATGCGAATCTAAACTGTAGATAGAGGGGTGTTCAATGCCCACTGGGGGTAGCAAATCCATACTCATAAATATATTTACACTCCATTTTCCAAAGTTTGGAGATCTGCATCAATCTTCCTCTGTCCTTCTAAACTATTTATGCTGGTTGTAAACTGAGCAATATGTGCTTACTATTTAATGGAGTTGCATGTATAAGCATCTCTTTATTTTTATGGACGCATCCCTAAGTTTTTCATGTATTATTAACTCATGATGTAACTAAGGCCGGGAGCAATATAATTCTTCCCTTATAAAAAAATTGATGTAACTAAAAATTGAGTTTCTTCTCTCTTTAGAAAGAAAGCTACATCAGAGAGATTGAGGAGATGCAAAACATGAGCAGGCAGGATCTTGTAGCCTCACTGAGGAGGTTTGTGTTTATAACTTCACACTGATGTCAGGCATTATATATATGTGCTTACAATTTTCTGGTGTAAATCTGCAGGAAGAGCAGCGGCTTTTCTAGAGGTGCATCGATCTACAGAGGTGTCACAAGGTGATTTTCGACTACAGGAACCCATCAATTTGATCAATATATTGTTGTTAGTGACCATCTTCTCAACTCAGTCCCTGATATGTTTTGTCAGGCACCACCAACATGGACGCTGGCAGGCGAGAATTGGTCGTGTTGCAGGCAACAAGGACTTGTATCTC